>OX393578.1:45867497-46467497 GCA_947652605.1 Elmis aenea
AGTTGGATATTTTTCCGAAAAAGTGGTTGGCTATGGAATAAAATTTTTAGCACAATTTTGTAGACCAGCTTTTGTTTAATAAATTTCTCATTTAACTTTTTTTGGTAACATTAATATTTCAGCAGATATAAGCTGGTCAATGAAAAATCAGCCACACTGTATAGTAAAACGCTGGCATTAAGTTGTTTCAACCTTGTTTAAAGTCTAAGATAAAAATGGCATTATTGGCTGTTATGCCATCTAATCATCTATAACTTGCTCTATTATTATTAACTTAAGCTTTCCAGAAATACCTAATAATGTGAATTTACTTTTAATGCATCCATTTTGATAAAATTATCTGCTCATGTATACATATTCATACAGCCAAAACAAACATTAATTACATAGTCTTCTAAATCTTGTAGAAGGTAACACTACCTCGTTAAATAATGATAAATACACAAAAGTTATGCTATTAAGATAATATATATAATATAATAGCGATTTTTATGTTAAAAGGCCGTCTCTTGAGATTTATCTGGCGCCGTTAGACAAGAAACAACAGGTGTAATTCCAGATGTCAACTTTAATCGTTTAATCAAAACAAAAACCTCCAAAACAAATTCAAGATTATATTAATGGCATAAAAAAAAAGAAGACTCAGCTGTTGTTTTAGATGGCTAAAGCATACGCACAACCTTAACAAAATATGAACTTGATCAGGATTCTACACAACTAGCAGTGAAGGATCCTGTTTAGGTTGTGAAATCCAATGAAAGAACGGCCAAGCATCATTATGGATATGGTCATTATCATCCTGGAACATCTCCATCATGGATATCGTCATGGTTATGGAGATAATTGGTAAATAAGAGTTTTTATGAGCAACTGAAGGGAACAACAAAGATTTAAGTCATTGTCGCCGTGTTCTTCTATAGTACCTAATAGTAGATAAATAAAACAAAAATTTGGTAATGCTTATAAGTCGTTTAAATTTGTGGATATTTATTTAATGAAAAGTGTATTTAGAGAGAATCACAAAGTTTAGTAATGGTATATTACATTACAAGAGTTGTAAGAAGCATATTACACACGAATGGAAAAGTCGCGCACTGAGCCGCGTAGCGGCGAGTGCGTATTTCCACGAGTGCATAATTGCTTTACAACTCGTGTTATGTAGTCTACTTTTTTTACAATCACATAATACCTACGATTTTAACGGTTTTTTATCACGAAAAGTGTCTTTACAGTGATCTCGGTAGTTTAGACCAAAAATAGTTCTTATACATCGCTTTTGTATAATAAAGAGGCGTTCAGAGTCACTAGCGTTACCCCAAGAAATTATAGCATAGCGTAACCTAGATTTAACATACGCATGATATGCAGTTTTGGCCGCGTTTGTACTGACCATTTTTTTTAGGTTTTTTAGTGCGAAAGGATACCGTGACAGGCTTTGTGACAGGCGTTCGATGTGGTATGACCAGTCCAGTCTAGAGTCAATACCTAAACCAAGAAATGATATTTTATTAACAACATTTATAGTTGAGGAATTATTTTAAAGTTTTAAGTCGGAGGTTATTTTACTTTGTGAATATTTTATTACTTGAGTTTTATTGACATTTAAGGTTAGATTGTTTAATGTGAACCAATGTTGGAGTTGGCCTAAGCAGTCAAAGAGTTTTTGTTCAGAATTTTTGGAATCCGAGTCACTAATAATAGCAGATGTGTCATCGGCAAATCGTATCAGGGAAGTTTTGGCAAAATCTGGAAGATCATTACTGTACAGTATGTATAACAGGGGGCCTAAGATTGATCCTTGCGGGACTCCTTTTTTGATTTTTTTTTGTTGGATTTTAGAAATTCACCTGACGAGTCTTTTTCTGCAACATATTGGTTTCTTTCCCTAAGATAAGATTTTATAAGGTTATGGGCGGTTCCCCGTATACCATAGTGTTCTAATTTCGTTAGCAGTATCTCGTGGTCAACACTATCGAAAGATTTTGAGAGATCAACAGAATCAACACACATGACCATGGTGTGTTCGTCTGTATTGAGGGATTGAAGTACATTTCGGATTGCCATATAAATAGCGCGGGTAGTTGTTTTGCCTTTCCTGAATCCATTTTGAGCGTTTTTATTAAGCCAAAGTGTTCTACGTAATTTTCAATTCTGTTGTAGATTATTTTTTCAAATATCTTGCTAATGTTTGTGAGGATGACTATGGGCCTATAGTTTCCTATGTCACTTAAATCCCCTTTTTTGGGGATTGCTTTGATTTTTGCACATTTAAGTTTGTTAGGAAATATGCCGTTTTTTAATGAGAGATTTATAATATGACTAAGAGGTGCAGATATTAAGTCGGCAGTATATTTTAAGAGGTTTGTTGGGATTTCATCTTCTCCTGTTGATTTTGTGTTTTTAAGTGACATTATGGTCTTATAGACTTCCTCGTAAGAAGTTGGACGTAGATAAATAGACATATTATTATGTTTGTAGTGGCTGGTTTCAGAAATTGTCCCATCCGTATTGTCGGGGCACATATTTATAAATAGTTCATTTATGTTGTTTAGTATATCTAATGGGTTATCACCTGTATTTTTGACATTGTTAATGAAATTGTCTTCTTGTTGTTTTTTTCCCATATAGTTGCCTATTACTTCCCATGTAGCTTTACTTTTGCTTTTTGCCGTTTTAATGTATTTTTCGTCCGCGAGTCGTTTTGCAAGATGCCTTTTAATATTTTTGAGTATGTTTTGAAGTTTTCCTCGGATATTCAACCTTCTCTGTAATCTAAATATAGTTGTCGTTTGTTAGAACAGGATGTTTTGACGCCGATAGTGATCCAATTTCTATGGTTTGACATTTTTTTAATGGTTTCTTTATATATTTTTAAAAAAATATCGTAAGCCGAGTTTATGCCAGATGATAGGTATACTTCATCCCAATTACGGTTTGCAAGATTTGCTCTAAATTCTTCTAGTTTATTGTTTGAGAAGACCCTTGTAGTTATATTTTTAGGGATGTTGCCCTTGTGATGAACTTTCTCAATCTTTACTTCAACTGACTGACCGTAGTGATCAGACAGCGCTGTTTGGATAATTTTCCCACAGCTTTTAGGGTCTGTATCGCGAAAGTTTTTGATGAAAATGCAATCAATGAGAGATTTTGATTGTTTAGTAACCCGGGTCGCTTCAAATATTGTTTGTTAATAATTTTGACATGGAGTATGTCGAGAAACAGTTTACTATTTTTATTTAGCAAGCAAATATTGAAATCACCTGTGAGTATAATTTTATATTTTGAGAAAGTGTATAAAATGAACTGTACCCTCAGATAGGGTGACCAGATCGGTTCAACTAAAAATCGGGATATGACAAATAACAAAATACAATATGATTCAATTCGGTTACACCGATTTTCAAAAATTACCAAAATACACTCTGTTCCAAAAGAAACTATATCTACATATATTTAAACGCAAAACATGACTGCTTTTTCTGGACTAATTGCATATGCAGACGTGTCTTAGTTTATCACTACAAAATGACTGCATATGCAGCCGGTGTTCGCTAAGGTCTTCATTATTACTAATAACTCATCACCGAACTAAGTTATCCAAAATTACCTAATATTGTTGTGTAGCAGGTTAATTTAGTTTTAATGCATCAATTTTGATAAAATTATCTGTTCATAATATGTGCACACATATAGGTATAGGTATACAGCAAAAACAAATGTTAATATGCAGTGTGTTAATTCTCGTAGAAGGTAACATTACAACATTAAATATGGTGAATAAATAAAATTTATATTATAAATTAAATATATTGCTAACATTACATAATAGATCGCTGGTTACAAAGACTTCGTGTGACTTTTTTTAAATCGAAGTTTCATTCTTATTGCAAATGATATCTTAAGGATACTAAAATTGTTGGGTGATTGTGATCTGCTTATTTACTTGACGAGTAAACATGGTGTTTTTCTGATAATATGTTTTTCCTTCAGTAAATCAGTCGATTACAATCACAACTGTTGTATCCTGATGATACTCTTCGTAGCATTGATATCAACCGCGCAAGCCTGTAATTATGACTGTTAATAATATTTTTTTTGCAGATTCGTCTACTGTTTTTTATTTTCACTATAACAATTATTCAAGCTAAAGTAAATAAGCCAATTGTCCACGGAAATGAAAAAAATAATTCTCCAAATAAAGTAGAAAAGCCTCAAGAAGAAGCACTAGCGTCAAATCCAGATGATGATGTTTTTGTAATTCAATGTAGTTAAACAAGAAACAACTGTAGTTCCAGATGCTGACGTTAACCAAACCGCACAAACTACAGAAGAAATTTCATCTCCTGTTAATGACACGAACGAACAAGAAACCTCATATGTACTAATAGTTCCAGTTGGAGAAACTGGTGTAATTCAAGATTTAGCTGACAATGTTGAAAAAGAAATAACTTTAGTTTCAGATGCTGACGATAACCAAAACGCACAAACTACAGAAGAAATTTTATCTCCTGTTAACGATATGAAAGAACAAGAAACCTCAGATGTACCAGTAGTGCCAGTTGGAGAAATTGGTGGAATTCAAGATTTAACTGACACCGTTGAAAAAGAAACAACTGTAGTTTCAGGTGCTGACGTTAACCAAAACGCACAAACTACAGAAAAAAATCAATCTCTTGTTGAAAACCCATTATGTTCCAAGTTATGTTCCGTGATAATTATAAATTTTTTTTGTGCAATATTGTTTTAAAGCTTTCATTAAAACAGGAAAAAATACTTTTAAAATTGTTTGCATTCAAATTACATGGAAACCTCACATAAACAATCTTAAAAAGGAATGCCACCTGAGACTAAATATAATCAAATGCTTAGCACACTCAAAATGGGGAGCAAACAAGGAGTCACTAACAAATTTATACAAAGCCTTAATCCGATCAAAAATCGACTATGGAAGTATAATATATATAACGGCTAAACCAAATACCTTAAAAACTCTAGATCCGATCCACAACCAGTCGCTTAGATTAGCCATCGGAGCTTTTAGAACGAGCCCCGTAAAAAGCATCCTGTCAGAAGCAGGAGAACAGCCGCTAAATCTGAGAAGAAAGCAACTTCTGATAAATTACACTATAAAGCTACTAGAAAACCCCAAACAAATAGCTTACAGCTACTTCTTCCACACGAACCGAAACAATATGCTAAAAAACGAAACCCCAATACAAAAAATAGTGAATAAAGAAACCACAATCATGAACTTCTCATATCCAAAAATAATGACAACAGCTTTTAACAAATACCCACCTTGGACATTACAACAACCACAAATTGACACTTCTCTTACCAAACACATAAAATCCTCCACAATCCCAGCAATATATCAAAACCTGTTCAAAGAAAAAATTAACAACTATCAGGGATTCAAATTTATTTATACAGATGGCTCTAGAACAAACGATAATGTTGGCGCGGCTATGTACTCAATCGAAAATACCCAACAATTCCATCTCCCTAAATTCACTTCCATCTATACCGCGGAATGTGTAGCGATACTGAAAGCGTGCGAATACCACACGGCTAATGCTAAAGATAGTAAGTTCGCGATATGTAGTGACGCGTTAAGTGTATTACAGAACATAAATCGGCTATACACCAAAAATACACATATACAAAAAATTCAGGACATTTTACACAACACGAAAACAATTGACAACAACGTGGTGGTACTACTATGGTCACCAGCTCACTCAGGCATAGAAGGCAATGAAAAGGTCGATGAAGCAGCAAGGACAGCAATATCCGAACCCATACTGAAGATACCAATGACCGGAAGCGACATAAGATCAGTGGTGAAAGAAACTATCAAATACCAGTGGACCCAGGAGTGGAGAAATACCAGCAACAACAAGCTGCGACAAATAAAGGAAGATACAAGACCGGGACCAGGCAACCATAAACGAAAAGCACAAACAACGATGACGAGACTTCGAATAGGGCACACGTACGTCACACACGGCCACCTGCTTCGAGGGGAACAGGCACCCGTATGCCAAAACTGCAAAACAGACAATACAGTGGAACATATACTGATACAGTGTGCCCTATTCAAAGAGAGACGTAAGGTTCTGAACATACCCGAAACACTAAAGGCCGCCTTGGAAGACAGTGCCAACACGGACAGAATCCTAAAATTTGTTAGTGGCATTGGGTTGGGGGGACTGATTTAACGACTAAACAAAAGGTGCTAATGACCAAGGAGTCGAAGCACCAAAAAATCAATTTAAAAAAAAAAAAGATGTAATAATTATGCAAATGGTATATATAATATTAAATAAGGGTTGTTTAAATCAAGAACGTTATAATTATGAATAAAAAAGGCTGCTGTATTTTTTTAATTAAAAGCTCATTTTAAATTGATTTATTATTATTTTTAGTGGTATGGCATAAACAGTTTTTACATAAAGTAGCCCAACATTTTACACTAACAAAATACGGAACATATTAGGTAGGTACCTATTTTAGAAATGAAATGTAGGTAAAAAATGTTATGTAGAATATAAGTTCGTTTGCTGTAAAATATAAAATAACACGTATCATATTTTAAAAATGTAGCTAGCGCAAAGTCTTAAATAATTAATTGTTAATCTAATTCCCAAACGAAATTCTACTGCCTTTTTAAATAACTTTAATGTTAGAATTGCTGTCGCACAAAATTTTCACAAAAACGTAAATTTTACGAAAACGGTTGACTTTAGACCCATATAACCTTATACATTTTTTAAAGTAAATATTATGAGAAACCCAAAAATGTAAAAATATATAGGATGTTCTATTTAAAATTTTAAAGTTTGAATACGTTACCGGTTGAACCAGAAGTCGTATTGCAACCTTAATATTTTCATCGAATCCGAAAAATTCCATAATGCTCAGATACAAAATTTCATTGTTATATCTGCAATATTGTTCTAGATATTTGTCTGTTTCCATACTTTTGCGCATCCCTGTATATCAAAATATGTACACAATTAATAAAATGAACTGTGCCTGTAGAAAACACCAATAAACTCACCTCATACATTAACTTATAAAACACTGAGATTCGTCGGAAATATGGGTACAGAATTTATCTCGAATGTGATGGTTCTATACAAATGCTGTAAAAAATTTATACAGGGTTCTCGTTCTTCGAGGGCCACTATGGGGATCTCGTAAACAGTAAGAGTTACGACTTCGGTTAAATTAGGGCATAGTTGTATATTCAGGTGCATAATAATTCGACGCAAACAGAACTTATCTAGCTCTTTTAGTTTTTGAGATATAGGGAAAAAAGTAAAAAAATGGATTTTTGTTTTTTGCCTGCAACTTTTTCATTTGATGTGGAATTTAATTTCTGTAAAAACTTTTTCATGGCCACTTTTTGCAAGGAATCAGAATCCCCAATTTTATTTTCCGTGCGACGTTTCATTTTTTTAAAACCATCATCAGGTCAAATTTTTTTTTTGGACGCTATATCTGATTTTAACGCCAATTTGTAGAGCATTTTTTTCTGAATTCGACAATGTGCAACACTTGGAACTTTTTTGAAACAATTGTTAAAAATGGCAAAAACAAATATTTAATTTAAAACAAAAATTCTAATCGGCATGGTAAATAATAGTCTTTGTCCGTTTTTCCTTGGAAGCACGTAGGTAAACCGCATAAAATTACTATTAAAGATATTTAATTAAAAAAATAGGTATTAATAAATATGTTAGGAATGCATTAACATTGTTCACTTATTTGCAAATATTTTTAGAATATTTTTTTTTGTTAAGTCATCAATTTCTGTAAAATGTGTATTTAATCCTTATTTGACATACAATTATTTGTATCAAAAAATAACGAGTTATGCCTGATCTGCGTTAATGACTTCTAATAAGCAAAAAGCGTAAACAGATTTGTGGACGTTTTTTGTAAACTATGAATACTTATATTATTTGATTACGAAAATTTTGTTTCAAATAATTGTAGGTATGCCAAATAAGGATTAAATAGACATTTTAGAGAAATTTATTACTTAACCAAAGAAAATATTCTAAAAATATTTGCTAACAAGTGAGCAATGTTAATGCATTCCTAACATATTTATTATTACCTATCTTTTTAATTAAATCACTTTAATAGTAATTTCATGCGGTTTACCTACGTGCTTTCAAGGAAAAAGGGAAAAAGACAATGATTTACCATGCCGATTAGGATTTGTTTTAAATTAAATATTTGTTTTTGCCATTTTTAACAATTGTTTCAAAAAAGTCCTAAGTGTTATACATTGTCGATTTCAGACAAAAAAGCTCTACAAATTGGCGTTAAAATCAGATATAGCGACCATAAGAAAAAATTGACCTGATGATGGTTTTAAAAAAACGAAACGTCGCACGGAAAATAAAATTGGGGATTCTGATTCCTTGCAAAAAGTGGCCATGAAAAAGTTTTTACAGAAATTAAATTCCACATCAAATGAAAAAGTTGCAGGCAAAAAACAAAAATCCATTTTTTTACTTTTTTCCCTATATCTCAAAAACTAAAAGAGCTAGATAAGTTCTGTTTGCGTCGAATTATTAAGCACCTGAATATACAACTTTGCCTCAATTTAACCGAAGTCGTAACTCTTACCGTTTACGAGATCCCCATAGTGGCCCTCGAAAAACGAGAACCCTGTATATGTTAAGCGCCCTGTGTTTACATGGAATATTCAAGGATAGTCATTGTATATCTACATAGTACATATATTTAAACGCAAAACGTGACTGATTTTCCTGAACTGACTTACTCTGAGTGCATATGCAGACGTGTCCCATTTTATCACTAAAATGACTGCATATGCAGCCGCTGTCCGCGATTGTGTTAATTTAGTTTTAATGTTTCTATTATGATAAAATCATCTTTTAATGTGTAAACCTACAATCTACATATTAATATGTAGCCAAAACAAACATTAATGGAAAGTCTGTTAAATCACGTAGAAGGTAATAAATACTACAACGTTAAATTATGGTAAATATACAATATTTATATATAAATTATAGTATTGTGCCAACATTGCATATGGAATAATGATTTTAAGGTTAGAAAAAATTCTTGAGATTTCTTAAAATCAAAGTTTTATTCTTGTTGCAGAGGATTTTAGGGTACTAAATTCGTTGGGTGATCGTGATCGATGAATTTACTTGACGTGTGACGTCATATTTTGCCGAAATGTTTCTCATCTAGTAAATCAGTCGATCACAATAACACGACTGTGGCATTCTGATTATGCCCCTCGTAGCAGGGTTTTAACGTCACTTTAAAATAACAGAAGGTGCAATTTTATCTCGAAAAACAAAAAACAATAAACATCAGCCAGCAAATTAGTTTGTTATTACAATTGTTGCTAATAATACTTTTTATTGCAGATTAGAGTGGTGTTTTTTATTTTCACTATAACAATTATTCAAGCTGGAGTAATAAGGTCAATCGCTCCATGTAGTTTTCATAAAAATCAACCTCAAGAAGAATTAGTAATTGTAGATCCAGATGATAACGCTATTGTTAAACCAGATTTACCTAACGCCGTTAAAAAACCAACAACTGTAGCTCCAGATGTCAACGTTAACAAGATAAAAAAACCTACAAAAAAACGTCCATCTCCTGTTAACGGCTTACAAGAACAAGGAAACTCAGCTGTTGCTCCTGGAGTTCCAAATAAACAAAGCAATGCGAATAAACCTACCGCCGTTAAAAAACCAACAACATTGGCTCCAAATGTCAACGTTATTTCAAAAATTTTCAACATTTAAAAATTTTGAGTAGTCTGAAGAAATTCGCTTGGAGATTAGATTGACAATAGATAATGTAACACTTTACAACACCTACATTTTTAAAATATTAACAGGGCGTTTTTTACGCTTGGTCAAACTTGTGAAACTTTAAACATCGATAACTCATTTTTTTTTAAATACAACACCTTTTATTTTTTACACCGTCTTATAGAAAATTTAATACTCTTTCGAAAACATTAATGCTATTTTTTACCTAAAATTGATATTTTCAAGTTGGCTTTGAAGGTAGGCAGCGGTAATTTGAAAAAATGTAAAAAAAAACTGTTTTTAATCATGTTGGTTAAAGTTGCCATTTTTTGCCAATTAAAATAACGGTTTTGGTTAAAAATCACTTACCTATACGAGAAGAGCCTATTTTCTCTTCTCAACCGGTTTAAAAAACCGGTTTCTTACCCTGCTAAAAGTAGTACAGCAATATTTTGTTGCAACTATCGTACACACAAAAAAACATTGTTATTACAGTGTTTTAAATTCTTCTATGTACACTGCGTGTATCATGGGTTGCATGCTTACAGTGGAAATACGCGCTCGGTATATGTTTTTTAAACATTAATAGCTAATAACATTTATTAAGTCTTCATTTAACTCACTTTTTAGTTGCTATACTTACTATTGCATCTATTTCCACATGCCAATTGAGTTTTTACCTTCAAATTTCGTTTAAAAATTGAATTATTAAAAGAAATCCTATATAAAACCCTTTGCCGCTATTAGAAATTTGGAGGGTTCGTGAAGCTTGACCATACCCTGTTATATAGAGGTACCCTAGTTTCCCCTAGATAAAAAAGTTTCCAACCTAATTTTAGAACACTTGCATGACTTGCAAAAACCAGTAAATACAATTCCTGTTGTCAAAATCCATTTACAGAGCTAGCAGGCTTCAGCGCAAGCATCTAATTGATTTAATTAATGACGCTGATTTAAAACAAAAACACAGGGAACTGCTATTAAATAATTTCTGGGCCAATTTAACAAGAGAGTACCCCAGAGCCTCAAAACTAGCAATTCTTGTTTTACTTTCTTTTACAAGGACATATTTATGCAAGAGGGATTTTTCTACAAAATAACCAACGTGTTTCGTTAAAATTTCAGGATTTGTGAAGTAATAGGAAAGAAACATTTTGCAAACGCTTTTCTACATGGTCATTTCTTAGACATTGACGGTTTCTTCCAGAGTTATCTTAGCATTCATTTGAGCGTTGAAGCACAATACTAAGGACTGATATGATATTAAGAGTGTTATCATCGATATAACTGAAAACCTTAAAATTTAACCTTGTAATTTAAGACAATAAAGTCAAAGTTTATACTCTATCATCCTTAGAATAATGTTTTTACCGTTGCTCTTTCTCGAAAGGTAGATACAACAATGATTAACAAAATGTATTTATTAACAACCTACAATAAATTGTATTATTTATTTGAAAACTGTTTCCTAGTCATAAGTAGTTTAATTCAGTAACTTTATTTTGAACTTTTTTGCAATTTATCTAGGTAATTTGTTATGAAAATCGTTTTTTAGATGCATTGTTACATATAAATATGCAATTAAATGAATTACGCTTGGAATGACACATGACTTCATGCAAGAATAGGAATTCCTAGAAATGATTAAGTTTCTTATTTATTACGCGATATGCCTATAACATTCAGATAAATTATAACTCTGTCGCAGTTAAACATTAAGGCAAAAAGTGCAGTAAAGAATCAAATCCTTAACAACCTAATTTAAAATTATTTGTGATGAACATTTTTAACGAAAATAACCTCTTTGAAAGAAACATTTATTATTTATTAATCTCCAGAAAATGACGTCGTATTTAAACAAATGTACTTATAATTAATCCTAAAATAAGACATACTTCCACATAAATTGAATGTGCGCAGTTATATAAGAATATTGAAAACCTGACAATACATTTGAGCAGTTTATTTTAAAAGTGGCATAAGTCACTATTTGCGAAAAATGAGTTAAGGATGTTTACGATTACAAAAATGTATAGCATTTTTATGTTTAAACATTTTACTTACAATTTTTTTCAAAACCGTTTATTTTCGCTTCCTCTTGTACCTTGGAACACACAACATCATGTACCATGGAACATGTTCCAAGATATACAATACTATCCCTTTTTTTGTGACATATCGCTATGCCAAGAAGTAAGAGTGGCGCTAAGAGGGCCCCAATTGATCCAGATGCTATGAGAAAAGCTGTAGAAGCAGTTTTGACTGCTCCCGGAGCAAAAACATCAGTTACAGAAGCCTGCAAAGTGAACAATGTTAAATTGGCTATTTTGTCAAGACACATTTCGCAATTCCGAAATATTATTCTTTGTAGAACTGAAAACTGTATTTTAAATTAGTTTTTACGCCCATTGACCCGTGTTCCAATGTACAAGAGGGTGTGTTCCATGGTACATGACCATGTTGTACCATGGAACACTTTTCATAACATCATATTTTATTTTTTTGTTTGTTAATAGAGCTGTAAAACATAGAAATACAAACAGCAAGTTGTAAAGGGATCTTCATTAGTTAATAATATATTTTTTTCATTTCAAAAAAAATATTATTAAAAATTTTAAAAAATAAAATCTCAAAAGTGTTCCATGGTACAACAGTCTCCCTTACCTAGGTATTTATTTATTTATTGAAGGGAAAAAACAGCTGTGCCATCCATGCACGGCCACCCAACCAAGAACTAACTTATGACAAACGAACGCATTGGTTACATCTTTAACGAGTTAAGCCTTTTATCTGCGTTAATGGCTTCTAGAAACTAAACAAATTTTTGGACGCTTTTAAAAACTATAAAAACTTATATTTGGTTACGAAAATTTTGTTGCATATTCTTGTATGCCAAATGAGAGATTAAATGTATAAGTGTATTTTATAACTTAACTGAGGAAAATTTTCTTAAAATATTTGCTAATAAGTGAACAATGTTATTGCTTTCTCAACATATTTATTAATACCTATTTTTCTTAACGAAATGGCAATTTTATTCCATACAAAATATTTATTGTTTAAATTAAGCCTTTTCTATATCACCATGAAACAGATACGGTGGCTATGTTTTGTGACATCTAAAAAAGGAAATAAAAGCGCTTGGAACGTCAAAACGGCTTGTGTATGGTCTAAACCAGTGGTCCCCAACCTTTTTATCGCCGCGCACCGGTCAACGTTTGATAATTTTACCGCGGCCCGCTGAGGGGGGGGGACGTTGTTTGTTTATATTTTAGACTGTTTTGATTTAATAATTTTAATGTAATTGTATTTAAACATGCCCAAAATAAAATACAGTTACACCAAAAAATGAATATAAAGTGATTTAACATTTTAACTCACTAGAACGTTAAATCAATGAGAACCCTGAACTTGTTTCTTTCTGAAACATGTCTTAAATGCCCCTGTTCACGCGCTGTCCCCACAACTCTAGTTTGGCTTTAAATGCAGCTACTTTGTCTGCCAACTTGAAAACAGTCGTCATTTTATTGGGTTTGTTCGATTTTTTTTACGTAATTTTGATTTTTAAGCAGGGCCTTGGGCGGCCCGGTACTATTTGATCCACGGATCGGCACCGGTCCGCGGCCCGGGGTTTGGGGACCACTGGTCTAAACTGTTGGCATTGTATAATATATTTTGTCATCATTTTTCAAAAAAGGGACAAAGACAATTATTCACCATGCCGATTAGAAATTTTCTTAAATAAATTATTTATTTTTGCCATTTTTAACAACGATTGTTTAAAAAAAAAGCCAAGTATTATACATTGTCGAATTCAGAATAAAATCCTCTAAAAATTGGCGTTAAAATCAGATATGGCGTCCATAAGAAAAAATTGACGTAATGATGGTTTAGAAAAAGCGAAACGTCGCATCGAAAATATAATTGGGGATTTTGATTCCTTGCAAAAAGTGGCCAAGAAAGAGTAATTACAGAAATGAAATTCAACATCAAATAAAAAAGTTACGGGCAAAAAACCAAAATCCACTTTTTCACTTTTTCCCCTATATCTCAAAAACTAAAAGAGCTAGATAAGTTCTGTTTGCGTCAAATTATTAAGCACCTGAATATACAACTTTGCCCTTATTTAACCGAAGTTGTAACTCGAAAAACGAGAACCCTGTATATTAAATGCAAAATATTTATTTTTCAAAATAACATAAAGGTTACTTATGACACTTTCCAAATAAACGGCTTATTTATATTAGTTTATTAATTTTACAATAATTTTATCCAAAGTTTCTTTAGTCACATTATGTGTAACATTCAATTTTTATAATAAATCACATAATAAGTACGTAATAATCATGGGCGTCTTTTCCAAAGGAGCGTCAGTAACTATTACGTACGGACAATTATTTTAAATATCCATTATGTAGGTATATAATTTAACATCACAGTTGAAGTAAAGTCAGGGCCGTGCCGTGCTATGATGCAGAGAGGCGGTCGCATCAGGCGGCACCGTAAGGGGGCGGCATAAGCAGCGAAATCAAAATACAAATTGAACCATTCAATAATTAAAAATCTGGCAATCACGAAGAGAAGGTCTCTCCGGGTAATTCACAAGTGACGCAAACGTAAGAATAATGTAAAGTATATTGTCATCTATCTTTGATATCCCATACATGAAAAGATTCACTATAAGGTTAGGATATTTACTAATTCCTTGTTACTTATTGTTCATACGATCATACGTACAAGTTCTTTGAAATTTTATACTTCCCACTATACAGCTCATTGCGCTGCTTAACTCAGCTTATTTACCACTTGAATTACCCGGAGAGACCTTCTATTCGTGATTGCCAAAAATCTTTACGCAACGCTTTTCTATATTGGTTTTAATGTTAGTTTATATTCTGGACATTACCCTTAATTCTCTGAATGAACGATTCACGCTTCTGGAAACCCATAGCAAAAATTTTCAGTTTTTATATGACCCAAGATGGTTTACCCGGCGTTGCACGGGCGATTACAATTTTAATTACTGTTTTAACTTGAATAAGCCCAATAATTCCAAATCATACACAAATGACATACTCTGATCACAATCATCTTTTCATTTTCTTATAATTCATTAAAAAATAACTATTTATTGCTTAAAAATTGAATAATAACTCAAATTTATTTTCTTTCGTCTTGTTTCAATTAAAAATGTACTAATAAAAATAATACTTCATGTACATTTATTACTAATTGTATACAAAACAATCTTTACTTGTGAAATACCCCGCGCCGTATCGTGTTATGACCAGGTATTTGCCGACGTAAGATCGAATCCCGTCCAAGTAATTTTTTTTTTTTTAAATTGGTAATATGTGCTTGTACTTAAAGTTTGGCGTTAGATCTGCAAGGTTCAAATAGTAACTGTGCAAAATTTGGTCCCGATCGGTCAACGGACCTAGGATTGTATAGCGAACAAACAAACAAACACACAAACAAGCTCTTTTATATATATAGATTTCAAACTCAAGGATATAGATGACAAAACACTAGAAAATTATTATACCAGTCTCCAGTCAATACTTTCGGTCGAAAATGAATTAGATATAAATGCAAATGATCTTCAAGAAGAATAACGAATGCTACCATATTCTATAAAACTTTTGGATGTTTAAATTATTTGTGCCAAAATAACTTAATTACTTTGTATCCGAATACTGTTGTAACTCTGAGAATTTTATTAAGCTAGTAGCTAGTGGGGAAAGAAGTTTTCCCAAATTAAAATTAACAACGCACTACTTAAGAAGTTCAATAAGCCAAACAAAACTTAGAAATCTGTCATTAATTTCTATTAAATCTACACTGGCTGCCACTTTAGACTACACATCCCTAATTAACGAATTCGCTAAAGTTAAAGTTAAAAGGGTAAAACTGTAGTAGATTGTTGTAGTTGATAGTTGTTATCATTATTTTAAAATAGTATTCGTACATTTTGTGCAGTTTAAAAAAAAATCCCAATCAAAGGTTATTTAAAAAAAAACATTTAAGGGCGGCATTTCGAAGACTTGCATCATACTGAGAAAATCTACCGCACGGCCCTGAGTAAAGTTAACACAGTGGCGTATAACGTTACTCGAGGACCCTGAGCTGTAAAATTGGGGTGGCGGTAAATAGCTCAAATACAATTGCTCGAAGGTAAATTGCTCGAATACAATTGCTCGAAATACAATTTCTCGAATGAAAAACTGCTGGAAAGGTAAATTGCTCGAATGACAATTGCTCGAAAGACAAATTGCTCGAAAAAATGAAAAAATATTACATTTTTATAAATTAATACAAAATAATTGAATGTAGGGGAAATGTGGGTAAGACGGGATACTTAACTTTTGGAGCCATTATTTCAAGGTGTTTGTGAAATATTTAAACAACATTCGGTTAAGGCATAGAATGATTATTATACTATAAAATAAAAAAGGTATTCTTAATTAAAAATTAAAAGTAACCGGAAAAAAAATATTTTCAGTGACTATCAAAATTTCCCATTTTACCTTCACATGTTGGTAAAATGGGATACACTGTGTAGGTAAAATGGGATACGCCATACAATGTATATGTAAAATGGGAAAGTTAGCAACACATTAAATCTGCAAACATAAGTCACAAATGAAATTATCGTCTTTCACATCAGCTAATATATTTGTTTCCCATCATCTACTGCTTTATAACAAAAATAAACGAAATAATAATAATTTCCAAAATGCGCATTAAAAAGTTCTATCTCATTTTACCCTGTACACTTAATCCCATTTTACCGGCACCAAAAAATTAAAAAAAAAAACTAAAATAAAGCTAACCGTTGAAAGTATTGCAAATTCGCTTACAGTGCATGACTTGTCTATACATGTGGTTAAGTAAAACAAAAAATGTATCAATCAATAAACACAGGTACAGTACTTACCTTTTTGAGTGTCACTTTATGCAGGAATAATTTATGACATGCAATTTGTAGGTTATCACCCTTAATGCCTACACCGCCGTTCTATAATTTTTCCCGCTAAATCAGGACAACCTATAAGATGTTTTGCATAAGTTTTAAATAGATGGCGTTTATGGAAGTACGAATTGTTACAATTTCCCATTTTACCTCAGTATCCCATTTTAGCCGAACTTCCCCTACTAGGATAGTTATTTATGTATCAAGGCCAAAAAGTGTAACTTTTACGGCCGCGTCTGGATTGCTGGCTGAGACGTAGTACGTTTTGGCCGAGGTGCATATTACATTTTTTGTGCGATAGAATTAAAAACAATTTAAATTTTTAGTATTTTTCAAAAATATAGGTTAGCAACTACGTGACATTCTGTCACTGACAGATGACGGCGTATGCTGTTAAATTTAATGCAAATTTACGCTGTAGCGGTCGAAAAAGTTACTTTTTAGGCCGTTGTTAGGGGTAACGGCCTGAAAAGTTACTTTTTAGGCCGTTGCTAAGGATAACGCTGGTAATGCAGTACTTTATGGCTGCTAACGCGTCCGTCAAACAGCTGTTTCTAGTACGATCGCACAAAAAGTTGTTTACATTTGTTTACACTTAGAAAAATGTATTTAAATTTATTTACAAATACATATACACTTATTCAATTTTTTGTTGAGATAAACACTAAATATTTGAAAATATTATATACTACATAACTGTTCATTCTGACTATATTGTTGTTATCTTATGTTGAATTATTCATAATGCTTATCTTAACAACAAATAAGAAACCTTCGTAACATGTAGCAAATGAGTTTTAAAAGATTTTACACCTTTTTTTTTCACAGCCTACTATGTTAATTTTAAAAAAATAATTTGTAACTTGCGCATTATTGAAAATAAATACATCAACCCTTATACAGGGTGGCTGATTTTTCATTGTCCAGCTTATATCTGCTGAAATATTAAAGTTACCAAAAAAAGTTAAATGAGAAACTTATTAAACAAAAGCTGGTCTACAAAATTGTGCTAAAAATTTTGTTCCATAGCCTACCAGTTTTTCGGAAAAATATTCAACTTTTGTTTTTTAAATAGAACACCCGGTATATTTTTACAGAATTACATTCTAAATCAATTTCTCTTTACAATGATATATCATAAGTACCATTTTGCTTTTAAATTATGCACAATATTTCAAAAATGGAATGATTAAAGTCGGCTGTGATATTGTTTTGTTTATTGCAAATACCTGTCAAATTTGTTTACATTAGCAAACACTTGTCAAATCAGACAAAAATAAGTGTAATTATAATTAACAAAAATGTACCATACAAATAATGAAAAAGTTGATATGCTGTGCTGTTTCCACAACCGGCTATAATAATTCTCTTTTTTTTTAATATTGAGCATAATTTAAAAGCAAAATGGTACTTATGATAGAATCATTGTGAAGAGAAATTGATTTAGAATGTGATTCTATAAAAATATACAGGGTGTTCTATTTAAAAAACAAAAGTTGGATATTTTTCCGAAAAACTGGTAGGCTATGGAACAAAATTTTTAGCACAATTTTGTAGACCAGCTTTTGTTTAATAAGTTTCTCATTTAACTTTTTTTGGTAACATTAATATTTCAGCAGATATAAGCTGGACAATGAAAAACCAGCCACACTGTACGGGTGTCCCAGTTAACTTGAACAGCATGGGGATCTCGTAAACGGTAAGAGATACAGAGTTGGCTAAATGGGTCAAAATGATCTATGATTCAAGAGCAACTATTCTATGAAAAAAAAACTTGAAAAAAATTTACAGTTTTTGGGCTATTCGTAAAAAACAAAAAAAATGACGTTTTCGATTTTTGCTTATAACTTGCTTATTTAAAATCATACCCAAAATATTTTTCGACATTATTAGGACACTTTTTTGCGTAGAATTGAAATTAGTTAATAAATTTTACCTATCTTCATTTGTTTTTGTTATTTTAACATCAACTTTCTTATTTTAAATACGGGTCGTAGTTGGCTATGACACCATTAAAAAGAGATTTTTTTTCTCGTTTCATTGATGTATGGGTTGTTAGGTTTATTTTTAAAAATAAGCAAGTTATAGCAATATTATTGTATTTGTTAAGTTTAATCAAAGCCGCCATTGGAAAACAAAACAAAACATCACATAAATAAACTAGCTGAACTTAATTAAACACAAATAAACCTAAATAATTTAAGAATTTTTCAAATTACATAATAATTTATGTTTTTCCAATTACTGTCACTATTGAATCTAAATTATAACATGCGTTCAAAGTGTAGCTCACTCTCCATGTGCAATACAAATTTGAGATCTGCACATTGTAGGTAATAATGTTTTTCTAACGATATTTCTTTTTATTTGATAAACTTTTGTTAAACTATCCAATCTTAATTTTGTAATTGTGTTCAGCTGTCTTTTTATGATTAGCTGTTTTAAGAACATTTTATCAAGCAGAAAGTAATATGCATAAGAAATAATTGTTATCTACAAAGTGCAGATCTCAAATTTGCATTGCTCATGGAGAGTGGGCTGCACTTTGAACGCATGTTATAATTTAGATTCAATAGTAATAGTAATTGGAAAAACATAAATTATTATGTAATTTGAAAAATATCTTAAATTATTTAGGTTTATTTGTGTTTAATTAAGTACAGCTAGTTTATTTACGTGATGTTTTGTTTTGTTTTCCAATGGCCACTTTGATTAAACTTAACAAATCCAATAATATTGCTATAACTTGCTTATTTTTAAAAATAAACCTAACAACCCATACATCAATGAAACAAGAAAAAAAATCTCTTTTTAATGGTGTCATAGCCAACTACGACCCGTATTTAAAATAAGAAAGTTGATGTTAAAATAACAAAAACAAATGAAGATAGGTAAAATTTATTAACTAATTTCAATTCTACGCAAAAAAGTGTCCTAATAATGTCGAAAAATATTTTGGGTATGATTTTAAATAAGCAAGTTATAAGCAAAAATCGAAAACGTCATTTTTTTGTTTTTTACGAATAGCCCAAAAGCTGTAAATTTTTTTCAAGTTTTTTTTTCATAGAATAGTTGCTCTTCAATCATAGATCATTTTGACCCATTTAACCAACTCTGTATCTCTTACCGTTTACGAGATCCCCATGCTGTTCAAGTTAACTGGGACACCCTGTATATTTGAAATAAGAAAAACAGAACGAATTTTAATAGGTCAAAGCCGACTATAGCTTTCATTTTAAAAAAAAGGTAAGTTTGTGTCATAACTTTTTAACGGCCAGCGTAACTTTTTTTTTAAGTACTATCGAGTTTAACATAAGCGTATATGTATTTGTAAATAAATTTGAAAAAAAAATTTAAGTGTAAACAAATGTAAACAACTTTTCTAGTACATTTAATTATTTTGCGTTTATAAAAATGTAATAATTTTTCATTTTTTCGAGCAATTTGTCTTTCGAGCAATTGTCATTCGAGCAGTTTACCTTTCGAGCAATTTTCCATTCGAGCAATTGTATTTCGAGCAATTGTATTCGAGCAATTGTATTCGAGCAATTTTCACCAAACCGTAAAATTGAAAAGCGCCCTACAATATTAGACTAAGTTAATTTGATCTCGTATTTACCAGAATACATAGTAATTTTAATTTTTAGGATACATTTTTAATCACCTATCCTACGACAAATTATAAAGTTAGATATGTTGGAATTCGACCTTTATGGATGACATATTTTAGACTGGCGAATCGTCATAATGGATTTACCAAATTGTTAAAAATAATTAACATTTACCTATTTAGATAAAATTTGTGTATTTTATTTACCCGCGTTGCTTTAGCAATAAAAATTGACGATATTAAATTACTCCCTTAATAAACTTTAAATTTAAAGAAAATAGATACAAATAGGTACATAGCCTATAAATGCCCATAACGTTAAACAAATATTCGTCGCATCCGGTGGCGGGGGGTAAAATGTCAAATTTTAACGGAAGACCGTGCCACCTTGAAATGTGCACCAATTGTAGCTTATACAGGGTGTTGCATGACGTAACGGCCAAACTTAAGAAGCATGTTCCTTGAGTCAATTTAAGCAAAAAATGTTTTATATAAATCATAGTCCAAAACTCGATGGTTATCGAGTTATAGACCTTTAACGTTTATAAAAAAAAAAAGTTAATTTTAATATAATTAAAGGTCTATAACTCGATAACCATCGAGTTTTGGGCTATGGTTTATAAAAAACATTTTTTGCTTAAATTGACTCAAGGAACATGATGCTTCTTAAGTTTGGCCTTTACGTTATGCAACACTCTGTATAATTGGTAGAAAATCTGTTAGCCCGCAGTTTTTTGGCAGCGGCGTTTATTCAAAGAAAAAATAATATGGACGTCCGTTTTGTATTAGTTTCGATAGAGAAGAAATGAAAATCTGGAATTACTTGAAGAATACACCTTTTCAGTAATTCCAGATTTTTATTTTTTCTTCATCGAAATTTATTCAAAGATGTATAGTAATTTTTTTATCTTAGCTTAACTATTACAGTTTCGACATGTAAACGTCAAAAACATTCTTCAACAATCGAAAATTATTCTCTTAATCGTCAGTTTAACTCACAGCACATCTGATCACATTATCGAAATGATAAAAATAAAAGGTACAAGTTATTGTGAAAAATTTATTGTGCATAAAAAAGTACAAATTATACAAAATGCCATTGTGGAACTTGCTACAGTACATAAATACTAGACATAAAAATTTCAAGTTTCGCTAAAAAAAAAAACATTATGAGCTACCTTGTCTATTTAGCACCAAATGGAATGTTATTACTAAAGTTATGGTCAATATTTAAACCTATCAGTCCTACGTATCTCAATTTTTTTAACGTTTAGTAAATGTGTAACGAAAATGAAATTAGAAACTAAATAAAACTTTTTTCAATCGCTGATTTTGGTGTTCAAATCAATTTATTTTGCAAGGTGACCGAATTGTTTTTAACCCCAATATCCTCCCCATCTTCCCCAGCCACCGTTACCACCCCAGCCTCGACCTCGCCATCCCCATGATGGTCCTCCATATCCCCATCTTCTGTATCCCCAAGGACTTCCATATCCATAACCTCCCCAACCACCATAATACGATCGTGGGTACCAAAACCAATTTGCTGTCTCTAAATCTGATTCTTTTCCATCGGGAGAGGATGGATTAGCATCTGGTGAAGCATCTAAATCAGTTGGTGGAGCTGCACCGCCGATAGCTGCACCACCGATAGCTGCACCACCGATAGCTGCTGGTGGATAATCACCTACTGGTAACTGTTCATTGGCTTCAACTGGAATTGGTTGATTTTCTACTTCAGCTTCCACTGGTTGAGGAGCTGGCTTAGACGATTCCAGAGCGATTTTTGGAACATTAAGATTTACTCCTTCCTTAGCAGGCACGGTTTCAAGAGGAACAGCACTAGCAACTGATAACAGTGCTATTATAAAGAAGGTGAACAACATCTGCAAAGAAAATTATTTGGTTAAATAACAATAAACATGTTTCTCCAAAGTATTAATTTTTTAACCTTAACCAAAACTGAGAAAAAGAAGTAAAAATCGTTACAAAGAATATTAGCCTAGTTTTTAAATATTGATTGGATCGCGATAGATAAGGCATGGATTTTTGTCAAGTGTTAGGAGGTAATTCAGTGAGAATTAATTTTAAGAGTGGTTATTTCCAAAGCTGACTTAATGGACTGTACAGCTTTTAGACCATTGCCTCTAACTTGGCTAGTAGTTATGTTATGTTATGAAGTTAAAATACGTTAACATATTTTTTTATTTGCGGATTCAAAACTTATTTTATCGAATGCCGTCTTGTTTATTGATATCAATACGAGTAACGTCAAATTTCTGACAAGTAGAAAATGTATCATGTTGCTTTTAAAACCTACTCTCAGCTCCTGCTCTTAGTTGTCTACATATTACAGAAACTATTACGTAAAATTTATCACATAACATATCATATTTATTTATTTAAAATATTTCATACCGCGAAGTGTATTATTAAAAATGTAATAAAGTTAAGGATATCAGAAAAAACAGTTAAGTATTATTGACGAAGTATAGATAAACTATTTTAACAATTAGATTAAACAATAAATGTAGTTTAAGATCAGTGTTTTACTTAAAGAGATAAAAAAATGATTTATTTGCTTTACCAGCTGTTTCAATGATTATATTAGTTCTGTAATTTTTGATAATTTTTGAGTGGCTTGTATAAAATAGGTAAACTTTTTGGTGTTAATTTAAATAATACTTTAAATAACAATAATTAATAGTAATATACGAGTGTGACCAAATGCATTATTTTTTGTTTTTTGACATATTGTATACAGGGTGTTTCACTTTTCCATGGGACACTATTGCTATCTCCGTAAATATTGAAAATACAAGGTTGGTTAAATGGGACAAAAGTTAGCTATTTAGGAGTGTATTTTAAACAAGATCTTGTTTTGTTTAAAAATTCTATGGCTTGCTTGATATAACGGAAAAAAAACGAAATCGATCAAAATTTTTAAACTTAAATATCTCGACTATTGTTGCGAATGCACAAAAACGCCCAAGGAAAAATGTTTTGCAGATTTTGTTTGTTATAAGTCAGATTTTTATTTATAAAAAACCGTGCGAGATATTTGACAAAACAACTTTTTTTTATACCTATAACTTGAATGTTAAAAAAAATTGAAAGTGCTGTATCGCCCAAAATTTTCATAAAAATGTAAATTTTACGAAAACGACTAACTTTAGACCCATATAACCTTTAACATTTTTTAAAGTAAATTTAAAGAGGAGTCTAAAAATATTAAAATATACAGGGTGTTCTTGTTAAAATTTTAAAGTTTGAGTTCGTTTCCGGTTGAACCGGAAATCGTATTGCAACCTTAATATTTTCAGCAAATCCGAATAAAACCATAACGCTCAGATACAAAATTTCATTGTTATATCTGCAATGGTATTCTAGATATTTGTCTGTTTCCATACTTCTGCGCAACCCTGTATAATGTTATACATAACCCTCGACTATGATACTTGAAAAATCAATGATATAACCAACTATCATATGATAACATTATCTTTTTATTAATTTAACACAAACCTAAAGTTTAAAATTAACTTTCCTCGTAGAAAAGTAATAAAATTGCGTAATATGATTACATTAAAAAATAAAGCATTGTACAATGACATTATTGCAACTGTTACTTCATGACAACAAACAACAATGCGTTATTTTGCGTAAATATCTCGATATTGCAAATACAATAACAGATTTATTAATCTGAAATAAATGTAACGCGTTAAACACAATCAACAATTTCTTATTTACGTTCTTAATAAAAAAAATCGCTGTCATAGTGCATTCATCTTTCAGTATTTGCGTAACGAGTTTTAATTATTATTTACATGCAATATTAGCATGGTATTGCTAACTGTAACTGCAGAGCAAAATGAGTAACACAATTGCACTAAATGGGAAATCCCTGGTATATGTGACAATGATCATCTGAACATCGAACAAATTAAACAAAATATTTGTATAGTACATTTTGAATACCAAGCAGTATTTTTAAATAATATGTAAAAATAATTCTGTCCAGTCGAACAATAACAAACAATGTCACCTTTGACTAACAAAAAGTTAGAATGCCAATAAAATAATAAATATAAATGGAGTAAGTACTATTTAAACAAAGCATTAGATGGCTAATCTGAAAATTTCTTAAAACTTTATTAACCTAAAACAAAATATGCAAAAACAACTACAGTCTATAGATTGTAGACTGTTTAAATAGTAAAATTATCTTTAATAATAATTCCTAATACTTAGGAAAAGTCATTAGTATTTTGATTATACTTTTAAAACGCAATTCTACACATTTCAAGTTTTCTTACTTTTAAAAATTGCTATTGTTATCAGGTACAAAACAATATTTGGTTTTGTTTTTAAAAATTCGTTTTTAAAAACCGTTTGCTCTAATGTGCAGTAAAAATATATGAAATTTAATTTTATGAGTGATTCATTAAAAATATAAAAATACATAATTTAGGTAAAAAATCACGTAACTAATCTGCGAGAAGATTCTCTTAAAAAAATTGTTATAGTCTCGTCAGTACTTTTTTTAAAATCTAGCTTTAAAGTTAGAAAACAGCTGTCGAAGAGACGAGAATCTCGAAACTAGTGTAGATTATATTTAATATGAGATTATTTTCTCAAATAATTATGAGGGATTAAATTATTTTTTTATGACATATATTGGCGAATCTCAACTCTACAGGGTGGTCCAAATTCGATGGGATTACATGAGTCTCGCTTAATAAAGATAGAGAAAGGGTTAAATTACCAAAAATGTGCAGTTTTTGAGACAAACCGTTGTCAAATATCAAATATCGATATCAGAAGGGCGTATAAGCCATCTGTATAATTGTTCTAGAAAAGAGTTTAAAAACTCCCTGTAAATTCAATTTTTATGCAATCACTTCAATTCTATTCCTGCTTATGTATCAAAATATGTTGATTTTTCTGACATACAAAGATTTATTTTTTCCTTCAGTTTACACATTTTTGGCGAAAAATCTCCATTTTTGTATTTTTGGCGGATACGATATGAGACCCTCGATATAATTTCTGGTTTTTCTTTTTTTTTTGTTTTCAAATCCTACTTTTTGTTTTTCATCTTTAAAAAAAATAAAAAAACCTTTGTAACTTGCGTATTATTGAAAATAAATACATCAACCCTTATATATTTCGAATGGGAAAAAAATAACGAATTTAAATAGGCCATAGCCAACTAAAGCTTCTATTTAAAAAAATGCAAGTTTGTGTCATAACTATTTAACGGCGCGCGAAAAGAATTTTTTTTTAGTGCTATCAAAATCTACATAAAAATATTTAAAAATACATATAACAAAAAAACAGGTTTTCTCTAATAACTAAAAATCGGAAATGATAGAATATTTTTGAAAACGGTTCTGAGTTTGTCCCAACAAACTGCACATTTTTGGTAATTTAACCGTTTCTTTATCTTGACTATTAAGGGAGATACCCATGTAATCCCATCGAATGTGAACCACCCTGTACAATAATAAATATAGAAAACTAATTTAATTTTATGAGTGATTCATTAAAAATATAAAAATAGATAATTTAGGTAAAAAATCACGTATCTTATCTGTGAGCAGATGCTCTTTAAAAAAATCGTTATAGTCCTGTCAGCAGTATTTTTTATCTATTTAAATACCACACTGACGTTTAAATGACATTGTGTTGATTAAGATTTTTTTGTTTTCCACGGCACGCTTAAAAATTTTGTGAAACGTAACCTATTTTAGTTGAACTTTTATTTTTTATTTCTTATTAGTTTAGCACTAAAATTAACTTATGATTAAATCATTGAAATCAGAAAAAAAAATTCTACCAGATTTAGTAAAAAAAAAATAGATAGTGACATTTGGAAAAAAAATTGCCTATCGTTTGACATTTAAGTTCAACTTGAAAAAAATTAAAATTCAATTCAGTTTATAGTATTTGAGGAGCCGCAGCTGGCGGCGGTTTTTGTGTCACACTCTGTATAAACCGCATTTTAAATTAAAATGTTCTTTAATCAAAATACATGCAAAATGCAATCTTATCAAAAACAAAAATTGTATTTTATCGAATGTACATTGAAAAGTGACGTTTTTTGGCACCATAAATAATCCTGAAGATTTAAAGATAAATATTGTAAACACAAAAAAAATGCATTAAAATAGAAATATTTGTTATGAATAAATATTAATCTAAATATTTTAAACAAATGTTTTTAAATTCATATTGCACAAATAATTATACAAACACATTTTTTTGCAATAATTCCTTTATACATTTTTTGTCTCAAACGATTATCGGTTCAAAATTTTTTTCACTTACAATTTTTGACTTTAAATTTGCAGCAAGAAAATTCAAAAGGCACTTAAAACAAAATAGGCAGTCGATTTACACATTTAATGATTATGTCAGAAATAATCCTTGAAACTTTAAGAAAAATTATAAGAAAAAATTAAAATTATGTATTATTAAGGGCGTTTGTGTTATAATTACATTAAAAATAATATACATTGAATATTTTTATTTCATACCGAACATATAACTGCATTAATAGTTAGTGATCATTTTTTGCAATAATTTAGCTCGTTTATCCAACATTCATTTGTTTCAAACTAATCGTTAATTTTTTTTAAAACTCGAAATTTGCACGAAAAAGGGCACCTTTAAACGAAATAAGCACTCGATTTACACACTAGCACGTTATCTAAACAGAAAGCTAGAACTTACCTCGATCGCAACTGATATTGTCACAGAATCAAAACTCTGGAGCACGTTAGAGGGTCCGGCCCTTATATACTCCGCGGAGCCGAAGGCTATGGCGGCTGTTGACCGCTACTATGTTCTTGCTTATGGTCAAGGCCAAGATGCACAACACTTTAGATTTGCTCGTTGTTTATCTCTCCTTTACTAGACAAAAAATTGTAATGAACATGGAGCAGCAAGATTTCAATGGATTTTTCAAAATTACATTCCTCAACCAGTTTGCGAAACTTAAAACGATCGTACAAGACACCGCATTGTGTGAATGGTATGGCTATCATAAAATTTAAATGTCTGGTACTATTAACCACTTTATTACATTTTTTACTTTCGCCATACGTAGTATGAAGAAAGTATTGTTATTTCAGGAGTTTGTTTTTTATTTTGCAGTCGATTCGTATTCAGCATTACGCTTATTTAAAAAAAAAAAAAAATAGCAGTTTAGCCCGAACGAGAGTGTTCGTAAGAAATAATTTTATGAATGAGAACCACGTGTGCAGTAAGAAATTTGAGTAGTACCTACTACAAGAGCAACGAATTACTTAAAAATGGAGCGTGTTCCGATCTACATGGAAATTAATGGGTGTCTTTTTAACCATTAGTGCTTAAAAGTTTGTGAAATTGCGAATGTTATACAGTTCTGAGAACTAAATAGTATGACTTATTTGTTTTTATACAAGATATCCCAAATTCTAGGCTCAACATGGGCATCGCGCTTATGAGCTACGAAGTCAGGTGCATTGGAAAAAACCTTGCGTAATTTGGTGCTAAATGCAAAATAAAAGAAAATTATCGTGTCTCTCTTAAATCGATTGTTTAAAATATTCCTGTTTACTTTATTTATTTTAGTTTTAGAGATGTAATATAATAACACTCTTTTGACGCACCTATTTATTCTCTACAAAATGTTGCGCTCATATAATATTGTGTAAGACGTTTCGTACATTTTGGACCATCATCAAATTTATTATTTCTTATTGGCGCTACATTTAATTTTTGTATAAAAAGGTAGTTCTTGAAATTTGTAATACAATGAATAAACATAGAATTTTATTTAGTTATTCAACTGTGCAGGCCTATGCTTTTAAATGTTTTTTTTACTTATGTATATGAAAGTTGTAATTTTCTCACTGCCTACCCTACATGAAAGTTTTACTTTCGTCACTAGTGGCGAAAATTACCTTTCGCCACTAGTGGCGAAAATAATGTCTATGTCAATGTCAAAATCAAATTTTAAAATTTACGATTTTTGTTAGCTTTAACTCATTATAAACTAAAATTGCGTTAATATTCTTATCAAATAATTTAATTTTAATGTAGCATCTTATATAAAAGCCTAAGAATGATACAAAAATTAATATTAAATATATTTCGTTTGCAGGTTATAATTTTATTTATGTCAGTGTCAGTGTGGTGGTGTCGCTATGGAAATGAAATGATTAATTAATACTTTATACACAATAATAATTGTCATTTGGTTCGTTTACATTAACGTTCGTTCTATAATATAATTTTAATTTCGTAGAAAAAATAGCATTTACGACTGGAGATGAAATCAATTTTTTTCGTTCGTGAGATTTGCTCACTAGCCGCTTCGCGGCTCGTGAATAAGTCTCACCTCACGAGAAAAATTGGACTTTCATCTCTTGTTGTAAAATATACTTTTCTTCATTTTTAAAATTCTTTGTCAGTTTTTTCCATTCTTTAAGTCCTAGTTCCTTCGCGTCGTTTTTCACCGCCTCTAACTATTTTGTCCGGAGTCTTCCTTCTTCTCTTACTCCTTAAGTACAGTTTCGTTATTCTTTTCTCCGACAATATTGATATATGTCCTAGCCACCTCATTCGTTGTGTCTTTACTTCATTATTCATGTTCGGTTGACCACATAATTTTTCCAGTTCCTCATTTGTTCTTCTTCTCCATTGTTCTCTCTCCATTTCTCCCCAAATACCTTCCTTTCCCAGACCTGTAATGATTTTCCTTCTATTTGAATAATTTTCCACATCTCACCCCGGGCGAAACTATTGATCTTATAATTGTTTAGTGGATATTAATTATTATTGTCCTTGTAGTTACGATTACAATTGGTGTAATTAAAAAAAAACAGGCGAAAATCCAGTCTTAATGTTTTATTGAATCAACGTCACCATGAAAACACAAATTCAATCAAAATATAACAAATTTTTTAAACTGCTAAGCGTTATCACTGACCAGTATTTTTGCAGTTTTTATACTAATTTTAAGTAATTTGAGGTTATCAATAGTTTAAAGAATAGATTTAATGAAAATGGAAAGTGACAGTCACTCTTATTTCTAATTGTGTTTTGAAAAGCCACAACGCTATGGACAATTTCTTGCATTAGATACAACTTTAAGGCCAGATAGTTTGTATACCAAATAATAATAAAAACTTACAAAAAAAATGTGGTTTGTTTATAATCTAAATCAGTTTAATTTTTATTTGTTTGAATAAAAATAAATCAAATACAAATGAAATATTATTAATAAATTAATAATTACCTAAATGAAGACACATTTTCTTCTGATCGACATGATGAATATAAAATCAAGGTGCTCACAATATAATTCTTGTAAATGATTATAGTTTTAGAATGTTGTTACATTTTAAATAGGTTTTGTTTTTCGTAGCAGAGTTTATAGAAATTCGCTATTTATGCTCTTTTTTATATACAGGGTGGTCCACATAGAAGGGTCACTATTGGAATGGCGTAAACGGTAAAGTCTGTTTTATACTATACTATTTTTTCGTTTAAGAAAATCGTATACGATTTTTAATACAAAAATTTCGTTCAAAAATTTAGTATGGAAAATATGAACCATTTACATTGTACTCCTACTATTTTTTGGTACGAAAACTCCAATATATTTTGGTTACTTTTTAGTAACTTTTATTATATTTTGTTGCCAACTTGAGTAACCATGTCAAATGTTTATTTATATTTTAATGTTTATTTGTATATGGGTGCTTTTAGGATGTTTTAGAACCAGGTATCCGATTTTCACCCGGACTCTCCGAGTTTTAACGTCGTTTCTCTGGGCTCCGGGTTTCGTAATAGTACCAAAAATTAACGTTATCGAAAAAAACACTACCCATACAAAAAATTATATCAAAATATAACCGTGAGTCGGATATATCAATGAAAACAAGAAATACCATCGTATTTCTATCTCTTTTTTTTTAAATACTATTTTCCCGCTTTGCTTCTGAATGTTATTATTCCGGGAAGTCGCGTAATTCGCCTTGATTGTAAATTTATTTACTACGTCGTAGTATATCCATATAACAAAATGTTGTAATTTGCTTGTTTTTTGCTTTTTATGTTTCAACATTGCATATTTCCCAAAGGAATTTTATTTTTATTAAGAATTAAAATTCCGTAAAACTACAACTAAAATTAAGGTGTATTTCTTAACCCCCCTAAGCCCGTCATCGTCAACGAGTTTACATAAAACTGAAATCTAGCCACCCTAGTGCTTACACATAATTACAAATGAATAGAAAACTACTACTTATGGCTGCAGTACCATTAATAATGTTATTAAACATTCAATAACGAACTGCTTTTTATTTCAGTTAACCTAACCCACAAATGACATGCGGATACAATTACAGTAAAATACGCATGCGCGCAGGTCAAATATTGGATGCGATTAGAACAGGTTCTAATTTTATCAGATTTTTTCGTTCAAGATTTTTAATTTCTGATTGACACCGTATTTAGACAAATTATTCCATTTTCGGAGACCTATTTAGTAATACTTTAATGTTTTAAAATAGTTCGATGGCACGCTTGATAACAATCGAAAATCAAAATGGGCATTATTTTTAAATCTTTATTAATTCGGTTATACTTGATGGCGCAAAAATGTTTTTGGGTTATCCCAGTAGAAGTTCAACATCCAAAATTTATTTAGTGCCAATTTTATATTTCCACATTCATTGCAACATTGCATGAAATAACTTAAGCGCGCCACATTTAATTTTCCGATTGTGCGATACTGAAAGAGCACATTAAACGAAAAATACTGACACTACCCCCATACAATGTTGTTCAAATCAAAACCTGCTATATAGAATGTTTAATTACGGTCACAAACTTTCTAGTAATTTGGTATTATACGTAAATTAACACAATTGGGGAGAAAAATGCTGAAAAATTATTGAATTATTGGAGTGAGTTTTGATTAAAATTATTTGTAACATTGGAAAAATTTTGCTGAAACTTTTACTACAAGCAAGTTTTAATATATTTAATCAATGGAATTTTAAAAATACACCATCCTTTACAGATCTGGTTTTGCAAACTATGTGGGGCTACTAGCCAAAAATGTAAAAGATTTACAGTAAGAATAGAAGCAAAGTCCAGCTAGTACATTACAAAATCCGCGATAAGTAAAAAATATTTATTGTTTTACTCTTTAATAACAAGTGTGCAACAACAATAATATTTTTATAAACGTTGATGCAATTTCCCTTTTTTATTTACATCTGTGTGTTGTCTTCTCGAACAATCACCTTTTAGTTTTAAACAGCTGCAATAAATAGCATTTATTTACTGATTTCTAAGTTTCGTCTAGTATTGAAAACGGCACTTTTATGCCCACAAAGTAATTTTTTTTGTCGCAAACTAATAAAACACAATTAGACAAGTGATAAAATTTCAATTAGGTAATACAGCAATCGTGATTTGTTTAGTCAACTACAACGGTTTTGTAAAACAAATAAATTTAAACTAATTTTTATAAAAAAAAATGTTTTTCACTTATTTTTTTTAATGCACCATCGAATTTAAAATTTAATTCTCCATCAGAATCAATAAAAAAAGTTGACCATTGCCAATCTAATATATGTATGTATTTTATCACAAAAAAAAACATTGGAAAGTCATTCGGTTGAGGATTTCCCACGATTTACAAAAATATAAGGTCAAACTGAATCACCCTGTAGATCTTTAAGTAAGGGCTTCAGGAATATATACAGGGCCACTATGGGGATCTCGTAAACGGTAAGAATTACGACTTCGGTTAAAGTGGGGCAAAGTTGTATATTCAGGTGCTTAATAATTCGATGCAAACAGAACTTATCTAACTCTTTTAGTTTTTGAGATATAGGGAAAAAAGTAAAAAAGTGGATTTTTGTTTTTTGTCCGTAACTTTTTCATTTGATGTCGAATTTCATTTCTGTTAATACTTTTTAATGGCCACTGTTTGCAAGGAATCAAAATCCCGAATTATATTTTCCATGCGACGTTTCGTTTTTTTAAAACCATCATCAGGTAAATTTTTTCTTATGGACTCTATATCTGATTTTAACGCCATATTGTAGAGCATTTTTTTCTAAATTCGATAATGTATAACACTTGGGACTTTTTTGAAACAATTGTTGTTAAAAATGGCAAAAACAAATATTTTATTTAAAACAAATCCTAATCGGCATGGTAAATAATTGTCTTTGTCCACTTTTCCTTGAAAGCACGTAAGTAAACCGCTTGAAATTACTATTTAAGGGATTTAATTAAAAAAATAGGTAATAATAAATATGTTAGGAATGCATTAACATTGTTCACTTATTAGCAAATATTTTTAGAACATTTTCTTTGGTTAAGTAATAAATTTCTCTAAAATGTGTATTTAATCCCTTATTTGGCATACAATTATTTGTAACAAAATTTTCGTAATCAAATAATATAAGTGTTCATAGTTTACAAAAAACGTCCAGAAATCTGTTTACGCTTTTTGCTTATTAACGCAGATAAAAGGCATAACTCGTTATTTTTTGTTACAAATAATTGTACAAATAGGGATTAAATACTAATTTTAGAAAAATTTATTACTTAACTAAAGAAAATATTTGCTAATAAGTAAACAATGTTAATACATTCCTAACATATTGATTATTACCTATTTTTTTAATTAAATCCCTTAAATAGTAATTTCAAGCGGTTTACTTACGTGCTTCCAAGGAAAAATTTATAATGCTATACAAATTGGCGTTAAAATCAGATATAGCGTCCATAAGAAAAAATTGACCTGATGATGGTTTTAAAAAAACGAAACGTCGCATGGAAAATATAATTCGGGATTCTGATTTCCTGCAAACAGTGGCCATTAAAAAGTTTTGACAGAAATGAAATTCGACATCAAATGAAAAAGTTACGGACAAAAAACAAAAATCCACTTTTTTACTTTTTTTCCTATATCTCAAAAACTAAAAGAGCTAGATAAGTTCTGTTTGCGTCAAATTATTAAGCACCTGAATATACAACTTTGCCCAAATTTGACCGAAGTCGTAACTTTTACCGTTTACAAGATCCCCATAGTGGCCCTCGAAAAACGAGAACCCTGTATATATTTCATCATAAAAAAAAACATTTGAAAGTCATTCGGTTGAGAATTTCCCACGATTTACAAAAATATAAGGTCAAACTGAATCACCCTGTATAGATCTTTAAGTAAGGGCTTCAAGAATGTATATACATATTTTTTCTTATTTATATGTATAAAATCTCAACTAGTCATGGCTTAAAAACAAAATAATCATTATAATAAGCTCTTAAAACCAGGGTTGCACTAAGGTAGGAGTATAATTTTTCCTTCCTATTTGCAACTTTTTTTCGTAGGCCCCAAAAATTCTCGTAAGTCTCAAAAATTCTCGTAGGCCCTAAAACTTATCGTAGGCCTTAGGCTTTCAGTCTAAAGTGCCTAATAGATAAGACGGCTCTGCTTAAAACCTAATAAATATATTTCGTAGCACTGATAACAACAAAAACAGCAATGAAAACCCATACATTTTGAACACTTTAAGGCTGGTATTTTCATACATAAAATATTTAAAAAGCGAAACCATATTGACACTCTGGCACCAAGAACAAGAATATGCGGTCGACTGCAGGTACAATTCATATTAGGTTTCGTGTATGTAATCTTATTAACAATCAAAAGACCTTCTTTCGTATACTTTGATATTTGTACATTGCAATTAATAATCGTATGTCTATATGTCTGTCAATTACAATAAAATAATTAGATTTATCAACAAATTTGTATTTTTTGTACTTACATGCACTCGTAGTAAGTAAAAATTTTTTTTTGGAGCTAACTTGCAAAACTAAAATCACTTATTCGTCATGATTTGCAACAATATATGAACATATCCATATTTAAACAGGGTGATTTAATTTGACTGTCGCACCCCTATAACTTTGTTATTTTAAGAGTTAAAATATTGATTAAAATGTTGCTTGGTTATAATAAATTAGGAAAAATACGCCATAGCTCAAGTATCTATATCTCAGTATACTAAACAATAAATTAAAAATGAGATTGGAAAACCGCTCTTTCATGTTTGGCAAAGATTTATCTTTTATTTTGTGTCTATCAATTCAACCGATGTTTGTTTGTCGTTAAATTTAAACACATAAACATTTTGCAGGTTTGTTTATAACACCAATTTTATTGCCTTTTACGACTTTAGATGTAAATATCACAAATTCTGATTGAGTTATTCATGTTTTTGCACTTCGAATAATATATTTACCTATCGGTAACAATTTTTTGTTAGCCTAATATATGAATTCTTTGACATTTTGTATGTTTATACCTATAAATTATCATTAAAACGGCAATAACTTGAGAAATATTAGTTTCAGACGTAATGCACCTTTATAAATTATTAAAGACAAATTAATTATCTACACGGAAATGTAAAAAAAATACAGGGCGTTCCAAAAAATCGACTTATTGTGTTTAAAATTCAGCTAAACCGACTGGAAAAAAAACAAACACCTTGTGTGTTATTCAAAAGTTTGATTGTTCAAGAGTATTTTAACAAAATTATCAAATTATTTTGAGTTTGTTAAATAGCTAAATATGATTATTTTATTAAAGATAACATAAATAATTCTTCGCCCACAATTCTTCGCACACAATTCTTTGCCCACAATTCTTCGCCCACAATTCTTCGCCAACAATTCTTCGCACACAATTCTTCGCGCACAATTCTTCGTCCACAATTCTTCGCCCACAATTCTTCGCACACAATTCTTCGCACACAATTCTTTGCCCACAATTCTTCGTCCACAATTCTTCGCCAACAATTCTTCGCCCACAATTCTTCGCCCACAATTCTTCGCCCAAAATTCGTCGCCCACAATTCTTCACCCACAATTTTTTGCCTCCACAATTCTTCGTCTACACAATTCTTCGCCGCCACAATTTTTCGCCGCATACAAGCATATCACAAATTTCGCTTGTAAATGTGATTGTTTTTATTTATAACGTATTTTTATAGATTATTTTACATTAGGTTAGGTTAGGTCAGGTCAAGTCAGGTTAATTTCATTTTAATTCATACTATAATAACATAAATAAGATTAAAACATACAACATACGCTATTTATGTAGTAGTTTTTAAACATAATATTAAAAGAAGAAATATTAATATACAAGAAACAACTTTAGGCTAATATAAAACAATCTGTAAAAATTACGTTACAAATAAAAACAATCACATATTTACAAATAAAATTTGTGATATGCTTGTATGCGGCGAAAAATTGTGGCGGCGAAGAAATGTGGCGGCGAAGAATTGTGTAGGCGAAGAATTGTGGAGGCAAAAATTGTGGGCGAAGAATTGTGGGCGAAGAATTGTGGGCGAAGAATTGTGGGCGAAGAATTGTGGTCGAAGAATTGTGGGCGAAGAATTGTGTGCGAAGAATTGTGGACGAAGAATTGTGCGCGAAAAATTGTGTGCGAAGAATTGTTGGCGAAGAATTGTGGGCGAAGAATTGTGGGCGAAGAATGTTCTTAAACCCACATAGATGTACTCAACAATAAGTGATAGGTTTTAAAAAAGTACGGTTATTGAACTTTGTTGCCATTCGTGTGCCTTTGGATACAAAGTGTTTGATACAACAAATTCCCCCACTTCTATTTGTTATTTTATTTTATTTGCAACGAAAAATTATTTTTTTTACTTTGGACCAAGCGGGCTTTTATTTAAAAAGACCCGGTTACTTTCAAAGATTTCTTGAAAAACATTATCCTACTGATTTAAATAGATAATCAATAAGAGTTTAATAAAAGTATTGCACAAATTCTTTAAATGAGTGTTTATTGATAGTGATCTTTTTGCCATGGTAAAATAATTTTTTTACATTAATTGTTAAAAACTTTTGTGTGTAGACAATTAAGAAGTTTAAATTCTTTTATAGCAATGAAAGTTTCGCAAATTGAAATATTCTGAGATACAATTTTCTTAATATGTTTATGAGAAGTTGAAGCTTGGCATTGAGCAAAAAATAACCGTGCTTCGGGGTAGTAATCATTAAAAAAAGGTTATGTAAATTGTAGGACATTTCTCCTGCTCTAAAAAGTATGTTTTGAAAGGCGCTAACAGTTTTAAAATCGGTAATAGAGTCAGCCACCCAGCTTTACTGTAGTCTAATAGTGTTTGATACTAAACATATTTTATAAAAAAACGTCCTTAAAATTTTAACTCGTGTAGAATAGATGTAAAAGGTTGAATACATTTTTATTGTTATAACTTCAATAACTGTACTGAAAGGCATTTTATACAAATACTAATACAATTGTTCCATATGTGGCTGGCATATTTTTTTTTTAAATAAAGAACAAGGTTGAGTTTTTCAAAAATAAATAAACTTTAAGGACATCGCTTTGAAATAATGGACTGTCCTTTATAGTAAAGGACGTATTGTCACAGATTGTAAATAATTTTAGATGATGTATCATCCCAACATCTCCTAAACATTTTATTCTAAAATGTCTTTTCTACTTTAAATAATAAAGCAGCCTTAAAGGAAAACGCACTAGGTGGAAACCCTGTATAATAAATAATTTGAATTAGTTCTGTAATAAACACATGCTAAACAATTCCAAGAAGCGCTTCAATAAACAATAGATTTTTATCAAGAAAAATTTATTAGCCATAACTTAATTATCAAATTATAAAAACTGTCGTTAAAAACATGTGAGTATGAATACTCCGTCGTGTTAATCCTAGCTGTATAAAAAATCCCATCTAGTGGTATCGCCTACGTGCCTATGACATCCACATCACATGAAATAAACCATAAATAACTGTACAGGAAATTTTTTCGCAATCACCAAGTTAAGCCATTAAAGTAGCTTATTTTATGCATGTTTCAGATGTGTATGACTACCACAAAATATACTAAGAAAACGGGGAAATCTACAATATTTACGCTTCCCATAAAATCCCAGGTATCTTATGATGTTATTCATTATCGCACTTTATTCTTTAATTTTGCTAATCTGAAGGCAACTTTTTATATACTTTGACCTTACTGCCTGAAAGTATTGTAAATTCAAAGCACTCACCCAACCGATAAAATGTTAAACTGTTTACTATTTAATTATTAATAACAAATGCCCTATTACACGGTTAATGAATTAGAAACGACACGTATAACATGCGGAAATCAGGAAGTTTTTTCATGTTTTAAATTGACACCAATAATGATGTTTAAAACACATTAAAATAAGTGGATTAAAAAAAAACTTGGTGAGGTGTTTTGTATTGATAATTTTTTCGACAGGTCTATAAAAAATCGATTTAATAAAATAAAAATAAAACATTTCATAAAAATTAAGAACAGGTACAACACCGTTTTCCCGGTAGCTGGTGGTCCGGCATCTCCGTTAGTACGGACAAAATTACAAGAGGAAATGGGCATATTTTTGAAACAGTTTGTACATTCAGGAAGGTAAATCTTAACCCGTCCTTCCTAAATTAGTACACATTTTTAATGTAAAATTGTCTTTTAGCATCATAATCAATAAAATTTTTCCTGTCAAAAGCATTGCTATGTGTTGGTAAAATTTTGTTAACACAAGTCATAGGTATACTTGTCTAGATCTACATACTTCTTTAAAAATATGTCAAACATATCTAATACATATTTACGTCTAAATAGCTTTCCGTCCAAAATTAGCTTATCGCAAATGAATATAAAAAAACTGCAACAGGCCATCTTCGTGTTTATCTTTTTACAGTATATGTACGAACAAGCTTGTTCATGGGATCTATTATATATCTGATTGTGTTTTATTAGTCAATTATTATTTGTGGTTTCTTCTTGTCACCAGGGGTGGGCGATATATCGATAAATAGTGCAATTGTATTAAAAATTATTGTTTCCTATTTCCAAAAATGCAAAATTATACAGCGCAACCGAAAGTAAAACAATAGTGTACATATGTTTAAATAATCGGATTTTTTACACATATTATATACCTAAAATTGCATTTAAATAACTACAAACCTAAAGAAAAAACAGCGGTGTCCAGAACTCAGTTACATGCAAATAGGGTTTTATACAGGGTGATTTATTAGTGCGTCGGGCTTTCATAGCGTCCAGCCCGTAGGAGATAGAAAAAAACTTAAATACATAAAGTTATTGGTTGGAAAAGATCTACGTTGTTGATTTAGTGCCAGTGTTGCCAACTTATTAATTTTTTCCGAAAAATCTTACACAAGCAGGCTTAACTTTAAAAAATCGTAGCCACCTCGTTTTTTAAAGTTAAGAAATAAGTTTTAGCAATAATGTTAGTCCAGTTGGGAGCCACATTTTAAAAATAAAAAATTTAAATTTATTTACACAGGGTGTTCACAAAAAAATGCCAAACTTTCCAAATTTCAAAGTGACATAACTCATTTTTTTCAAATGTAAACACCCTCATTTTATTTTACTATTCGATAGCTTTTCTTCTCCCCTTCAATTTTGATGAGGGGTGTCCTATGTCTAAACCCCGTAGTTGTTGAGATATTCAATACTTTTCAAAAAAGTAGCCATTTAATTACATTTTTATGCAACCGAAGTAGGCCGCGCTGATGCAAAACAAGTGCCAAAATGTAAGCAAGTGTCAGCTTGACATTTGAATAAATTTAAAATTTAAGCGGATATTAACTATGTAATAAAATTAATCGTTTTTATTAAAAAATTACGAAAAGTAACAAATTGAAAATACATAAAAGAGAAGACTACAATAAATGTTCAAAATGTCTTCCATTTTTAGTAGAAGTGGAGCCACCAGGTGGCCTGCCAGATCACCTGATTTGACTAAACTTGACTTTTTTGTGGGGATACGTGAAAGGAATTGTGTATAACGAACCACCGACAACATCAATAAATATGCAACAACGAATTGTTGACGTTTTTGCAAGTATTTCACCTGAAATATTAAGATGAGTGCAAAGGTCTTTTCAGCAGCGAATAGATTTGTGCCTGGATAAAAATGGAAGATATTTCGAACATTTATTGTAGTCGTTTATCTTTTATGTATTTTCAATTTGTTACTTTCCATAGTTTATGAATAAAAACGATTAATTTTATTACATAGTTAATATCCGCTTAAATTTTAAATTTATTCAAATTTCAAGCTGACACACTTACATTTTGGCACTTGTTTTGCATCAGCGCGGCCTACTTCGGTGCATAAAAATGTAATTAAATGGCTACTTTTTTGAAAAGTATTGAATATCTCAACAACTACGGGGTTTAGACATAGGACTCCTCATAAAAATTGAAGGGGAGAAAAAAAGCTATCGAATAGCATAATAAAACAAGGGTGTTTACATTTGAAGAAAATGAGTTATGTCATTTTGAAATTTGGAAAGTTTGGCACTTTTTTGTGAACACCCTGTGTCAATAAATTTAAATTTTTTATTTTTTGAAATGTTGCTCCCAACTGGACTAACATTATTGCTAAAACTTATTTCTTAACTTTAAAAAACGAGGTGGCTACGATTTTTTAAAGTTAAGCCTGCTTGTGTAAGATTTTTCCGGAAAAAATTAACAAGTTGGCAACACTGGCACTAAATCAAAAATAAACAGACATTCACGTAGAGGTTAAAAAATGACATCCGTTGACCTAAAAATATACAGGGTGTTCCATTTAAAAAAATCTTTGTTTTTGTTATAGCGCAAAAATGGGACACCCTGTATAGATGAAAGTAATTTTACGACGTAGATCTTTTCAAACCTATAACTTTATGTATTTAAGTTTTTTTTTTCTCCTACAGGCGGGGCGCTATGAAAGCCCGACGCACTAATAAATCACCCTGTATATTGTTGTGATTTAGGTCGTCCAATGGATCACAAACTATAATGATAATCAAAAAATTGTTTAAGTAAAATGTGTTTATTTATCTAATATCTTTTTAATTATGCAATAAAAACCGGATAGTTCCGTTGTTTTTAAAGTCACTTCCGGATTTGGCCACTTCCGGTTTAATCACGAAAATCGCTATAGCGTCAGTCAATTGAGCATATGCACTTTTGTGATAAAAAAAAAATTCCATATATTTGTTTACTTATTACACACTTAACACTGACAAACATGATAATAAATATTATATAAAAGTAAGCAATCATTAGCTATATTTTATTCTTAATCAGTCCTAATCCTGTCCAACAACACATAATAGAAAAAAAGATACAGTCAAAGTTATTTAAGACGAAACCATGGGTACTTTTAAGATGGAAAGACCTGTAAAAAATGTTACCTACGCCTTCGTTGATGTAGTCAGTTTAGAGCATTGAACTTGGCAAAAAAATGTGTTTTTTGTTTGTTGCGCAAATGTGTCTTTTTTCTTTACAACATTCATCTCTAGGCCCTTAGAATCTCGTAGTTGGCACTAGACATCAACACACCATTAATTTTCTGCTTGTCATTGGTAAGGAAGGCGAAATAATCGAAGGAAACTTTAAATAAGCGTAAATTTTTTTACAACATAATGTGTTTTGCAATCAATAACTAAATTATCTTACATGATGTTAGATTTAACAACTTAAAAAAAAAACAGTAAACTAAATAAATAATAGCTGTCGCACAATAAAAAAACGTCTGTCTGTGTACAGACAGTTAGTTGTTTATGGCAGAAAAATTGTTTTGACCAGCCGACTAGATGCAACTAGCATATTTGCATATTACACCATAATTCCTGTATCTACATATAATAATTTAACGTTTTATTTCAAGGTCGATTGAAATATTACGTTATTGTGCAAAGAATTCTTAATACAATTTTCATCAGAATAATGAACAATAATTTAATTTCATGCATCGGCTAATGACAATGATTTACTGTAAATTCATGTGAATAATAAAAATCGCATAAAAAACAGCTTAGAGGTTTTTACATGCACTAAAATACAAAATACCATAGTGTACAGTCACAGTAACGTATCTATCTTACTCTTTAAATGTAATAAATAGTTATTATAATAATTTAAATTGATAATGTGCATGTAAATGAGTCGTTAATATAACCAACATGCGCAAAATATTTTTCTGCATTCGTTAAAGTTTTTTAAACGATCATTTCCATGATCAGCAGGAGATTTTTTTTATCGAACCATTGTACAGGGTGTTAACTGAGAGTATCGTGCATAGGACTGTACCATCGTTGCAAATATTGGCTCCTCTGATTATTTTACGACGAAAGTGTAAATATAAAAGTTGTTCAGAATCAAAAACTACGTAAGATTCTTAACAACTTACGTTTTAATTTGGTAAGCATTTTCGCTTCCCGTGGGAAAACTTAAGCGGTTGCTAGTCTGGTTTCCTATAGTTTTATATGGATTATATTTAACCTAACAATATGCATCTTAAACCATGGTCAGTTTTACCGAATCTAGGCAATTGCCTAGGGACGCCAAGACAGGAGGCGCCAGCTTAATTTAAAAAAAAATATTATGAGTTTGAAAAAATATTCACCAATCGGAAAAAAATCGCTTAGATCTAGGTGTTATGCCTACTTTTGAATAAGAAAGAAATCGGACTAGGAAAATAAATGAAACAGTTTGTGTATGAAGATGAAGCAAAGGATAAAATTATAACGGATTTTAAACGAAAATTAAAAGTGTCCTTTAATTTTTTAATATTTATAACGCAAATGCATTTGTTGATGAAAAAAATCAATCATATTTATGTCTATAAATCAATAATTTTTTTTTTAAATATTTTTAAATGAATTACAAAAAAAATACTTCAGCAAGATTGCTTAAAAAACGTTTGATATTGAAAAATTACTTAAACTATGATTTTTTTAGCAATTGTTGGAACATATTTATTTAATGAATTACAAATAATCCCAAAAAAAATGCAATTTGGCAAACATTATTTAAAAATCGTATTCCAAATGTGTAACTTCATCTCTCTGAGAATTTTTACAACATTGCTATCATCGCATCGTTAGCAAGTTCAGAAATGAGTTTTTCAAAATTAAAACTTTTAGGTCTAGGAATGATATTTATACAGGGTGTTTCGTAAGAAATGCAAAAAAAAGTTGGGAGGTGATTCCTTATCAAAAATTAAGGGGGTCTTTTATATATATTTTTTTCCTTAGACGTCTCCTTTCGAAGTTATATCCCCCTAAAGGGGGGCGTTAAAATGAGGTTGTTATTTTCTTTCTCAAATTTGGATAAATGTAGAAGAATGATATTTGGCAGATGTTTTATAATTATTGAAAGATTTCCCATAGTAATATTTTCAATCATGTCCGACTTCACAGGGGGCTAAAAAGTGCGACTCCTGGTGATCAGAACATTTTGGTGGTTTAAAATTTGCAATTTAAAAATTTAAGCTGGGTTTGTTTAGATTTTTTTTATTCTTTAATTTTTCTCGTAAACCTACAGTTATAAAATATTAAACAATAAATTGAATAAAAACAACACATTTTTTAAGCACACCCAAACAAAAGTGAAATTGCTAGTTGCACTTATAAAACTTTTGGGGTTTAAACTTGTTGATATATGGCACTTAAAGAAAAAAACGTTGCCGACCCCTGCATCTCGATTATTTTTTGCAACACATACACAAAACTATATGTTTTTAAAAAGTAAAAAAAAAAACGCTTTTTTATATAAACTCTTGGCCAACTAGGGTTTGCATTTAAAAAAAGTTTACATCATATCTCGAAGTTAAGGTCGTTCAAAAAACTTTTGTTTTTTAATTAAGCATTGAAATGTTAATAGAAAACCTGTGTAACATTTTGTTCTATTTCATATTTCGTCTATAGTATTATTTAAAATTTTGAAATTTTATACAGAGCGTTTGTAACTTCTGATCGAATTCATTGAATTTAAAATAGTGTAGTATACTTTCCACGTAAAATGATTAATTGCCAAACTAACGCAATTTTAATGTCAATTGTTGGATCAAACACAAAACTTCATGGTAAACCACGGGGGGACAGTCTGGATAAAACAGCTAGAGTCCTGCAGTCGGGTCGGGACCCGCGGGTACCCGCGGGTTACCCGCAAAGCGGGTCGGGTTGCGGGTCTTTAAATAATGAAGTTTGCGGGTAGCGGGTCGGATTGCGGGTATAACATACTGAATTTTGCGGGTAGCGGGTCGGGTATCGGTCATTCGTACACAATAAAGTGGGTATTCGTTCTGATACTATTTTTTTAATAAAATGGTAAAGATCAAGTGAAGCGAGTTTTTTATGGAATTTATTACTATTTTTAAACATGAATGAACTGTATAATATTATCGCCTGCTTATTATATTTATTACCATGTTTAAAACAAAAAATATATAATTTGGAAAACAAATATGATTAAAAATGTATACAAAGCAATTTTTATGTATTTACACGAATACTATCGTACAAACGCACAATGAACAATACAAATACGAAATGCTTTGTAAGCAAGTCGAACATGCTGTTTCGCATTTAACCCATTAAAGCCTGCCACACACAATCTAACGCGCGATTCAGCAACATTGAACCGATTTGGACGGCAGACAAACAAGTCTGCGAGTCGGGTGAAAGTCAAACAAATTACAATTAAAGCGGGTAGCGGGTCGGGTGCGGGTCTAATAACAGAATTATGCGGGTAGCGGGTCGGGTGCGGGTCTATTAAACCAGAATCGTGCGGGCCGCGGGTCGGGTGCGGTATCAACATCAGCTTTGCGGGTCGGGTGCGGGTCCGAAAAATTGGACCCGCGCAGGACTCTAAAAACAGCTAACAATTAAAACGCAAAAAATGACAACATTAATAAATTTTTCTGCAAGAATGTTCAGATAAAATAAAAATTATTGGATTTAAAAAAATTACTTAATAATACACAAACTTCAACTAATTTGATCAAAAGTAACAAACGCCCTGTATTAAATTTCAAAATTTTAAATAATACAAATCGTGTGTAAAGTTCAGTTATCGGAAGTATAACTTCCAAACGAATTTCGGTTGTCAAATCACATTTCTTAAATACTGAACATTTTTGAAAGTACTACCTACATCGCTCAAAATTTTCAAAAACAAGTGAATTACTCGAAAACGGTCATATTTTATAAAGTTCATTTAAAGAGGAATTAAAACATGTAATAATATACAGGGTGTTTTATTTAAGATAACTAGGTTGGTTGCCATAGCAAATAAACCATAAAAAAAAACAAGACAAAATCGAGTATACCATAAAGCGCAGAAAATATGGCAAATTTTATAAAAACATTTTGTTGTTTAATCTATATTTTAAAAGATAAAAACGGTATTTCATACTTTTTTATGTTAAAATTGACCTTTTTTTATAAATTTTAAAGGTCTATAACTCGATAACCATCGAGTTTTGGACTCTGGTTTACATAATATTTTTTGCTTAAATTGACTCAAGGAACATGCTTCTAAAGTTTGACCGTTTGGTCATGCAACACCCTGTATAATAACGGAAACTCAATGCACCAAGAACAACACGCATTAGCAAGTAAATATTCACAATTATGTACTTCACACACGTTCTTTCGTAAAGATTTCTCGACTTGTTATGCATGCTAAGAATATTGTCTACTTTACTTAAGTCTCGTATTTTAATTGATTAGATATGCATCTAGAAACAATCTTCAACATATTTTGTCTAGACTAACAACAGATGTTTAAAATTACTGATAATTGTGATTTAAAAAAAGTTACATTAATTATCATTATCGATGTTGTAATAACACGTGACCAAATTTCCGAAAAATTTAGTGCGTAAAAAAACAATAAACGAATAAATAATATCTCTCCACCCTTATTTACTTGGCGAGTACACAAGTTTTACCTTGAAAGGAATTTTTAGTAACAAAATTACGAGAGAATATGTATTTCCGATGACTAATAAAAAAATACAACGTTGACGCACTTAACACATTAACGAAGTTTGTTTAAATATATTATCTATAGCACATAAAAAATTTGACAAGGCTGCTTTAAAATAATCAATGATTAAAATAACATTATAAACTACACTCTGAGTTTCGTATATACTTAGAACGTTCAAGTGACTGCACCAGCGATGATAGGCACGTGTTATTGGTTGCCGATTGGATGTAAATTATTAAATAAATTACATTCATGGAGCCGTATAATCCTTAAGTCTGTTTTATCCTACACTATTTTTTCGTTTAAGTAAATCGTATACGATTTTCTAGTACGGTGTCAATCAGAAATTAAAAATCTTGAACGAAAAATTTGTACGAAATTACTACCTGCCCTAAATGCGTCCAATTTTAGCATGGGCGCATGCGTATTTTACTGTAACTGTATCTGACCGCATGTCATTTGTGGGTTAGGTTAACTGAAACAATCAAACGATGTTAAATACTACTTATTACCGTTATAATCCCTCAAAATTTATTTTGTAGGAATAAATATGTGGAATGAAACAAGCGTTAAATTTGAAAATGATTCGCTTTCTGTTCTGTGATCAAATTGAACATTTGACATGGTTACTCAACGTGCTAACAAAATATGATAAGAGTTACTAAAAATAAGGGCAGCACTTTCCTCTCACGAAGATTTCTAAAATCACTATAATCTAGTGCCATGAACTTTTTTAAAACTATTTTTCATCTTAAAATTAGTTTTAGATTATGCACCAACTTTCTTAAAAATAATAATTTTTTTTAGATATTGATAATAAAAAATGTTTTCATTTGTTGCCGACTTTCTGAATGTTAAAATTTCTACAAGAATAAAAATTGGAATTGTAAGGTTAAATTTTCATTTTTTTCTTATTTTGAAATTCTAAACAACTTTTGCCTATGAATTTTATTTGTAGCTTTTAAAATAAGGGCGCTTTATTATTGTGAGTGTTTCTAAAATCGCAAAACCGAGTGTGATATGATATTTTATTAACCTTAAAATTGGTTTTATATTTATATCATGCACCAACTTTTATCAAAAATTAAAATTTTTAAGAAATTTATATATGTAATTTTTTTCCCATTTGTTGCAAACTTTTTGAACGACGCTGTATACAAAAATGTATGGGTCGGCAAAAAGCTCTTAGCCTTCAAGCGGTAAAATCAAAAATCCGCCACTGTGTACACATATTCATACGCACAGCGCATTGTCAAGTCGAGTTTTTCGCAAACATTCGTCAAACTAAATCATAGAGTATCTTTTTTTAAATGTATAGTTTCATTAATCTAAATGCTTACGGAGAAATAATAGTAGATTATTTATTCACCCAAAAGTGTACCTCACTCAGTTTCTTAAAAGTTCATTTCGTGTGTTTATCTTTAATAAATTTAATGTCCTGTTCTAATAAAATCGGTTCAAGATAGCGCCATATGATAACAAGATGACAAATTCGAATTGCATTAATATTTGCATCACGTACAATTGAGGTTAGTAAGATGCAAGAATTTTGTAACAAAATAACGTTATAAATCTGCAATTTTTAAATAGACTCTGAGTAGTGAGTACGTTCAAGGTAAATCAGAGAAAATGGTTCAATATTTAGTATGTTGAAAAAACAAAGTTATGACATCGTTGTCCTTGCTTTTATATTTCACAAATTTTTGGTTTATCACGATGATCATCATATATTTATCAGTCGAATGACGCTTCCAAATATCAATTATCTACCACAAACATAAAACTAAGATAACGGAGTAACGAAATAAACTGGCAACTACAACATCACATTCGAAATACCTTTTTTATCTGAACAAAATTATTTTTGTATTAATTATTATATTGTCTAGATCTAGAACGTTATTAGCATACCTTATTTAGTGGTATTGTATTCATTGTATCAAATCAGACTATTTACATACGAAATACAAAAATTATTTATATTATTTACCTTTTTTGTTATTAATATACATAGGTACGGGGTGTTAACCACCAGCCGTGAACATAGGGAATTAACATTGGTTTTAACTTTTTTTCGGATTCCTGCTCCCCAATTGAATTTATATTAAAATTAATGGTAGCAATAGAAAGATAAAATTATTACGCATCATTTAAGACCGTTAATAAGCTTAAATGCTTAATATTTAGTTTATAATTAATATTTTAAAATTGGATTAATTTTAAAAATATAAGTAGCCATGACTGTCAATCTGACATTTGTCTTCATTAATTTTTGTTATTATCTGTCAATTTTTAAATCAGCGAGTTATTTCTTTAAGGATTTGTATTAAAATGAGTAATTACAATAACGAAGAAAAAGTTTTTCTGGTGAAAACTTTTTACAGCGGCATATCTTTGCGGAGAGTACGAGATTTATTTGCCGTACAATTTATAAATCGCCCAATACCATATACAACCACGATACAAAAATATGTGCAAAAATTTGAAAAATGCGTCAACATTTCCGTAGAATCCGGCACCACAGGTGGTTAGTATATTCTACTTTATTAAAATTAAAACAAAATTTTTAAAAAGTAATATCACAGGAAACCGAAGAAAGAGTTTTAGGGATGATTAATATTGACCCTACGTCGTCCAGTCTAGGGCAAATATCCCGCGAAGTGGATTTGTCTAGGACAGGGGTATTTAAAAGTTTAAAAAAACACCGTTATCATCCCTACAAATCGCACTGTCATCAGGAAATTCTTCCTGCGGATCAAGACTGTAGAATTTTTTTTTGTGAGGTAATGCAAGAACGCGCCAACAAGGATCGCAGTTTTCTTTCATCAATTTGGTTTACCGACGAATCTACGTTTACTTTGAACAATGAACCAAATGTTCAAAATAGCAGATACTGGGCACAGGAAAATCCACTCTGCTACATATCCACCAGAACGCAATATCCTCAAAAAATTAATATTTGGGCTGGCATTTTTTAATAACCAAATTGTTGGTCCTTTTGAAATTGAGAGAAATTTAAATTCAGAAAAATATTTAGACCTTTTAATAACCAAGGTAGGTCCTGCGCTGGAAGAAGTTGCAAGAGAAAATTAGGAGATCTGGTTCCAACATGACAGCTGTCCAGCCCATTAGGGACACCGCACACTTACCGATTTTTTAGTTGGCCGACTAAATAATCGTATCAGAGACCCGATCCCCTTTGGACAAAAAAGTCGGCCAACTATCGGCCTACGTTGAAATCGTACAGGCCTGTAATTGGAGTCCGCACACTCGCCGACAAAATAGTCGGTCAACTAAAAAGTCGGTAGTGTGTCCAACTAAACTATTTAGTCGGTGACAAATCCCTGTCATAGCCCGATAACGACTAAATAGTCGGCCGACTAAAAAGTCGGTAGTGTGTGCAACTAAACTATTTAGTCGGTGACAAATCCCTGTCATAGCCCGATAACGACTAAATAGTTGGCCGACTAAAAAGTCGGTAGTGTGCTTACAGTTTAGATGTTAAAAAATTTTTAAACGATTTTTAAACGATTGTTTTCCCAATCGCTGGATTGGTAGAGATGGAACAATAAATTGGCCAGCCAGATCTCCTGATTTGGCACCTTGCGACTTCTTTCTGTGGGACCACCTTAAAAGTAAAATTTATAAAAAACGCCACCCAAATATTAATTCTTTGAGGAATGCAATAGTAGCAGAATGTGCTTTAATTAATAACAGACAGCTAGCCTCTGTGAGAAACGGTTTTTATAATAGATTGGGGTATTGTTTATGTAGGAATGGGGGGCTTTTTGAGTATTTATTGTAAAATTTATTCTTTTATATTTTTTGTTATTGTTTTTAATTTTAAGTTTGAAATTTAAGTAATAATAGTGTCGACTCTTGTAATTAATCTCCACAAAGATGCGCCACTATAATGCTGTAAAAAATTTTCACCATTAAAACTCTTCCTCTATTATAGTTTTTTTTTCTTCATTTTTAATCAAAATCTTTAAAGAAATAACTCGCTGATTTAAAAATTGACAGATAACAAAAATTAATAAAAACAAATGTCAGATTGACAGTCATGGCTACTTATATTTGTAAAATTAATCCAATTTTAAAATATTAATTATAAACTAAATATTAAACATTTAAGCTTATTAATGGTCTCAAATGATGCGTAATAATTTTATCTTTCTATTGTTACCATTAATTTTAATATAAATTCAATTGGGGAGCAGGAATCCGAAAAAAAGTTAAAACCAATGTTAATTCCCTATGTTCACGGCTGGTGGTTAACACCCGGTATATGTCTATAATTGTACTTAAAAATAGAATTTAAATTCTAAAACTTTTGTTGTGAAATGGTTTTCCTCTTCTGGCTTAAATAACCAGCTGTAAAGATAATACGCAATTGGTTTCCAGCGTGTATACGCTTTGTGAATGATTTGATTAAACTGTGTGTATAAATTGCAATAATTGATATAATCAGATTTTCTATTCTCCATTGTTTAAATTGCGACATGGCAAAAAATGACCTAGTTGATTATTTTAAGCAATTGTTTAATTAAATAATTACAGGAATATGATGTAATAAGTCTGTAAAATGTGCAAATGTAAACAATATCAAAAAATAAATAAAAAATCCCTTGACATCATTGACAGGTGACTATGTCGTTTATTTTTAGAAAAAAACACGACAAACCTTATATAGTAGTAGTTTATAGGAAAAACCTATAAACAGCGACCATAAAATACTGTTTATTTTATTTGTTTTAGCAAGATGTTATTTACATTTTTTCGATTGGTACTAACAGAAAATTTAATCAAAATAAAATGCTAAATGTTTTTAATTTTTCGACTTCGTAAACAATATAATACTTTTAAGCCTTTTTTAAATGCTTTGTTACAATAAGTCGTAAAAACAACATCTCTACAAGTCACATTTTTATGGTTGTAATATACGTGGTGGTCCACATATGGAGAAGGGCCACGGTAAGAGCTACAAAGAAGTTAAATTGTTTCCCTTTCTGAAACCAGTGATGCCTTAATCCTTAATGTTTTAAAAAAGTTCCATGGCGCGCTAGATAATAAAGAAAAATCAATATGGGCTTTTTTTAAACCGTTAATATTTCGGTTAATAGGATTTAGTAATTATCTTATAACACTGGTTCAATAAATAAATGCATAAATAATTTTAAGAAAGCTCTATTTAAACGCAAGTATGGTAAAACTACAACTTTCCTAACAAATATGTCAAAAATGTGTAGGCAAACGATAAAATTATAAGTTTTTTGTTTTTCTTTCGATTGTTTTAAATTACCGCTGCACACCTTCATAGCCTACTTGAAAATATTACTTTGCCCTAATAATTTACAATAAAATTGCGATATCTCGAAAAATATCAATTTTAGGTAAAAAACAGCCCCTATGTTTTCGAAAGAGAATTAAATTTTCTATAAGACGGCGTAAAAAAATATAGGGTGTTGTATTTAAAAAAAAAAAGAGTTATCGATGTTTAAAGTTTCACAAGTTTGACTAAGCGTAAAAAACGCCCTGTATAATATTTTAAAAATGTAGGTGGTGCAACGTGTTAAATAATCTATTGTCCACCTTATCTCCAAGCAAATTTCTACAGACTTCTCAAAGTTTTTAAATGTTGAAAATTTTTGTAACCACTGTATTTTCATAGAAATGCAATATTCACAAAAACGGTTGACCTTAGAGCCATGTGACCTTTCACATTTTGTGAAGCAAATTTAAAGAGGAATCCAAAAATGTAAAAATATACAAGGTGTTCCATAAGAAAAAGTATAACTTTGATATGCCACTCTTTTTTGGAGCACCCTGTATGTTTGAAAATATTTTTAAAATGTAGCCCTTATTAACTTACATAATAAGTTTGAAAATATAAACCGTTTCGCCATAAAACTACGTGGCGTCCGTCATGACTCACCCTGTATATACTTGATGGTACAAAAACATTTTTGGGGAAAAAGTTGTAAATTTTGTACGCACTTTAAAATGAAAACATTCATTTGTTTCAATATTGTTTAAATTCTTAGATAAATTACAAACTTGCATTTTTTTATGGAAACCATAGTTGGCTATGACTATTAAAAAAAAATTATTTTCATATTTTTAATAATACGTTTAAGTTTATGTATTTATTTTGATATTTCGATTTAAAACAAATAAAATTCATCAAAAAGTCCCTATGAAGCTAAAGAGTGCCACGAATCTAAACAATATAGAAACAAATGAATGTTTTCGGTTTAGAGTGATAAAAAAATCTACAACTTTTGCCACAAAAATATTTTTGTACAAACAAATATAATTGAGTTATTACCGATTTTTTTTTAATGCCAATTGTGATTCTTGTTTATTATCTAGCTTGCCATGGGACTTTTGAAAAACATTAGGAGTAAAAATGTAATACAAAACTGTAACATTCGTGAATACCAGACTAGGAACAAAGCAACTTTAGACTACCGAAATTAAAGAAAACAAATACACAGAACGCCTTGTACTACAAAGCGCTCAAGATTTTTAATGAATTACCCGTGGAAAACCCTTAAATGCATGAATTTTAAAAAATTAGATTTATATAAAATTTTAGGTATATTTTATTGTAGAGAATGTGGGAAAAATAGTTAAAAAAATCATTCACAATTTTTTAACTGGTTTAATTGAAAATAAAAAATTCTTGCCGAAGAGCAACATTGCGCCAAACAATAACTAAAAATATTGCCGAAGAGCAACATTTGTGCACAACGATGAATAAAATGTGTTGTTGATGGGCAACTTTGTACAAAACAATAAATAAAATATGTTACCGAAGAGTAACATTTGTGCAAAACGATAAACAAAGTAGGTATGTTGCCGAAGTGCAACACTGTGCAAAACGACAACTTTTATTTTAGGTGCAAATTATTTTGTTATAACATAGAGCCGCACCAAATTTTTCACAATTTATTGTTAATTCCATTTTATTTTGTAATTACATGTCACTATAAAATGGTTTTTTATGTAAATAACAAGAAAATTATACAACGCCAAATTTGTAAAAAATGCAAAATGGTGCTAATTGGCAACACAATTTTTATACTACTGCTATGAACGGAGGTACAATATTGCATTATAATTCGATAAACTTAACTTTGATCTGTTAGAAACTTTTTTCTATGTTAAAATATTCTTTAATTTAAAAACAAAAATTCTAAATCTTAAAAATTATAAAAAAACAAAAAAGTTGGGTTATGTTTTGATGATAAATTTTCAAAAACTATCGCCCTTTATGAAATTGTTTCTTAACATATGCATTACAAGACGTGTTGTGAATCATCAACAAGTAGAATTGTGACAAAATATTTTTTATGGTTTTTACATAATATAATAATATATGTTGCTAATCGGCAACACTATGCATTTAAGGGTTAAACAAACTTGATCCTGACGTTTCAAATTTTTTAAAAGTAGGTATGTGTAGGATATGTGAAAAATTATGTTAATATGTAAAGTTTAAGAGAATATGTACAACCAAATATAAGCAGGATAAATTGATAAATATGATGTAAAATTAGCTAAAAGCTAAATAAAGATTTCTTATTATTAAAGCATCATTGAACAGGTCTAAGAAAGGGGAACAATTTATCTAAATTAAACTTCTTTGTAGTTCTATGCTGACCACCCAGTATATTTAAAAAATCTAAACGTTAGTTAGTGAACTGACATTGTTTACGTTTAGCTGTTAACGAGGCACATCTTTCAAAACTAAATAATAACAACCGGCTTGGCAAATAAACAGGTTATAGAACTTTATTAAGAAGCTGTAGTGTGTTGGTTTCGTGCTAATCACACGTTATAAACATTGTGAAATTTTTAAAAAGGATGGAAATGCCCGTTTATACACACGCACATACACTGCCGTTCATTTGCCTAAGAATGATAAATGTTAGATTTTTTATGACCAGTCGCTTATGAAATGTGTTTGTCTAGAAAAAAATCAGCCTTTTGATTATGCAGATTCAAAAACAACCCTTTGAAGTAAAATATTAACAGGTAAAATGTTTAGAAAAACATATTTGCTGTCCAGTAGCGAAACTACTATTAAACACAACTATTAATCTGTCAACCCTCGGATGACCCGGTGGAGTCAGGTGACTCACCTTTTTTTATTGTATATTTTCAATCGCGTTGTTTTTATAGCTACATTTTTTATCGTCTTCTATGATGTGCTAATAACAGTGGTATCGCCATGCAGTTGTTATTAAGATTTTTGTCCTGGACTGTCCCGCGACAAAAGTCCCGGGATTGCGCAATTTTTTGCATTCTCGAGTAAAGCGGAAAAGAATCCGAGACTCGAAACTATAATACAATTTTTATTATACCTTACAATTAAAAGTTTTAAACATAAGAATTTTTTTATCTTTTACGATTTAATTAAGAAATTCATGAAACCAAGAAAATAATATTAAATGTTTGAGGAATAATTTTTAACTTAAGTGATTAGCATCTAAACCAGGACAAGAACGTGATAAAATACATTAGTTTGTTATTGATACTATTGCCTATAAATTAAAAAACCAACTAGTAACAATGTAGGGAAGACCGGGGATGAAAGTAACACGGGTAGGTTGTAACAGTTAGGGATTGTAATACCGGTAAACCGGTTTACCAGTTTACCGGTAAATCGCAAAAAATGCTCTTCAAATTTTACCGGTAATTTTCCAATTTTTTACCGGTAATTTCGGTAATTTTACAAAATCTTTCTAATCGTGATAAAAATCTAAATCAAATAATCGAAAAAGAATTGACGTATTGTCAAGGAGAAAAATAAGGGGAAATCATACAAATGGCATAAATGATTGTTTACTCACTACTCGACCAACAAGTGTAGAATCCGAAAGAGCTTTTTCCGCGGCTGGATTATTTTCTACAAAAATTAAGTCGCAATTAGGAGAAGAGTTTAGATAAATTATGTTTTCTACGTGTTTATTTTTTAAGAAAAGTTTAAAATAAAAAATATTGTTTATAGTTTGACAACATATTTTATGTTATATCATTTTATATTTTATGTTCAGAATAGTTTTAGTTTCATGTGTTTTTTGTAATGCTGGATTCAATTTTTTGTAATATTTTTATTTTATATATTATATATTGTTATTTTATATTGTATTATATAAATATTACATAAAAAATTTAACGTTGATGACTGTTAACCAGTGGTGAGCTATGAAATTTTTAACAAAGGGCTCGCTCATAGTTAAATAAAAACAAAAAAATAATGTTAATTATATGTTGGAAAAAAAATGGCATTTTAAATTCAAACGTGAATAATCGATTCTATTGTGCGACGGGTTATTCTAAATTTAATCGTCATTGCTTGATAGACATGACTTCGTCGCTTTACAAATATATGTAATGACAATGATTTTAAGATATATTTTTTCTTGAGAAAATGGTTAACAAGAAGAACAAGGGGCTCGCAAATTAAGGAATAATTTAACAAAGGGCTCGCGCGAGCCCCCGCGAGCCCCCTACAGCTCACCACTGCTGTTAACTGATATATTGTATGAAACTGATTGGAATAGTTTATGCTTCAACTATCTCAATCAGTTCCATCATAAATAAATGTATATAAATATATTTATTTTTAATATAATTTTCGGAGTTTATCCGGGTAATATTTAAATTGGCTCGACGTTTCGGCAAGCCCTCACTTATAGGGGATACGCTGATAAACTCCAAAAACGATATTAAAAATGTTAGTAACCGCGAAAATCTAAAAAGAAACAACATAATATAAATATATATAATAATATGGTTTACCGGTAAATTACCGGTAAACCGGTTTTGATCGACAATTTTACCGAATTACCGGTAATTCAAAAAGTCGGTAAATTTACAATCCCTAGTAACAGTGCCTATAGCTCCTTTAGTTTTTGTTATAGGCCAGGGGTGGCCAACCTGCGGCTCGCGAGCCACATGCGGCTCTTTGAAGGATTATTTGTGGCTCTCGATAAATATACCCGAGTTCCCTTTTCATTTTTGTGCTATTATATTTTAAAAAATTATTATCGTTCCGTATGTGTTTCAAAATGTCTTTTAAATTACTGACAACAAATATGAAAGACTAAGTGCAACGTTGTAACAAATTTCATTTCCGTCCAAGTTAAGAATGACATGACTCATCGAAAACTGCGCGAACGAACATAAACAGTGGCGTAATCGTCCGTAATCGACCGACTCCAGACCGATTTTGACCGATCAGTATTAACTAACCAGCATCTCAAAGAATTACTGAGAAGTGCTGTCACCAATTATTCACCAAATTTTAAAGAATTATCAAGAGAAGTAAAATAAATGTGTTTAATTTTTAATATTTAAATTCAATACACATATTTTGTACTTTTATTTATATGTTTTCAATAAATATAATTTCTGTAAAAAAAAAAATTTTAATACCTTTTTTGCATACTTTTTAAATACGTATTTAATTGCGGCTCGCGAAAAATTTCAAATTTTGAAAAATGGCTCGGACTATCAAGGAGCTTGGCCACCCCTGTTATAGGCCGTTCATACGCCATATTGATTAACTCCACAAAACCAAAATCAGAGAAAATTGTTAAATTAGTATGCATTCTTTTTAAAATTTCCTTTAAAATTTAAATACAAATTAACATTGAAGAATGTATTATTATGGTTTTAGCTTTTATCTAACGACATATAAAATCCATAAAATAAACTCCTAAAATAATTGTTATTATTGCTATATTTTTCGCATAGCGAAGGGAGTTAATCGATTTGGCAACTGAAAATCAAAATAAAATAGTTAATGCCGCCATTAAATTAAATTTAAAAAACGTTTTATTACAGAAAAAATTTATAGTTGTTCTGTTACTTAATAATTACAATTATTATTATTATTATTCTTGGTCATAAATAACATCTTCATCGTCACACGTCCTCAAGGACCCGTCATGTCGATTAGTTCTTAAGTTTCTATAATAAGCATGTTTAACAGGAAGAATGAATTTTAAGAGGTCCATTATATCCTCCTCTTTTCTCTTGTTACAGTCCTGCCTGTAGGATATAGGTAATAAAGGCTGGTCAACATTTTTTAGAACTACAGATCTCCTTTGGATATTTCCGGCCCATTTGCCAGAATTACAACTTCCTTTCTGTCCAGTCGAATCATTTGTTATAATATTTTTACAGTTGAAATCAGATGACGAATCCGAAGAAACACGTACACGTTTTCTTGATCCGGTCTTTTTGACAATAAATTCTATTGAAGAACAATCTGATTCATCATTTTCCACATCCAAACAATGATTACTAAGCCATCCTATGCAATACCCCTACCTACGCCCCACAAAACTCAACCCCACTACAAAAGAAAATCTGCAATAACCTAGATAAACTAAACATACAATTACCACCACAAATTGAACAGAACTACACGTACAACATTCCACCATGGACAATAAGAAAACCCAAAATAAATTTGAAACTAGCTTATTTAAATAGAGAAAATACCCATCCAACCATATACATTCACGAGTTCAATAAATTAATAACACAGTACCAAAACTTTACAAAAAATATATACGGATGGCTCAAAAATAAATAAAAACACAGGAGCAGCCATAATATTCGACAAAACCAGCTACACATATCACCTACCACCTCTAACAAGTAATAACACAGCCGAAAGCTTTGCCATCCTAAAAGCAACGGAGAAAATAAAAGAAAGAGGCGGCACAAAGTACATCACACTAACGGACTCTCTAAACACGGTCAAAAACATACAGACAATACACACAAGTAGCAAAATCATTCAAAAGATCCAGGAGAATATTCACCAAATTTTAAACTCCAACATCGATAAAACTATCATGTGGGTCCCTGCCCATATGGGAATCATAGGAAATGAACAAGCATACCAAGAGGCTAAAAAAGCAACAACAAAAGAAGATATAGAAAACATCCCCATACCAGCTTCAGACATTACATCAATCATTAAAATCAAAACAAAGCTCTCGTGGAATACGGACTGGTATAACACTGAAAACAACAAACTAAGAGAAATAAAAGAAAATACCGAAAAGAGAATAAAATACTTCAACCGAAAGGACGAAACAATAATCACTCGACTAAGAATAGGACATACAAGGCTAACACATACACATCTACTAAATGGAACGAACCCGGACCTTTGCGAAAACTGTGCGCTTCCCCTTACAGTCAAACATATCCTGATGGACTGCCCAAAGTACGAGGATGAAAGGAAAATACAGCTAATAGCGGGTACCTTTGGATCAGCTTTAAAGGACACAAAGGAGAACCTAAAGAAAACAATCGATTTTTTAAAACAAATAAAAATGTATAACAAGATCTAATATAGGCAACTGACACTAATAACCTGAGCTGTTGAAGTGTCAATAAACCACAAATAAAAAATAAAAAAACTAACACAAAAACTAAATTAATTTTTGAAATAACCACGATAGACTTGCTTCTACAGATCTACACAATTCAAACTGTAACTGTAACCGATAACTTTTGCGCTTCGACTCCGCCTTCTGCTATGTTGCAAGATGCAAATAATTGGAATTACATTACTGCAACGATTTACTTTCGAGTATGGAGTTAATCAGATTGGCTTTTGAAATATACTATTTATTATTCAAAAGCTAAAAAACTTTTGTCATTTACTGGTAATAAACTTAATTTTAAAGGAAATTTATTTTAAATATAAAAAGTTAAGCATCAATCAAGTGCTTTGGCACTAAAACCTAAAAAAAAATCAAAAAGTGGTATTAATCGATTTCGCTAATGAGCGGCTCATATTTTATGTCGCCCTAAGCGCTTGTGCAATGTTCATTTACATCCACCTCCTACATTGCTAGTTTTCATCTGTCATAGACGTTAAGTTTTTGTCAGCTAGTCACTATTTTCCGCCTAAAAGTTAATTCGTTGTATTACCGGTCGAGTGACTTTTAGGCGATTTCCAAAAGAGGAACCAAAAAGTACCTAGATTATTATGTTCTGAATTTTAATGGCTATTGGTGGATGCAACACAATTTGACGTTGGAATCGTGGTTAATTGTGAACTTCCTCCAATTTGTTTTGTGTACACTTGGGGTTAAAAGTTACAGTGTTACAACCAACCCCAAACAATGTTTTTCCTTGCAAATGTTCACTCTTAGCACATAATTGGTGGTTTTCTTCGTAGATGACAACATACAAAACTGGTCGGATTTATTTTCCAATTTATTGTATCTTTTTGTTTAACATTTTTGAATATTGATAATGTTCACTTATCAATTTGTATTGTACCAAATATTTTTTTTAAATTTTTTAATTTTGAAAATGTGTATTTTGGAATAAAATATTAATTTTTTTGATGAATACTAATATATTTACCCACTACTTATGAGCTGTGTAAATTATTTTGTCAGATAAAATGGCAGAAAACGTAATATTTACTCTTAAATATACTGCTAATAATTTTTTATCTTATTCTTTTTATCTTGATGAATCAACGAATGTATCTAAAGCGGCCACTACACCATCAATATTATTGTGCAATATTGCTCTTTGCACAATAATATTGGCCGTTTGTGGATCGTATTGAAAGGTTGCACAATATATTGGAGTGAATTCAAAATTTTTAGATATTTATTGCGCAATATGAAATATATTACATCGTCTGTGTGCAACATTGCTCAATATTGATTCAGTTTTAATCAAAACTTTGTTGAGCAAACATCGTGAAAAATGTCCAAGTTAAAGGAAGAGGAGAGAAAATTTATTTTAGAGTGTATTGGAGTTTATCATAGTTTACCAGCTCTGTGGGATGTTAAGTGCAAGGATTACAGCAATAGAATTTTTAAAAAATGAACAATATGAGGAACCGTCTAATCGCAAAAAGTTTCGAAAATCACTTGGTTCACTTAATCTTAGTTCGTTTAATAAATTTTCATGAGTGTACTGCTTTCTTTACTAAAACCACTGCTTCATCCATCTGCGTCTTTTCCTCGATTTTTTTTTTCTTAAGCAAAAAGCCAGTGCAATAGCCACACAACTAGCTTCGGTATCCCTCAACATAGTAACTGCACAAAATTCAAACTTCAACTAAAAATTGGAAAATAATATTGCACTGTTTGGAGTATCAATAAAAAATATTTTGCAATATATTGCCGCAATAATATTGATCATGTAGGGGCCGCTTAATACTGCTCATAATTTTTTGTCGTGGAGTAGATATAAAGTTGAATGTTACCAATTAGATTTGGTAAGGATGAAAGGAACTACAATAGCTGAGAATCTCTATTTTGTATTAAAAACTGATTTACAAATAAAAAATGAGAATTAACTACGCTTGTGACTAAGATATTTAAATACGATTATTTTTGGGAATACTTTATATGTTACTGCGTTGCTCATATTGTAAATTTTTGCGGGGAAAAAAATCAGTTTAAAAATTTCTACGGACCTTTCACACTTAAAAGATATCCACTAGAAAGTGGTGAAGCGCGTTACGATCTCATAAAATTTGCAATTCGCCCTTTGGCTTAAAGTGTTGAATAGGCCTACTATAAAGGTAGCAACAAATAAATGTTGCAAAACATTAAGCACTTTTGAACTTATCAAGAACAACTCATATACCAAGAATTAAACATCATAAAAGCTGACATCGCTTTCGATAAATCTTTACAATCAATTTATAATCAAAATAATCTATGTACATACATACTCCAATAGATAGTCACAGTGATTTCATGTTATTTTTTAAAGTTCCTTTAAGAAAGGAATTAGTCGATGATAACGAAAAAATGGTAAACTGTTTAAGTAAACTAGAAACAATTTTACATTTACATCATCAAGGTGCGACAAATGCACATCAAAAAAATTATTATACCTAAACAATTGACTCTACCTGTTTAACGTAAATAAGTCTGTTAGAATGAAAGTAGTTTATTTATAAAACTAAAACACACTCAACGGCACAATTAACCTCCCACCTCTAAAATTCGAGATATTTGCCAGTTTCATTTTTTATGTCTTTTAATATTAGAGGAGAAGGTGGTAATATGGAACCCTGCTTCCTGCTAGTAATATGGAACCCCCAGTTAACTAATAAACTGGTATCGGCATCTATTACCAAATACATAAATGTTAAGTAACACCTATGGCGAAAACCATATACGAAACTTTAGCACAAAAAACGCGGTAAAAATCGAATACTTTGAGTTTATGTGAATGAGCACAAAACAAAAGTTTATTTTATCAATTTCTGCCACAATAAAGATCAATTATATGCAATACTTTTAATCAGGGATGGAAAACGTAACGTAACGATACCCGATAACGTTATAATAACGATTCAACTATAATTTTTTATGCAATAACGTAACGATATTTTTATAACGTTATATAACGTTATAATAACCGATAACGTTTCGTTAAAAGTTATTTTGTATCGTTATTCTCTATAAATTAAATTTTTATATGGCGATCTTTTTATTTTCTGAAGATATAATATTTTGTTTGTATTTTAGAAATTAAAATGAAAATAAAATATCTCAACCTCAACGTAATTTTGTAGGTACTATTTTTTAAATTTACATTTACAGATCCCAAAAATAATTTCAGAGTTACAAATAAAAATTGTTTTTATACAGCATGTTTCTTAAATAATGTGAAAAAATTCGGGAGGTGATACTTAATCGAAAATTAAGAGAGGTCTTTCATATTTTTTTTTCTTTAGGGTCTCCTTTCGGAGTTACACCCCCCTAAAGGAGATCGGTAAAATTGGGTTTTTATTTTATTTCCCAAATTTGGATAAATGTGGGAGATTTATACTTATAAAAAGGTTTCCCATAGTAATATTTTTAATCATCTCCCACCTTCACAGGGGGCTGAAAAGTGCGACCCCTTTTGGTTTTTTTATCAGGACTTTTTGGTGGGTTGAAATCTAGCAATTTTAAATTTTCTTTAAAAACTTGATTTATTTAGAAGTTTTTTTTATTCTTTAACTGTTCTCGTTAAACCTACAGTTTTTGAGTAAAAAATTATATGAATGAACATGAACCATCAAATATTCCAATATAAAACGATATTGGATAGAAATGACGGGTGTAACTAATTTTGACGCTTACGCGGCGACAACGCTAAAACGCCCGTCAATTCTACCCAATATGAACATAAACATCATATTCACTCATTTAATTTTTTACTCAAATCTGTAAGATTTACGAGAAAAACTAAAGAATAAAAAAAGGTTCTAAATAAATCACACTAACAAAATATTTTTTTTGCTAAATTTCAACTCACCAAAAAGTTCTGATTAAAAAACCAACAGGGGTCGCACTTTTCAGCCCCCTATGAAGGTGGAAGATGATTTAAAATAATACTATGGGAAACCTTTTAATAAGTATAAAACATCTACCAAATATCATTCTCCTACATTTATCTAAATTTGAGAAATAAAATAAAAACCTTATTTTATCGCTCCCCTTTAGGGGGGTGTAACTCCGAAAAAAGACGTCTAAGAAAAAATTGTTATATAAAAGACCCCACTTTATTTTCAATAAGGAATCACTTTCCGAATTTTTTCGCATTATTTAAGAAACACCCTGTATATCATAATTTATGTAACGTTATATAACGTTATATAACATAACAATTCATTTTTTTAACGTTATTTATAACGTTACGTAACGAAAACAAATAATAAATAAAGTTATGCAATAACGTAACGATTTAAAACGTTATTCCATCCCTGCTTTTAATGGTTTTTTGGCTTTGCCAGGAAATATACTGCCGTTTCATCAAAACCTAATAAGTAAGTTTCCATTTAATTAACTGGTAGAAATTATACTAAGCGATATAAAATAGCATGCGATGTTGTTAATATGGAACTCCTCAGCGTTGATAATATGGAACCGGGTTCCATATTATACTCAGGAGTTCCATATTACGAATTTGAATGTGGCTGCGTCGGAGTGAACGTCCTCTAGGCCCTTATGATATTTTTGAACTTTTTGGCCAAGCCTATGTGAAGTGGCAAACAGCAAGTATAGCAATAAATGGTTTTCCGAAGACCAAAAAAGAGAACTGTGGATTCAATGAATTATGTGCAACTTATGAGCACATAGTTATGTTTATGGGCATGTGAAAATACGCTTATGTTTGTCACTTTTGTCGTAAAGTAATTTATTTTTCTAATGGTTATGTTAATATAGGTGTTTTTATTCGAATATACTGACTTTTTTAGGGGTTCCATATTACCAGCATAGTTTCTTGAGTATACACATTTGACCTTTTTGCGAAAACTACTTGTTACATGCAAATTGGCAATGTTATTCTAAATTTGTCCATATACGAGTATATGATTATTTAATATTTATGTAGAGCCTATTAATCAAAAAAGTTCATAGATAATCCTACGACTCTTCGATTTACCAAAGAAAAACAAACTGGGGTTCCATATTACCACCTTCTCCTCTAATTATAATCACATAAAAATTAAATCAGGAATTGAAAAAACAAACGAAGCAAAATATGAATGTGTTTTTGTGTTTTTTATCACAAAAGTAAACATTTTACAAAAAGGTCCTTAATTGCAAATAATACCGGAGCTCTACAATTATTACACACTACACACTGTGTGGTAATTGTTTTTTCAAAATTTTAATAACGTGTATTGCCTCCACATGCTCTGATGACTTGCTGGAGGCGATTAGAAAGACCATCGATGATATCCTGGATGTCTGTTTGCGGTATGTTGTGCCATTCCTCTTGAGCCGCTATCCGTAACTCTTGCAATGTTGTTGGTACATGTATTCGACTTTTTATGCACCTCTTTAGATTGTCCCACACATGTTTTATAGGATTGAGGTCGGGACTCCGTGCAGGTCAGTCCAATCTTTGGAAGCCCACAGTATCCAAGTACTCGGAAACGATTCTGGCGACGTGTAGCCGCGCGTTATCGTGCATTAATTGGAAATCTTCACCAATAAACGGCCCAAATGGTACGACATGCTCTTCCAAGATGTCTTGCAAGTACCGGAGAGCTGTCAATCCACCACGTTCGAATACCACTAAGGCCCCGGCTCCACGTACGATATTTCAACGCATGTATCTGCGTTAAATTGACGGGCAAAAATAGGTAACATTAGTTTAAATGAGAGGTGGCTCCACGTCCGATAACGGATCGTACTACTTCTGCGTCTTCAAAGTCATAACGCACGTGGACGCAGCTTGTTCCATTTTCAATCCGATAAATAATCGAGTCAGTATCGTGACACGCGGCTCCACGTGTGTTGTGCATGCTTCCGTCCGCCTACTCCTACTGGTGACATTGTCTTGTGAATTTTAATTCTCTTGATTTGCCCGCTTTTGCTATTTTTCACTGCGAAATGTCGGAAATAGATAGCGAAATTTTAATTTTAGAAGTAGAGAAGCATCCATGCCTGTATGATTTAGGCAACAAAAACTATAAAAATAGAACAGCCAAAATGGCAGCATGGATGGATGTTTACATTTTTCTCTTGCCAGGGTACTGATCCCTGGTCGGGACAAAAATATGAAGTAAATAAATCTTTGATGTGAATTCCATTAAGGTTTCCCCTAGTTCCCAAAGCATGAATACTATCTAAAGAGCACGTTAATGTGTCTTCGAATTGATAGCCATCACGTTTTCTGACAAAATTGTGCAGTGCACAACATTTTTTAATGATACAGTCAGCAAAGTCAGGATTAACATCAATCGGATGATGAAAAATTCGGCATTTATTGGCTAATATACCAAACGTACACTCTCTACATACCGTCGTGCTTTTGAAAGATGGCAATTGAAGATCTTCTCATGCGTAAGGTTTCTGTTTGGGAAACGCCTCATTTAATTTTTACTTAGGGCAAATGCAGAACTATCGAGCGGTAGAATGTCGTACGTGGAGCCAGCTTGTTGCGTTTTGCTTCCGATATAGGTACGACTTGTATACGATTTGAAAACGATACGTGGAGCCGGGGTGCACGATGCGTTTTTAGTCCGTCAATTTAACGCAGATACATGCGTTAAAATATCGTACGTGGAGCCGTGGCCTAAGTCAGTGCTAGCATCGTACGATATGCCGCCCCAAACCATTACCGACCCATCATGGTAACTCACGGTTTCGACCATTGTAGGTACAGGGTGCAAATCGTTCGTTTGGGCGTCTGTACACTCGCTGTCGTCCATCTGGTCCTCTTAAACATTCTTGTATTGGTTCACAGATCACGTGTACTTGAGCAAAACGAAGTCGAGCTCTCCGGTGCTGCTGGCCAATTCTGGACCTCGAGCTGGTCTAAAAGCTGTTAAATCTGTTTCAGTCAACCTTCTTCTTACAGTTCTTTCACTAATGCTGACACCTCGAACTGAATACAGTTGTTTACGGGCATGCGTTGCAGTAGTGAAGCGATTTCTTAACACCCCATACTTGTAATAAATTTATCGTCTTGAGCAGATGTGCACCTCTGGCGACCTTGATCTGGTCTTCGGGTATACAAGCCGGTCTCCCGGTAGTGTCTAGTGGCATCTCGTACTGTTGTACGGGGCACCCCCAGCATACGAGCCACGTAACGCTGACTCCAGCCATCGTCTACCAACGCGACAGCCCTAGTTAGAGTAGTCGCATCCATAGACATTATTTGTTGTCGTTATGGTAATTAATCTTAACAAGAATGAACAACAAACACAAATGTAAGATCAAACTTGAACTAAACAATAGCAATTACGAACAAATGAACTCAAAAGATTACGACCCTCCCTCCTCCAACGCTAAATTAAATTAAAAAATCGATATTATTTTAAACCGAAAGCGAATACTTTGAAAAAATTTATTTTGTTAAATTTTTATAAAAAAAATTATTTCATAATATTAAAAATTAATTCGTGTGTACATTACAGAATTTTTTTAATTACTGTTTTTTGTGCATATAGATTTAGATAATTAAGATTTGATGGTAACCGAGGTTTGGCATATTAATTGTAACTCAAAACTTCTTGCTATTAATTTATTTAATAATAAAACTTTACTATTTTTTGTCCGCTAAAAATAAAAATGATGATGACAGTCATGAATAGCAAATTTTATTTTTAAATCGTCTCTCTTTTAATGTAATTTTGTAATTTAATGTACTATATTAATATTGCTCCTAGCAGTGTAACACACGATCGAGGGTTTCCCCAAAACGGGTTATTTTTTTGTTATGCCTGTTTGATTCATTATCGTTTTCTGAGAGGCGCGGCGGTCAAGTTCATAAAGAAGGCGAAAGTTGTTAAACACGTAGGTATTAATAACAATACAGACCGTTTTGTAAACACTTGCTACGAATGGTTTCGAGTTCATCGATCCCCATTTATAGGCACAAACATTTAAAAGAAAAACTATTTCCTACTCTCCCACAATACTTATTTACATCTTTTAATATATTTTCATCGAAACTTTAAGACTGGTAATAATGCAAATTTGCGCTGTCTATGCAAAACAAAATTTTACGTAGTAGGTTATACAACAGATGCAAAGAAGAAATGTCCAACACAGTTTGCTTTTAGGAATGCCTTGGGCACTGCACAAAAGAAGCACTCTTTAGCATAGTGTTATTCCAGACTTCGATATCTATAAATGCTTTATAGATTACGAAAAGGCATTCGATACAGTTCAACACTCAAAACTGATCGACATTCTTAAAAAGGCTGGCATTAACGAGAAAGATATTTGGATTATTGGAAACCTCTGTTGAAACCAGAGTGCAAACATCAAGGCAGATGGAAATAACACTAACAAGGGAACCTCACTTGGTGGTACTAAAGTCGGTTGATGGGACTAAGATTTTCCGTATCTGTGAGGTTCCCTCGTAAGAGCGTACCTATACAGGGTGGGCAAATTTCGATGTTTTCATAGGAAATATGTAAAAATGTTTTATTCAATGTAATAATTGTTCTGAAGCTGCAAGTGAAACTTATTTTAATTAAATTAAAATTTTATCTTAGTTCATTCATATTATTACTATTTTTATATAAATAGATTTGCTAGGCTGTCTTTTTTTTGGGTAACGATTAAAATATGGATCACTTGCAGGTTCACAATTATCATTTCTTTAAATAAAACATTCTAACATATTATACTTTTCGTAATATTCGTAAGCCATTTCGTGTTTTAAGGTACAAAAATAAAAACAATCAACAATTATTAAATGTGATTGTTTCTGTCAAATTCTCGTTAAAACAACATAATGACAGTTTGTTTTACCAGGTTAATATATTCTTAATGACGTAAGCCTACTACTAGAAAAAAGTAAAATATGAAAAATTACCTAATTTTTGCTACACAATCCACATCTACCTACTATTAGTAATTAAATACACGAAATGGTGAATAAACCATATCAATTTGCTCTTGTAAAGTACAATAAATTGTGGAAATACAATAATTCATGAAATAAATGACAAGTTTCTGACGTTAATGAACAGTTTTTTTGATTTCCACGGCACTCTATTTGCTTCAATAACGATTAGAAGAAAAACTGTCGAATATCTCGAAAAGTATGAGTTTTGGGTATAGGACATGACATACTTAACAAAAAATAAAGCTCTCTTAAAGACGAATTCGATGACAGGGGTGTGTATTTGAAAAAATTGAGTTACGAGCTTTTGAAAATCATGGGAGTTGCCACCTATTTAAGAACACCCTTTACGCGTGATTCAAACTTTTTCATATCGAGCGAATAGAGCAATGTTTTCTGCATGTTCTTATCAAATTACAACGCTGTACTTCGAAGAAAAACTTCAGGAGGTTTTTTTAAACAAATACTTAAAACCTTAAAAAAATTTGAAAATTAATTTATTTAGTGACAAGGCCGCATAAAAACCTGTAGTATTTTATATTAATGCAACGCTAAAATAAAGGCAGTCATAAATATTAAATAAAAAATGTGGTATTGTATTTGAAATATAAAAGTTGCTATTAGTTCCAAAGAGGTGACTCACCCTGTATATATGAAAATATAGTTATCGTGTTCGGAAGAAAAAACTGTTTAATATAGGAGTTGAATCAACTTTCTATCTCAAACCGTTCAGCCACAATCGACCGATCTCTCACTAATGACTCGCCCTGTATGTTTGGAACGCTCTTGAAAATGAATTCTTGGTAGCATTAAGTACGCCAACCGATTACAACTTTGTATCGTCGCCAAAGGGGGTAAAATTAGGTATTAATTAATTATTTAAAAACTTTTTTTAAGTATATTGTTTACTAAAAAAATTAAACTCTGAATGAATAAATTTGAGCGAATAATTAAATATAAATTAACTAAATTGTGCGCCAATTTCTGTACAAACCACTTCAAAGTACTACTTAGCCATTTTATTGACACTAATAACACTTTAAATAAAACTTTCTTCGTATTCTATAGGTAATACATGTCATGATACATACGCTTATTTACGTTTACAATTTACGTCAATATTTTCCATCGTTCAAAATCAGCTTTATCATGTCACAGATTATGATATTTTTTGGAACATTACAGAAACTGATTAACAACGAAATCTCAAAACTTCTATAAAACAAATATATGTCTCATCGCAGCAATGTCATCACTTTAGTTTACTATTAAAATATTTAACAAAGCGTATTAGGTACACCAGGGTTACCTAAAATCAATACCATCAATATCTATTTTAAATCAATCGAGTTACATTAACCAATATTCGATCATAAATGTAGAGAGTTTCAAGTTCGTACCGCTCATTGTTTTAGCAACAGATGCGTGATTAAAATTCATAATTAATTGATGTCGTCTTGATAACGTTTTTAATATGAATACAGAGATATGATACACTACGTGTGTTAGAGATAAGGTATCAGATTATGAAATTTGTCTGAGGCTAAATTATATAGATTAGTTTTAGTGCAAATTGACCAGCGATGACAACAAATAACATTTAGTGTTTCAATTGCAGGTAATTAATAACTATTTTAATAATATATATTTTTTATTATAATAGCCGTTGAGTAACACTTGAAAGGCTTTTATTAATTATAGTATTATAAAATTTTGTAGTGCAAAATGTTTTTTTTTTTAAATTCGTTTGATAAAAAAGTTTTTTGTATATAAATTATTGTTGTTAATGTAGAATCGACAATTAAATTTTATCATAAAACGATGTCTTTACATAAAATGCCACTGTAATCCATATTTACATGAAAATACGTCCAATTTGTAACCTGTGTTCATATATTATTCAAAATTATTGATTTACATAAAACAAATGCCTTTAAACACGAAACGATCGATCACATATCTTAACAGATTGTTATTTTCAATTATCACGTCAAAGTATCAATTGTAACAACAAATTGTTTGTTACTTTATTTTGTAGATTACAACCATTCATATCTCAAACAGGTACTTCAAAAAACATTTTGCATAGACTAGTGAATTGCTGTAATAATTAAGCGGCAAAATTTTATACGAACGCTTATCGTTACCTAATATTTTGCGTTAAATATAGCGATTTTTTCTATGCGCAAATTTGTGGAATAGCTTTGATAAGATCCAGTCGGTTTGTGTATACGTTTGAAACCGTATCTTAATCCGAAATCACAATTAAGAAAGGAATTGAATCAAAGTTTATTTTAAAAATCAAACATCGCCACTACTGGAAAAATTAAAGTAACTAGTTTGGTTATCAAAGGACACGTCATGCCTACTTTTTGCGCTTTTCAAAAAAATATAATTTACTTATGGTTGCCATTTAAAATAAAAAAGTTAGGTGTAATATATCGATATTTATATGAGTAAAACAAATGAATACCACTATCTTATTAACCTCTTAAGCTGTTATGCCGAATATAATCGTCATCAGCCTTGGTCATGAATAACGACTATGCCGTACATATTCGCTTTGAGTAAAATTGTATATATCTTATTGTATTTGACGAAAACGTACGATTTCTTTGCTTCGGTCATTACATATAGGATCACTTTATGACGTCAACTATTTAGTTTGTTCGAAACCGTTTCCAGCGCCATTTGCCGATATTTACTGTGTGTTCTGTGCTTCAAAAAAGGAATAAGAAAAGAAAGTCGTTATTGGTGTGCAATTTGCAGCACGGGCCTTTGCCCTGAACCTTGCTTTAAAGATTTTCATACCAAAAATTAAATTTTTGAAAACTTAGTTTTATAATATTTTTAAAAACATGCCAAATGGATAATTATGCATTGTTGTGTGAAATACACTATAAAAAAGTAAAATTTTAAATAATTCTTACGTTTTATTAATTTTTTAATTCATATTTTCAATACAATGAATATGACCAGTGGTAATGACGTAAATACTCGCTAGCGGTCTAGAGTTCGTGTCGCTGTGAAAGGCCTCGCGCGCAGTGGCTGTGTCCACGTAAGAGGTTAAAAACAAAAAACTTTTCCACTCGTGCGTAATGTGCTTCTTTCAACTCTTGTTATGTAATATTCTATTACTTTGTAGTCAAACTTGGTAAAGTATTACTAACAATATGGCAATTTCGTAGGGCCCAAGCTATTTATTTTTAATTTTCTTGTGTCGAAAATTTGCTGTTAAATTAAATCTGCTTTTATTCGTAGTTAATGTTAAAATCGGCAAAAATATGCAGACGTTAATGTCATTTTATCGATATTTTTGTAAGGTTTTAGAAATTATTGCGGTATATTTTGCCTCTTTTTTAAAATTCAGCCTAAAATCGTCTTATTTCTACCTGATCATCTCATCCTTATGTTTGTTTGTACCATTCCTATTTTTCTGTGTTACATTACTATTGCGTTATTACAGACTAACTACGTAGTTTTGGCATAATAACATTTTTAAGATTGGTGTGTAACCGAGCTCGGTGGCCGGTTGGTATGCAACCTAGCGAGTAAAGTCGGGAGGCGTGGGTTGGAATCCCGCGGCCGTCTGTCATCGTAGGGATTTCAGGTGGTTTCCCCTACCTACTATAGGCAAATGCTGTGACAGTACTTCCACCTACCCTCTACCCTTACTCACCTAATCCTAGTTCTCTTCTCTTCCACTTCGGTGATTGGCCATAGCAGCGAAAACATGCAGAAGAAAAATAAATCAGTAAAAAAAAAAAAAAAAAGATTGGTGTGAATTTTAAATAATAAACTAATAATATTTAATCAGAGTCGTTAAGTAGTGGTTTTGAGAGGAGCAAAGTTATTTTTCTGTTTAATTTTCACGATTTGTTCTCAAACTGAGGTCGACTTAAATTAAAACTAATTAAATATATGAAAATGATTGACAATTACTAGGTAAAGTTTTTGTTTTGGAAAATTTTTATCGAGTGAATGATTCTATTTTCTTATTTTCTATACATCCTGTTTATTGGCCAAAAAAATATCAAGCTGTCCAGAGTTCAGAATGTTACCTGAGATCTGTGAAATATTGCTTGCCATTTCTTTCCAATTAAAATATTTATAAATGAGATATTCCTATTTAAATACAATAAGTATACTTGCTGTTATCATATCAACAATACATCTAATGTGATTAACAGTTTTATTGAATAACCTGGCATATGGTCCTGATAAGAACTACGTAACAAGTATAAACTACCACTGCGATCTTGATTATTATAAACAGCAACAATATTCATTAAAACAAAAAAAATAACTTACAATTTCCATAATATTGAATCAATTCGTTGGAAGAAATTGAGATGAAAATACATATGAATATAAGCTAATTTATAAAGGTGAAATTTAATACTTTACCTTTTTCGTTAAATTCTCTGTATACAGGATGTCCCAAATCACATTTCCAGCATGAGGATGTCGCTTATTATAAGAGATACAGGTTTGCTTAAATCAGGTGAATTATTCTCAACTATAAGAAGGCCTACAAGCTTTATTTTAAAGCACAAAATTTCTTGTACATACCTACATAATTCGGAGGTTATAGCAAAGAATATGAAAATGTTGAATTTTTTTTCTCTCATAAATTTTTTGTGTTTATTATTAGATTAATATTGTTTGTACCTACTTGAGGTACTTTTTTGTAAAATGAAACCATTATTCTAGATTTTTTAGACACTTCCAATTTTTGAAATACAGGATGGCGCAGAGGAAACGCATGTTTTTCATTTAAGCGTAACATTGTTTATTTTTAACATAATTTTTTGATTAATACAGGTAAATGAAGTAATAATATTAAATACTGATTTTGAATTTTCATCGATACGTTTCAGACAAACGCGATAAAAGTGGTTTACGGTTATTAATATTGGCATTTGTTGTCATTTCCAAGGCTTACTTACTATTTAAAAATCTTACAATTTCTCTTAACTTTATCAAAAATTCTTAATAACTCGAAAATTATTGCAGATAGGTATAGGATACGCTTATACAGATTGATGCAGAATGTAATTTTGCATAAGAAAATAAAAAACAAATTTGAGCTTTATATACGATGAAAAAAACGATTTTTAGTGGTCTGAAGTTGCATTAAAAAAAAATTATGTTTTGGACACCCTGTAAGTAATGTATCGATTGCAAAAATTCCAGTATGAACTCCAAGGTTTCTTCTATGCATAGTCTCAATTTAAGCGTTTCTTCTTCAAAAATGGCGGCGTTAGATAATATTAAGCATCACGATGAACATTGAAAATTTTCAAAAATGTCCAAAAATCTAAAAATCGACTGTACTTAGGTATAGGAAGTGCTACTACTAAAAGTTTCTTAAAAATAACGTGTTAAATGTAAAAATGCAATAAAAATAGACCATTGTATTTGTAATAAAAAAGTAGACGTCAATTTTCGGTATTTCCGGAAGTGTCGTCATCTTGAAAATATTTTCATTAAACAGATCATAAGCCATTATGGCCATAATCAAAATTTCAGATCAATACCCTTTTCATTAAATATTTATGTATTTTTAATGCCCGCTCCTAATCAATCACCCTGTAAATTAGGTCGTTATAAAAGCAAGAACTATTAAATATTAAATATAATGGTGATACATACAGTTATATGACTCAGGTCGTAATGATTTTAGTTAAATATTTCAGATAAAAAATTTATTTGTCATCAAATCATCTGTTCCACTTACTGATAATCTTACAAACTTGAAAATTTAGATGCTCATAATTACATACCACAACTTGCACAACTTGATAGAGACAAAAGACTGCTAGATAAAACGATAATTTCATTAACAAATTAAAAACTACGTTTTCAAGTATTAGTATTGTCTAAAATATTTCTAAGGTTTTATGTTCTGCACTAGTTTATTACATTTATGTTATAATTTAAAATAAATCGATAATTTGAACTTAATCAAAATCGATAAAGATTTTTTTAGATGAATGGATTTTACCTGGAAACTTTTATTTAAACAACAAAATAAATTTGTAAAAAACAAGCCTTTATAGAGAGTCCTAGTAAAACTCCCAGCATTACAACGTTTTTTAAAGATAGAGCTATTAAATATTAAAAGGTTTATATTATTTTAAAAATGCATTTAAATCAATTAATTATTATTATTATTATATTAATAACAATAACAACACAAAATGTTGCCACAAATACATCTTTTATCTTTTTACATGACGTTCTGCTATTGGTAAATTAATTGTTTCTGCAATCGTCACTAAACTACCTCAATAAGTAGGTACCCAAAAGCGGCTGTAATAATCATTTTTACTGCCTAGGTAGTAAAAAAGACTTACAAGCAGTAAAAAATACTTTATTACTGCCTTTTACTCATTGGTTGAATTTTGAAAAATTGAGCGTGCTTTTGTTCAAAATAACATATTTGACAGGTAATGAGAATCTGACAGATGAAGTAAAGTGTGCTACGCTTATTGGTTGAATTTAGTAAAAGTGGGTGTGCTTTTGTTCAAAACATGTTTGACAGGAGAATGAGAATTTGTCATAAAGTAAAACTTTATGTATTTGCTTGATTTTTCGCTATTTCTTTGACGATTGCAGAAAAAATTTAATTTACACCTCGGCAGTAAGGTTCCTTTTTATCATTTGATAAAAAGTCGAACTTTACTGCCTTGGTACATGAATAACTATTACTTTTGTTTTGGTAGCCAAATGATACGAGTGTATAAGCAACAAGTTTTTACTAAAATATCAAATGTGGTCTGCAACTTTTTTGCCAACAAAACACATATTCAAACGCGTGGACGTAATGTTAAAAATGTTAAAAAGTCACCTAAATAAATTGTTTTATATAGTTTATTTCAACTTTGTTTTCAGTATACAATAATTTCTTTGACGTCTAGCGTTTTTGTTTGAAGGAATAGATCTTTGGCGTTTCTTACAAAATATATAAAATTTCATAAGTACGAGGGTGATCCTAAAGTAACAGCAAATTAAATATTTTGAGATACATAATTCAGTTGGAGATACAAATGATTTCATCAGCGCCGGCTTAGGAGTATCTGACACCCATAAGCAAAGAAAATTTAGGCGCCCCTATATATTATCGTGTAATATGTTCTTGGGGATTTACCCAAGCGTCGAGCAGCAAGTGAAAACATTTTATATAGGGTAAATCACCAAAAACATTTATATTTATTCAAAAAAATCATTACGAATTTTTTAAAAAATTAAATAACCCTTAAATATTTGTACCCTAATATTGTATAGGAAGAAGATTCTTACATCTGAAGTAGATACAAAAATTATGAAAAACTATTTTTTCGGGCTTTAGCTTTGGCAAAGTTTTTTTTTATTGATTTTAGATACAATTCCATGTTCTATAAATAAATACTATTCCTAGACCTAGAAGTTTTCATTTTGAAAAACTCAGTTCTGAATTTGCTTATACCTTCAGTTAGGAATTCAACATTTTTTGACCTAATCATTGCTCCAAAACAGGGACTGAGAACGTAACGAAAACGAAAACATTAAACGAAATTAACCGAAATTTTTATAACAACGAAAACGAAATAATTGGTTTTCGTTCAAGTAAGAAAACGAAATAAATATTTTCCAAAACCAGTTTTAGCCGGTTTTATCACTATTTAAATTTTATTTGTTAAACACAAACGCCAATTTACCTTCTATGTTGGGGAGACTCCACAAAGCAGTGAAATATCTTACGATATAAGTGAGCTTTACTTTTCTTAATATACATATGTATATGTATTAACAACTTTATTGCTAATACTTAATAATTTCGTGTAACACAAGTAACGGTACAGATATTCTCTATTACTAATTTGTTGATTGGATTATTAATAAATATTATACACCTGATTGGATATGTATTATTAATGTGTGTTTTATTTGCGTTTAGAGTTATTAAAAGTAAAATTTATTCTTATTTCGGAAAGGACTTATGTAAAAGAAGATTTGTTAGGTGTTGATAGTAAGATTGAACGGAATGTGAAAATGTATATTGTATGGTATGTACAAACTTTTAAGTTAGAGTATATTTCAAGTGAATTTTTTATATATTATTAATGCGATTGTTTTATTTGCATTAAGAATAACCTATAAGTTTATTTAATATCATTGTTTATTTATAATATTCATGGAAACATTTAGTTATTTATCCACTTCAATTAATTCTTTTGTCTTTTTAAATAATTACAGCAGGATGTAATTTAATAAAATGCAAAGATTCTTAGCACTAAAACAAATTTAAAACAGCACTTGCAATATTTTTATAACTTTAGATAAAGATCGTGTGTACAATTTAAACTAATCAAGTTGTATTTTTGCACCTTACGGGTGTTATACTAAATAAAATGGTTAAATGTTTATGTGTTTAACGATTTGGTATATTTAATATGGCGGCGCTTCACCAGTCTAAAAAATGCTGACCGAGCAGGCCCGCGCCTAGCTCTTTTGGCGCCCTTGTGCACTTTAATATATTTCTTTCCCAATATTTTTAACGCTGATGCATGGGTAAAGGTACAGTTATAGTTAGGTATTATCCACCGTTGAAAAATAATTTTAAAAAGTATTTGATAATGTTATTTTTATATTTTACAACATGTACTGAACAGGTAGACTACAAGCCGTATAAATTTTTTACTTTTGAGGCCTATCAGCGCTCTGAAGCCTCGGCGCCAAAACCAAATAATTTTCGGGGTGGAGTCCTGGTTAAAACAAAAAAAAAACAAGGTGTGAAACCTTTTTAAACTCATGCGGTACAAGTTAAGAAGGTCTTTTAAATTGTTGTTATTTTAACTGCCAAAAAAAAAAACTGTAACCTATAACCAAAATAATTAAAAACCGTTTTTGAAAAATCTTTTTTCAATAAAAATTTATTTAAAAAAATACAGAATCTGTATTAAATGCGATTAGTTTACCATGACTGAATGCTTGACTGTACATATATTATAAAATCATAAATAGATAATATCTGTGGTCAGCGGGAAAAAGCACTTAAGTCAAAAAGTGCAATTTTTCAGGAGCGAAACGTTTTTTTATTTTACTGATTATCATGTGATTTTAAATTTTACTTGTATGGTATATTTTACTTAAAATTAAGTATTAAATTATCATAATATGTCTACATGATGAAATTTTTTAATAAACAGTAAATACTTGACTTAAACTGGCATGAAATAAGAATAACTTAAGTAGTTTTTCACAAATGTAAACAAATGGATATATTCAGTTTAACTCGTTTATACTTAAAAATTTATTTTTTGTTGTTGAATTTTAAAAAAATTAATGGAGTAAACATAACTACTCATTTTTAAACATAACTTTTATTATCCTTTGATTACACAACATTTCATTGCAATGAAAAAAAAATATTATTAATAAAAATACGTGAAATGGAACTAACATTATAAAAAGGAAACACAAGTGCCGAATTGCAAATTACCAACATAAGACCATAACAATATGAATGGTATAAGGTTAATAATAAAAAATTGCATTTTTTGACTTAAGTGCTTTTTCTCGCCGACCACAGATATATTATTTAATACTTTCCATTTCTAGTCCAAATAATGTCAAACATCGGTTTATAAAACAATAATATAAAATTCTAATAAATGATACCGCAGACAAATAGTAACTGTCATTTGACATTTAATTAGTTGTTTTCATAGATAGCTTGATAAGTGATGGGTAAAATACGATTTTTCTTCATTTTGTGACTTATTTATAAAATTAGATATAACAAGTAGTATCTCATTTAAAGGAGGAGAAAAAAGCACATTTAACTATTTCATAGCCAACTTCGCGGCCCATAAGAAAAAATGAAATTAGGGGTAATATCTCGAAAATGGCAGGTGTTAAAAAAAATCAAAAATAAAAGTTACATTCTTCATTAAAAAGTACCTCAAGAAAGTACAAATAAAATTGTTCTAACGATTAAGACAAAAAAATTATGAGAGAAAAAAGAATTTGGACATTTTCATATTTTGTACTTTTAAAAATTGATTGTGGCTCCTCTCATACTTGGTAATAGTTTATTTAATTTAAGGAAACCTGTATCTCTTATAATAAGCGAGATCCCCATGCTGGAAATGTAATCTGGGACACCCTGTATTGTTGTTATCTTAGGTTCAAATGTTTATAAGGTTTATCTCAACAACAAATTAAAAAACCTGTGGCACATGAGTTTTAAAAGGTTTTACACCTTGCTTTTTTTTTGTTTTAACAGCCTACTATAATTTTCTTTATAAAAAAAACTACAAAAGCCTTCTCAACTGGCTTATTATTGAAAATAACTACATCAACCCTTATATTATTTAGAATAAGAAAAAAAAATAGAAATTTAAATAGGTCGTATTGCCAGATCCAAGTTTAAAGGCGAAGAGCGGGGGTAAGTTCGCGCAGCAGACGCCACAATATGGTCCACAGACTCCCAAACCATAGGCGGGTATACATTATTATAAACGTATTACAAAAAATTTAAAGATAAAATATACTTGACACATTTTTACAAAAAATAACTATAAACATGTTAGTAATAAATTACTTTTAATAAAAATCACACATTAAAGCTCTCTTGCAGAAATGCAAATCCAGTTGCAAGATATTTAATAAAGACGATAAGCAAATTTTAATTTAACTTATTTGTATTCACAAATGCATCACGTTTATTTATTCGTCATCACTTGAATCGCTTTCAAACACAAAGTAAGTCCACACATTAAACAACAACTCGCGAGCTTGAGCATTAAACACTTTTCGACCAGACATTTTCGTGTCAAATAGGAAAATTCACTGCACGCAAAAGCTGGTATGAAAATAATTAACCTGTTGTTTGTCTCAAGTACAGAACAACGAATGCATGAAAATATTTAATATTTTTCAAAATAACGGGCCATAACGGACCTTATTTATCACAGGTATACAATAACCAGTTGGAGGGAAAATTGTACATGTTCAAAAATAACTGTTTCGTCTTTCCGTACTATCTATACCAAAAACTTAACCATGGCATAATAGCAGTAGTTATTGAATTGTAGGACTATGCAAAATTCAAAAATTATCATTCCTACAAATAGAAATAAAGGTTGACGGCGTTAATAAGTATCGTTTTCAAAAATAAAAATTTTACCAATAAAATAGGGTTCTCTTTGCGTTTGTTGCTTTATAATTTGAAAGTCGTTGTAAAGTTCTACGTGTTTTTAAGACAATTAAAAAATATTTATCTAGCATAATGTTGTACAATTACTAGTCATTTCAATTTTACCAAAACATTTAATTTTCTTGGTTTTATAATATAAAGAAAGTTAATTGAAATCAATGCTATTAATATTACTTAAAATACTAGAATAAACGGCTTTTTCATTAGCAGATAGCTTACGCGCCATATTACTATGTAAAATAACGCATTTTACTATTACTATAGTATCGGGTAATATCCATATCACTTTACGAAAATGGAACAGATATGTGAGAAACAGGTACAGCCTTGGAAGTATAATATGTTATACCTATTATCGTAAAATAACCCTTTTTAAATTCCGTAACGGTACGCCACTGTATACCAAAACAACTAAGTAAGTAGGTGTGTTTAATTCCAATTGTGTTTAGTGCGCACCCCCACCCTTCGCCTTTAAACTTGGATCTGGCAATAACCAACTAAAGCTTCCATTAAAAAAAAAGGTAAGTTTGTGTCATAACTTTTTAACCGCTAGCGTAATCAATTTTTTTGAGGATAACCATATTTTACATAAAAATATCTAAAAATAATGTTCATAATTTTATTTAATAACTAACCGGAAATAATAGAATAAACGGTTCTAAGTTTGTCTCAAAAAACTTGGTAATTGAACCTTTTCTCTATCTTGTATATTAAGAGAGATACCCATGTAATTCCATCGAATTTGAACTACCCTGTACGTATGGCGAAGGAAAAATGAAATTGTAGCATGGACTATTTTTGACCAACTATTAAAATAATATATTTTCAATACGTTGTAGTTATACCGTAAAGCAGTGTTTCTCAAAGTGTGGCCCTCAGACCCATGGTGGGTCCCTGAATGTTTCTGAAGGGATTCCCAGAGCCTATTTATAATGTTCGGAAATCATCCATATATAACAATACAACAACAAAAAATTCTCCTAAACAATTCATTAAAAACCTCTGTAAGCTTTAATTTTGGAAGGGGTTCTAGGGGTAAAAATTTTGAGAAACACTGCCGTAAAAAATAAGCTACTTTTTTTTCAGGTCGTTGACAATGGGTAGAAATTTCGATAAATTTGTATTATTGGTATGGAAAAATTATTTACAACAATGGCGGCATCCCGTACAAACGATTGTAGAAATCTTAGCACCAGTACTATTTTCAGCTTTGTTAGTACTTATAAGAAGTTTAATCGATCCAGAAGAAAAACCTGACAAAATATTTGATCCCTTTGATGCTTTTGATGTTATGTGCAATCTGTCCCGTTTTAATCAGTAAGTTAATTATTTTTGTAAAGAACGATGAAAAGCATCACGCGGTGAGTTCCCGAGTAATGTGTTTTTTCTGTTTTAGAATTAAACAGATAGCATGGTCACCCAATAATACCGAACTTTATAAAGTTATGGATATAGCAGTTACGAAATTTGAGGTACCCATGCAACACGTTCCCTTAGGAAGTGGCCAAGCACTAGCAGATTACTTGAGAGATGAAGCCAATATCGCCAATACTCTTGGGGGCGTCGCGTTCGGTGATTCACTGTCAAACATAACATACGAAACTTTTCCTAAGAACATACATATAGATTTCAGGTAATTTTAAAATTCTCTTGTTTGAGGTACCGTCTATTCAGTTTGTAAAAATTCTAACAAAATCCAGAATTTGTTTCAATCAGGGACCCGAACCGCAAAAAATAACGGTTCACGTCCGGTTACCGGTTCGATAAATTTTAACTTTTGGGCTTACATTCCGAACCACTGGTTTTCATTTCATAATGATTCGGTAACCGGTTCGACGGCAACGGTTTAGTTCCGGTTCTGGTTCAATGCTTATTTTGTTTTTAGTAGGAAATTTTAGAAAGTATACATTTTTCAAATATGCTTATGATGACGATGCATAGAATTATTGTCTAAAATTTTTCCATTTTTGGTCAAATGTAATCAAAATTATGAAAATAAAAACATAAAATATCAATAAATATAATTGGTCCAACCGGTTGAAGTGGTTTGAACCGGTTCACACCAGTCAGTTGGGTTCGTTGTAGAGGTTTTGTGTTTTATTAACTAAAAGGTTCAGTTCTGGTTCACGGTTCATGAATAAAGCACCGGTTCGTTCCGGTATTTGTTCCAGTTCCGGTAGGGCTCAGCTCCGTGGTTTCATTTCATTTTTTCCGCCACATACACCAATGTGAAAATTGTTCTTTGACCGCAAGAACTCAAAAACATCGAATATACAGGGCGTTTCTTAAATGTTGCGAAAAAAATTCGGAAGGTGATTCCTTATCGATAATTAAGGGGGGCCTTTCATATAATTTTTTTTCTTAGACGTCTACTTTCGGAGAGACACCCCTCTAAAGGGTAGCGGTAAAATTAGGTTTTTATTTTATTTCTTAAATTTGGATAAATTTAGGAGAACGATATTTGGTAGATGTTTTATAATAATTATTAAAAGGTTTCTCATAGTATTTTCAATCATCCCCCACCTCCACAGGGGGCTGAAAAGTGCGACCCCTGTTGTTTTTTTAATCAGAACTTTGTGGTGGGTTAAAATTTTGCAATTTAAAAATTATCCTTTAGTTTTTCTCGTAAAACCTACCGTTTAAAAAAAATAAATAAAATATTAAACATGAACCAACAAATATTCCAATATAAAATGATTTATTTTGTGGATTGCCATGGTTTGTTTATGTTCATACTGGGTAGAATTTACGGGTGTAATTCATTTTGACGTTTACTCGGCGACAACGCTAAAACGCCCGCCAATTTTACCCAATTTTAACATAAACAAACCATGGCAGCCACCAGAATGAATCGTTTTATATTGGAATATTTGACGTTTACTTATTTTATTTTTTACGAAAAAAAGTAATAAATAATTTTTAAATTGCAAAATTTTAACCCACCAAAAAGTTCTGATTGAAAAACCAACAGGGTTCGCACTTTTCAGTCCCCTGTGAAGGTTGGAGATGAATAAAAATATTACTATGAGAAACCTTTTAATAAGTATAAAACATCTACCAAATATCATTCTCCTACATTTATCCAAATTAGAGAAATAAAATAAAAACATAATTTTACCGCTCCCCTTTAGGGTGTAACTCCGAAAGCAGACGTCTAAGGAAAAAAAAAATATGTGAAAGACTCTTCTTAATTTTCAATAAAGAATCACCTCCCGAATGTTTTTGCAATATTTAAAAAACACTCTGTATAGTAGGTATGTTTCAACGTGAATCTATTAAATATATTACAATAAAATTTGGTATTTGACAATAATTAACGTGTGTTCTGGATTCGATGCGAGTATTAAAGTTACAACACGACTTCCGTTTAACACCCTGTATATCTTTATATTTTGGATTTCTCTTTAAATTTACTTACAAAAAATGTATAAGGTTATATGGGCCCGAAGTTACTCCTTTTCGTAAAATTTACATTTTTTATGAATATTTTGAATGATAAACCACTTTCTAAAGACTTGGGAAAGGCAGTAATTCGTTTAAAAGTTACATTGACAACAGATTAATTAGCACTTTGCATTTAAAATATTATACAGGGATTTTTTTACGAATGGTCAAAGTTGTGAAACCTTAACATTAAGTTGAACGGTAACTCGTATTGTAAAAACACAAAAAAAATAGTTTATAGGATTTAGTAATGTATTGTCTGATCACACTAGTCCAATAAATAAATATGTAAATAATTTTAAGAAACCTCTTTTAAGAATGAATAACGTTTTATACCATAGTAATTTTAAAAATTCTTACACAAGTAAAACATTAAATCTAATTCGTTAATAGATTTCCAACAGAACTTCGTTCGTCAGACTTCAGTGGGATCACCTGGTTTACGAACTTTGTATTCAGTATGTACCAAGTAGCTGGCCCTCGTTCACCTGATGACAATGATGGATCATTTCCAAGTAAAAACTACCAATTGTGTTATATTTAATAAAAAATATTTTATTTATGTAGGCTACAGTCAAGAGGGATTTTTAGCTGCTCAACAGGCAGTGTCTTTTGGAGTCGTGGAGTATTTAACCAGTAATAACACAAATTTAAAATTACCAAACGTAACTATGCAGAGATTTCCATATCCATCATGGATAAACGACCCTTTGGTTACTGGACTGCAGAGTTTTGTAGGAGTTATTATCATGTTAAGTTTTGTTTACTCCTGTATTAATACTGTAAAATCCATTACAACAGAAAAAGAGAAACAATTAAAAGTAAGTTTGTTATTTTAGCAACAAATTGATGACTGAATTTTTAAGATATCTTCCCATGTTTGTCTAAAATGCAATACAATGATTGTGTGTTTACACCGGGGATACCTCTCCTAACCTATGTATTTCGTGCAAATAATATTTGGCAGTGTCCAAGTATCTTTATGGGTAATTTTTTACACAAACCGTGCAAAATTCAATTCTAAAAAAAAATTGTGGGAAGATCTGTATAAAAATAATAATTATTATTATTAAGTAACCGTAATTTACAAAAAATAATATAGGGCTTCATATACTTATAGATACTTTGCCAGTTTTTTATATAAATTTCAATTGCACATTTTAATTTTATCTCATATCATAAAAAAAGTTACAGGGCTAGGAATTTCCTATCCTGTATACAGGGTGGTCCATTTTTTGGTTTCAGCACAGTCGATGGAAAAACTTATTTTAAAGCGAATATTCCGTATCAACATGGGTCCAAAAAAGTTTCATTTTAAAGATACAGGGTGTTGAAATTTTCGAAAAAATAATGATAATGTTCAAGCGTTTCCCAACCACTTTATCTATTTAAACCAAATTTGATATACAGCATCACCTTATAGGTTACCACAATCGGTAAAAAGTTCAAGTCCCACAAGCAACCAGTGGCGAAGTTGTGGGGGTTCAGTTTCAATAAGTTTTATAAAAAACTAGTACGGCCCTCTTAAAAACAAACTCAAACTGGTTTTTGGGTAGAGCATTCTATTCTAAACAAAAAGTGTCTCTTGACTTTTCTTGGTATCTGTCACCGTTTGGCGCGAAATTTGATTTATTTTACAATTTTCGCGAAAAATTTGCTCCTAATTTCGATCTAAAAATATAGCTAATATTCGTAATAAAGAAGTAATTACCGATTGTTGCAGTTATTAATAACAGAAAATACTAATAATGAGGGAAGACGTTTCGCTAAAATAACGATTAATGAGCATTTACTCAGCAAGTTGCAATTTTCTGCTTTTCGCGATATTTTTAGATCGAACTTAGATGCAAATTTTTCGCGAAAATAGATAAATAAATAAAATTCCGCGCCAAACGGTGGCAGATACGAATAAAACTCTAAACCAACTTTTTGTTTAGAATAAAATGTTCTACCCAAAAACAGTTTAAGTTTGATTTTAAACAGGTCCGTACTAGTTTTTTATAAAATTTATTGAAACTGAACCCCCACAACTCCGCCACTGGTTGCTTATGGGACTTGAAATTTTTACCGATTGTGGTAACCTGTAAGGTGGTGCTGTATACCAAATTTGGTTGAAATATATCCACTGGTTGAGAAACGCTTAAACATTATCATTATTTTTTCGAAAACACCCTGTATCTTTAAAATAAAGCGTCTGGGACCCATGCTGATGTAGAATATTAGCTTTAACCCTTTCACTGCGGGAACCGTAATAATCCACATTTATTTTTCGTATCCCATGTGCGAGAGCCGTATTATTACGCGAGCGTAACCCACAAACTCCATAAGACCTGAAAAACGCCGCACTGAAGGCACGAACTTTTCAAACTAGTGCCGCAGCGAAAGGGTTAAAATTAGTTTTTCTATCGACTGTTAAAGTCCTGGTACTAAAAAGTGGACCACTCTGTATAAAAAGGTAATTTTTAGAACCATTTTTACTAATAGATTCATTAATATATTGTTTTCGGGCCCAAATATTCTTGGTTGGACTCCAATATGATAATCGTAAAATAAATAACAATTTCTGCTCAGTTTTTTACATGTCACCTGCATAAAATTTTTGATACGTGAATAGTGAATGATTTGTATTTTAGGAAGCTATGAAAATAATGGGACTACCCAGTTGGTTGCACTGGACAGCATGGTTTATCAAAGCGTTTTCTTTTCTTCTCATCTCGGCTATACTGATGACCGTATTATTGAAAGTATCTTGGTATCCTGATACCACTTATAATGTCTTTACACAAGCGAACCCCTTGGTACTATTCGTATTTCTTGTGATATATGTTGCTTCTACAGTTACTTTCTGCTTTGCTGTCAGTGTTTTCTTTTCAAAAGGTGAGACACAACCCCTAAAAAGAGTAGGTTTTTAAGTTTTAAAAAAACTAACTAATTAAAGTATATTAAAATTAAAATTTAAACTGTAAATTGATTTTTTTTGCCAAGAATAAATCTATTAATTTTAATAGATTACTTCATTATAAACTCGGCAGGTTCAATAATTATTTATTTATACCATATTAGTAAAGAGTCAATATTTAGGTCGTTGGTTATAAGTAGAGTCAAGTTTTATAAATTTCATCTTTTAATCACTTATCTCTTAGAAAACATTAATTTTAAACTTATGTACACTACGTATTTAAACTTTGTTTAATTAAAATGTTATATCTGGTGTTATTAAATATTTTTACAGCCAATACAGCTGCTACAATGGGTGGTTTACTATGGTTTTTACAGTACTCTATTTATTCATTTTTACAAGAAACCGAAGATTTAGGCTTGGCTCCAAAGCTCTTTGCATCTCTTGCATCAAATACAGCCATGGCTTATGGATTCCAAGTAATACTAATGTTTGAAGGAAATGGCGAAGGTAACATTTAGATGTTTGATGTATCAATACATTTTAAGTTTTTTATTTTTATTTAAAATTGTAGGGATACAGTGGCATAATATTTGGGAAACAGGATCACCTGACGACAATTTAACTCTGGGACACATTATAATCATGTTACTGATTGATACAGTTTTGTATCTTCTAGTTGCTATATACGTAGAAGCTGTTTTTCCAGGAGATTACGGAGTCCCTCAAGTGTGGTATTTCCCATTCACTCGCAAATATTGGTGCACAGAGAAAATTGACATTGGTATGATAATCTCATATGATATATAATTATGATTAATAATTACACCTAAGGTCATACATGGAAATTTAAAAAAAAAGTAAAGCAATAATAAATAATAAACCTCAAATTGTGGCGATATTTAGATTTATTTCTAAATGCACAGTTAACTTTATACAAGTATCTAAATAATTAAATTTTGCGATTTTCCATTTTACTCGGTAAATATAAAAATCTTAATTTAGTGAAAAGAGTGACATCATGATTTCATATTTTAACAAAAGTCTTTGATGATGACAAGGCCGAAACAGAATGCGAGTTTCGGGTTTTGAGTTTTGGGTTTTGAGTTTCGGGTTGGAGACTGAAAATGGTCTTTGAAACTCGTTGCAAACACAATGCGAGTTTTTCAAAACTTAAAACTCGTCTTGACATTTGACACTAAAATGAAGATCGAGTCGATTCTGTTGCTAGTTTATTTAGCGTTTTTGTTATATCTCGATTTGATGACAAAACTAGGAAGTGTAAGTAATAGATGGTGGTTGAGAGAAATATACAGAACGAGAGAACTGCATGGATTATTAAAAAAACAATCCAAGTCTGCAAGGAAAGCGACCATGACGAGTTCTTCATAATATGTCGAATGACACCAAACAACTTTGATAGCATATTACGGCAGATAAATCATAAACTGGAAAAGAATTCGAAACGGACACTGATAAATACATTCAAGCTGCCGCAACATCTTTCCACGAATGTGCTCGTTTGTCTTTTTCGCAGTATTCCTCAGATTCAAGGCAGTAAATAGCCCTATGACCAGCCACAGCCTCGATCAATCTTTCTTCGAAATCTTCCATTAAATCAAAACAACCAAAACACAAACAATTCGATGCCGAATGCTTACCGGAATTGTACAAGTCCTGCCCTCAGATCAATAATTATCTTCTTAATCGGTTCCTCTTGTACCTCTCGGTGTCGAGGTATGCTTTTCTATTTTTGTGATGTTTCTCCATTCCTGCCTATTGTTAGCTAATAGTGGCACATCTCTCCAGCTGACTCCTTTTTCTTCTAATCTCTGCCTCACTTCTTTTTCCCATTTCATTCTTGGTCTTCCTCTATTTCTTTTTCCCTCCATCTGCATTTTGTATCCTATTTTTGCGTATCTACTTTCTGGCACGCGTAGTAGATGTCCAAGCCACCTTAATTTATTCGTTTCCATCTTTTTCTTAACATCTGTTACGCCTAGGTTAGTTCGATTTTTTTCGTTATTGATTTTATCGATCAGTCTACATCCCTCTATTCTTCTCAGAAATCTCATTTCCTGTAACTGTATTCTTTGTTTTTGTTTTTAAGTTACATTGAAAACTCGCGTCTGCGTTTCTTTTGATATAGTTGTTTATAAAATATATCCTCCACCTCTTCAATCGCATTCTCATTCAGGTCATATGCCACTACCACCCCTATCTTCCTTTGTAATTTGTATTTCTACCATCATTACTCTTTCTGATATACCTGTCAATCTTTTTATTTACTCCATTGTTTTCTTACTACGCAGGCTACCTAAGCTTTACAAATTCCTTTTCTTTTACTTCACTATATATTAATCATGAACTACGAAATTTATTGGTGTAAGGAAAAATGTATTTGTGTGAGTGAGTTTCGGTCTCTAAAGTTGAGCATGTTTGAAATCCAAACCCGAGTTGAGCAAATACCGTCTTTACGTTGAAACTCAAAGACCGTATTCTGTTCGGTTTCATATGAATCTGTGTGTTTGACTTTGAAACCCGAAACTCAAAACCCAAAACTCGCATTCTGTTTGGGCCTATAGGGTGGAAAACAAATATTTTTACCTTAACGCTTGCTTAAATTTCAAAATCACACAATTAAAAAAATCCTGTTAATTTTAGATGCTAATGATGATGATGAACCATCACCTGTTGGACGAGATTATGAAAGAGAACCAAAAAACTTGCACGCAGGAATAAAAATAAAACATTTAAGAAAAGAGTTTCGAAATAACAAAGTTGCCGTACGAGATCTTTCACTTAATTTATACGAGGATCAAATTACAGTCCTTTTGGGACATAACGGAGCTGGAAAAACCACTACTATGTCTATGTTGACAGGAATGATAACGCCAACAAGTGGAACAGCCATTGTCAGCGGCTACGACATACGGAAGAACATGGATGGTGTAAGAAACAGTCTAGGATTGTGTCCGCAACACAATATATTATTTGATGATTTAACAGTCAGCGAACATTTGTACTTTTACAGTAAATTAAAAGGTCTACGAGGTAAAGCAGTTGATAATGAAATAAATAAATATATAGAACTACTGGAACTTCAACCTAAGGTACACAAAAAATTATTTGTCTATAACACTTGTTGCTTAAAATCAGGGTTGGTCTAATTTAAATCAGCTGATTTTTTAAAATTAGAATCATGATTTAAATCAAACTTTATTTATTTTCACGATTCAACGTCACACGTCACATGTAAATTAAATGCACGTTTTATTTCCACCCGCTGAAACAACCGCCGGAAATATTGCCTATTAGCTTATTATAGAACAGTGAGAATTGAAGTCTTTACGGGATTTGTTTTTGTAAGAGACGCATTTCGGTAGATTTGCATTGTAAATTTTCACAATATTAATTAATTTTAAGGTCAAAAGATCTACAGCCTCTAGAAATGTCTGCAACAACTGGAAAAGTTTTTTATTATCGATTTCTCAGAAAATTGTATCCCTGATAAAAGATGATGCATGACCTAAAACTAATTTTAAGAAGAAAAAAATTCATATGACACTAGATTTTAAGTATTTTAACAATATTCGCAAACATAAAGTGCCCTCTTTTTAAAACTAAAAAGAAACAATTCAAGCGGAAAAATTGTTTAGAAATCAAAAATATTTCAATACGAAATTTGACGTTATAATAATTTCATTTTCGAATTTTATAGGAGTGTCAACATTCAAAAAGTTTGCAACTAATGGATAAGTTTTTTATTATCGATTGATCGGAAAATTTTATTCTTAAGAAAAGTTGGTGCATGGTATTTAATTTTAATACAACACTAGCTTTTAGCGATTTTAGAACAATGCGCAAAATTAAAGTGCTCTTATTTAAAAAGTTAAAAAAAAAAAACAAGGGAAAACGACAATGTATTAAATATTATTTTTAAATGGTTAACAACTTTTTTAAAGTTTTTTAAAATTTTTAAAATCGTTAAAATCTAGTGTTATATGAATTTCTATTGAACTTTTTTTTAACTTAAAATTAGTTCTAGATCATGTATTGTATCTGCTTTTTTTTTGTAACTCTTAAAATAAGGCTCCTGGAATATTTCTGAAATCGCTAAAATCTAGTATCCTATGAGTTTTTATGAAAGGTCATCCACCAACTTTTATCGATAATAAAACTTTCTGAGGAATTTTTAAAACAAAACTTTTTCATTTGTTGAAACTTTTTGAATGGCTCTGTATAGAAAATTTAATGTAGGGTAAAAAACGAATAAATTAGTTGTAAGAAAGAAAAATAGTCAAGCTTCCTAAAATCAAAAAAATAAAAATTCGTGATTTTTTTGATTATTTAAATTTAAATCAATGATTTTTTATTTTTTTAATAAAAATCAAATTTTGTCCAACCCTGCTTAAACACATGCATAGGTATACACAGGGTTCTCCAAATTTAAGGCTTAACGTGGTGATTTATCTTATTTTTACAGTTACGAAGTCGGTTAAATTAAGGCACAGTTGTATAACTTGCGCTGATCTTAAATCATAAAGAAATCGCCAATGCCCTCTTTGTTCAAAAGTCATTCACAAAACAGTAAAAAAACAAAATACACTTCATTGAACCACATATCGATTCCTTATGCGCTAATTTAAATAGATTTTGTGTCAAAAGTATCTACTGTGTTTTTTTAATCGTTATTGCCGAGAGAAAAAAAACTATCCATAATATAACAAAACTTCAAAATTGCTACATTACCAACAGTTTTTTATTGTTTGTCCCAATTGTATGCAAATCATGACTATCAATAGTTTACAAAATATGTAAGTGTAATGAAAAAATAAAATGTTGGTCAAATTTATTACTCCTACTAATTCTCCTATATTTTTAACCTTAACTTTGAATAACATTTTTTGCGTTAGATACAAATTTAAGACGAGGTAGTTTTCATATCAAATTATAAAAAAATAAAATATAATTAATGTTTTGTTTGTAAATCAACTCAACTGTATTTTCGTCTGCAAGACAATTGCAAGTTAGGTTTCAACTGTTAATGCCCTATTTTTATTGCTTAAATAAAATCAGGATAATTACGCTTTTTTTCTGATTTTTGCATTAATTTTTTTGCACCAATTGTGTCACATAATTAGTGTAGAATTATTGGGCGTGCATTTTATTGCAAAGATCCATCATGACAGCACCAATAAGAAAAACAAAAATGATGATGCTTTAAGACAGACGACAATAAATCTGGTTGAAATGCCGCGTGGAGAATAAAAAGTAGAAAGTCATTTATAAACTTCAAAAACTTGCAAGCTGTGTGTGGCTTACAAATTGTAGTGTACTAAATCCTGATTAAAATAACTTAATTTTTAAATAAGTTTTTAAATTCATCCCATGCAGATACTGGTCAACATGTGTTTTTATCAAATAATTTTAGGCCAATGCAAAATCTTCCACATTATCTGGAGGAATGAAAAGAAAACTTAGTGTGGGTGTAGCATTATGTGGAGATTCCAAAGTCATTATGTGTGACGAACCTACAGCAGGAATGGATCCATCAGCTAGAAGGGCGCTGTGGGATCTTTTAGCTACGCAAAAAAAAGGTAAATCTACTTAAAAGTCATATATGTTTGGCTATACGTAAAGTTTTAAAAAGTTTTTTTTTCCACTTGTTAAAACTAATTTAATTTTTTTTTAAATACGAATCACTTAACTCTATTTTTTGATACAGAACCATATAGGGCCCCTTTAATAACAATTTTATTATTTTTTCATATGAACTATTGTTAAGTTTAGAATATTTATCGATTAATTTTCATAATTTAAACATATTATCAATGGATGCCAATATTTTATGGTTCATAATGAGCTCACCACTTACGTTTCCACTTCAGACAAATTTTATGCAGTGTCCAGTGTGTCCAAAAGATATGGAATATGCTATATAAATCAGTAATTATCCACTTTAGGGGAAAATGTTTTGAATAAAAGTTGTTTGGTACTTAGTTTTTCACCATAGGACCAATTTTTTTTTTTTTAATAACAAAAGTGCAATGAAAAACAATTGAATTTTTTTAAATGGCAAGGTACCCCTATATTATACTCATTTCAATTTTCAATGATGAGGTCGCCTTAAAATAAAGTTTATGCTAAGAGGCCGGAGAATATCAAAAATTTAAAAAATCGTATTTCAGAAGAGATGAGGTCTATTACACCTGAAATGGTTGGGAATGTTATAAACGGGCTTAAAAACCGAGTTTATCATTGCCAAGCTGTAAATGGTTCACAGTTTGAACACTTATTGTAGATTTCGTCAAAAAAATTTAGTTTTCATGATGTTTTTGTTAGAAATAAATACTAATCAATTAAAATAATTTGAGAGTATTTTTCAGGGCTTTGAACCGGAACTGAACTGAAAACCGAAAATCGGAAAAAATCTTAATTTTTGTCGGAACGAAAACCGGAGCCGAATCGAAAAAAAATATCGGTTTATTTCGGTTCGGTCACGTTCAACAAACACGCGCGTTTCGGTTATGCATTGTTTAATAAATTTGATTATTATTATATGTTATATACTTCTACAACTAATTATTTTACCTTATTATTATACCAAATGAAAACATATAAAAAATTCAGAAATTAATCGCTTGGAGCTGAACCGAAAACCGAAAAAACAGATATTTTTTCCGGAACGAAAACCGGAACCGAACTGATATATATTTTTTTAATTGAACCGGAACGAAAACCGTAACGAAAAAAATAACGGTTCGAAGCGCTGGTATTTTTTGCGTTTTTCTCAAAAAGTTGTTCAAGTAAGGGTACTAAAGTTTTGCATCATTGAAAAGAGAAAAAATTCTTTATCAAATTAGTATAATATAGGGGTATCTTGTCATTTTAAAGAATTCAATTGTTTTTCATTGCGCTTTTGTTATTCGAAAAAAAAATTTGATTGGTGGAAAACTAAGTACCAAACAACTTTTATTCAAAACATTTTTCCCTAAAGTGGATATTTACTGAGATATATAGCATTTTCCATACCTTTTGAACATAGAAAAACAAAACAGTTTACATATTAACGTGTCTTCACAGAAAGTCCCTTCGTCACTCGCTATTTTACCTAAATATTCCCAATGAAAAAAAAAATACATTACTTCATAAATGTTCTTTACTTATTGATACGGTTTCCTTAATGACAACTGTTTGCACGTCTTTTAACCAAAGTGTTTTGTAAGTTTATCATAATGTTAACATAATTTCAGTTTTTAAAATATATATTGTTTTAATCAACTATATAGAATACAGATATTTTTCATAAAATTTCAGGTAGAACTATTCTTCTTACTACTCATTTTATGGATGAAGCTGACCTGTTGGGAGACAGAATCGCCATTATGGCTGGCGGACGTTTGCAATGTTGCGGATCTAGTTTTTTCCTTAAAAAACGATACGGCGCTGGTTACCACCTTATTATGGAAAAAGCAAAGAATTGCAATGTTAACTCTGTTACAAATTTGTTGAAAAAATACATACCAAGTATCGAAGTAAATATACACTTTTTAAATAAAATTTATATAAAGAATTTTTATGATTTGTAAATATAAAATATTATCCTAGATTGTAGATAACACTCACTAAATTGAATTATCTCTGCGCATCATTAGCATATTCGTCGTTCACAGGCCAAATCGATTTACTCCACAAAACAAAACATTGATTAAATAGTAAACAGCATTTTTTTGAAATTCCTTTTTAAATTTAAATTTAAATAAACATTGCAGATTGTATTATTACATGTATATCTTTTATCTAATGACGTACAAAATATATAAAATAGTATTTCCCAGAAACATTTGTTTTTCTGGAAAAAAAATTAATTATTTGACAGACAAAAATTTATATTTTATTTAGTGGTATTAAACCTAATGTTTAAGCAAAGTTATTTTAAATATAAAAAGTTAAGCATCAATCAAGTGCTTTGGCACTAAAATCTAAAAAAAAACAAAAAGTAGAGTTAATTAATTTGGCTTGTAACGGCTCATATTTCAGAAAGCATCAATTGTTTTGGTAAAAAATAAATAATTTTCCAATTAAAATACTCATTAGGTGTTTTCTTTTGTTTCAGATAAAATCATACAAAAATCATAGATATTATACAGTCCGTTCTACAAAATGGGCCCAACACTATAGCGACTTCAATTGTAATTTAACCATCAAAAAATCATAGGGGTGTTTCTTAAGTATTGCAAAATTCATGAGGTGATTCCTTATCGAAAATTAAGGGAGGTCTTTTATATAAATTTTTTTCCTTAAACGTATACTTTTGGAGATACACCCCCCCAAAAGGGGTGCGATAAAATTGGGTTTTTATTTTATTTCTCAAAATAAGATTAATGTAGGAGAATGATATTTGATAGATGTTTTATACTTGTAAATAGGTTTCCCATAGTAATATTTTTAATTATCTCCCACCTTCACAGGGAGCTGAACAGTGCGACCCCTGTTGGTTTTTTTATCAGAACTTCTTAGTGGGTTAAAATTTTTCATTTAAAAATTATTTTTTTTGAAAGATTGATTTATTCAGAAACTTTTTTTATTCTTTAGTTTTTCTCGTAAACCTACAGTTTTTGAGTAAAAAATAAAATAATTAAACAGGAACCATCAAACATTCCAATATAAAACGAATCATTTTGGTGGTTACCATGGTTTGTTTATGATCATGTTGGGTAGAAGTGACGGGTGTAATTCATTTCGAAGTTTACGCGGCGACAAAGCTAAGACGCCTGTCAACTCTAATGAATGATTGGTTTTATATTGGAATATTTGATGGTTCATGTATATTTATTTTATTTTTCACTCACAAATTGTAGGTTTTACGAGAAAAACTAAGTAATAAAAAAAGTTTCTAAATAAAGCAAGCTTTCAAATAAAAAAATTTAACGGCAAAATCTTAACCCACTAAAAGGTTCTGATAAAAAAACCAACAGGGGTCGCACTTTTCAGCCCCCTGTGAAGGTGGAAGATAATTAAAAATATTGGTATGGGAAATCTTTTGAAAAGTATAAATAAAATATCTACCAAATATAATTCTCCTACATTTCTCCAAATTTGAGAAATAAATTAAAAACCTAATTTTATGGCTCCCCTTTAAGGGGGTGTATCTCCGAAAGGAGACGTCTAAGGAAAAAAAATATATGAAAGATTCGTCTTAATTTTCAATAAGGAATCACCTCCTGATTTTTTTTGCAATACCTAAGAAACACCCTGTATACAAGGTGTCCCAAATTCGAGTAAATGCATGGGGATCTCGCTTATCTTAAGAGTTACGAGGTCGGTTAAATTAGGGCAAAAATGCTAAATTAGACGCTTTTTGATAATCCAAAGAGAAATTGGGAATATCTCAAACGGTATCCGAGAAAATTAGGAAAAACTAGAAAGTACTTTTTTGAAAATCGTTTATAACTCCATAAATATTTCAAATGTGTAAAAAAGTTGCCCAAGCAACTTTTAAGCCGAATCGGATGGTGGTCACAAATTTTTCCTAGGTCGATTCGTTTTTGTTTTAGTCAACCAACTTTGTTTTCTCTTTGTGACCAATATTCGATTCGGCTTGAAAAGTTGCTTGGGCAATGTCTTTACACATTTAAAATATTTCATACTTCAAAGGAGTTATAGACGATTTTCAAAAATCGTATTTTCCAGTTTTTCCTAATTTTCTCGGATACCGTTTGAGATATTTCCAATTTCTCTTTGGATTATTAATGAGCATCGAATTTAGCACCTTTGTCCTAATTTAACCGACCTCGTAGCTCTTAAGATAAGCGAGATCCCCATGCATTTACTCGAATTTGGGACACCCTGTATTATTAAATGGGACAGTCTTAGCTACAACTTGGCGGAAAAACATTTTTTTTAATAGGGTTGGTATAATTTTTTTGGTGTATTGTTGTAGAGAATTTTCAGTACATTTCAACGGTCTAGACTTTTAGTAAGGTTATACTATGAAATGTTTGTAAAAAAAATGCAAAAAACTAATTTGAGCTAGTAGGCCATTTAATCAAAATTTCTGTTAAAAACAATAATTACTCATAATCAAGCAATATTAAAAACATTTGCTTAACTGTAAACACGACGCCAGTTATGCATAGACAACAATGGCTCACAGTTTGAGCAATTTCTTTAGTCCTGTTTTGTTAGCGTTGTGGTATAATATCCAATAGCAGTGCTCTCATTAGTACCTAATAGTCATTCAGATTCTACTGACTTACAGTTAAGCAAGTGTAAAAACCTTTAAAAAGGTTGCTTGAATATGAGTATTCGTTTTTTAACAAAAATTTTGATTTAATGGCCTACTGGCTCAAACTAATTTTTTGCATTTTTTACAAACATTTCATAGTACCTATAACCCTACTAAAAGTCTAGACCATTGAAAAGTACTGAACATTCTCTACAACAATACACCAAAAAAATTATACCAACCAATTTTTAAAAAATGTCGGTTAAAAATGAAGGTTTTAAAACAAAATTTTTTTCGCCAAGTTGTAGCTAAGACTGTCCCATTGAATAATATGTATGGTGTTTTGATGGTTAAATCACAGTTGAAGTCGCTATAGTTTTGGGTCCATTTTGTAGAACAGACTGTATAATTATAATACAAACTATATAAACACATGATATATTTCTAAAGCATTTTTATTAACCAGTCTGTGGAAAAAATAAATTGTTTATTGCTACTAGACCATTTAACGTGTATTTATTTTAGGTTGAAAGTAATATTGGTTCAGAATTAACTTATGTATTGATTGAAGAACGTTCAGCAATTTTTGAAACAATGTTAAACGATTTAGAACAACATAGTGAAACGTTAGGAGTCAGAAGTTATGGTATTTCTTTAACTACTCTGGAAGAAGTATTCATGAAGTACGTAATTTTGAATAGAATTGTCGTGCATTCAATAAATATATATTTTATTTTTATTTTTAGAGTAGGAGCTGATCATGGACAAGAAGAGATTAATAATGAAAAGGATGCAAATGGAGGATCTTCAGAACCCTTTAATAAACAAGCTACAAGTGTTGATGAGCTGGCACGTTATACCTCTTCTGAAACGCGCTGTAAGTTTTGAACACTGTTGAGTTTAACATGTAAAAATTAATTTATAAAATATTAATTTTAGTGGATGTCAGTGATCATCAATTCCTAACTGGATTTAATCTTTGGTCAAATCAGTTCCGTGCCATGATTATAAAGAGAGTTTTGTCTGTGTGGCGTTCCTGGAGTCTTATGTTAATTCAGTTAATTATTCCTGTTGCTTTTATTGTAATAGCTATGATCATTATACGCACTTCATCTGCCTATGAAGGTCAACCTGAATTGGAAATAACTTTTGATTCGTATGATGATCCTATTACTGTTATTGGAGGAGATGATAACTCATATAAAAATACATACATGAATTACTTGACTGAGAACAAATACTCAAATATCGATTGGAAAAAAGAAAATTTTATAGAGAATATGCTTCATCAGGTAAACACTGTTTTTACAGAGCTTTTAATTCATTTTTTTCTGCTTCAATAGAAAATAGTGTACACCCAATTATCGAGTCCGGAACATTCTTCGCCCACAATTTTTCGCCCACAGTTCTTCGCCCACAATTCTTCGCCTCCACAATTCTTCACCTACAATTTTTCACCTACAATTCTTCGCCCACAATTCTGCGCCTACACAATTCTTCGCCGCCACAATTATTCGCCGCCACAATTTTTCGCCGCATACAAGCATATCACAAATTTTGTTTGTAAATGTGATTGTTTTTATTTAAAACGTAATTTTTACAGATTATTTTACATTAGGCTAGGTCAGGTCAGGTTAGGTTAGGTTAGGTTAATTTAATTTTTATTTATACTATAATAACATAAACTTAAAAATCACAACATACGCTATTTATGTAGCAATTTTTAAACATAATATTAAAAGAAGAGGTATTAATATACAAGAAACAACAGTAGGCTAACGTAAAATAATCTGTACAAATTTTATTATAAATAAAAACAATCACATTTACAAACAAAATTTGTGATATGCTTGTATGCGGCGAAAAATTGTGGCGGCGAAGAATTGTGTAGGCCAAGAAATGTGGGCGAAGAATTGTGGAGGCGAAGAATTGTGGGCGAAAAATTGTGGGCGAAGAATATTCCTAGACCCCCCAATTATACAGGGTGTTTCACTTTTCCATGAGACACTATTGCTATCTCCTTAAATAATTAAAATACAAGGTTGGTTAAACGGGACTAATGTTAGCTATTTAGGAGTGAATTTTAAACTAGATCTTGTTTTGTTTAAAAATTCCGTGGCTTGCGTGATACGACGAAAAAACCGCAATCAATAAATTTTTAAACTTAAATATCTCGGCTATTGTTACGAATACACAAAAACGCAAAAGGAACACTTTTTTGTAGATTTTGTTTGCCATAAGATGGCGATAGTATTATTTTTATTTATAAATGACCGTGCGAGATATTTGACAAAACAACTTTTTTTTAATGGCAGTCGTAGTAAGTGATTTCAAGATTATTTTTTCCTCTTTACAATGATATAATATTTTATGTCTATTTTTAAAAATAAGCGACATATTATATCATTGTGAAGAGAAAAAAATAATCTTTAAATCTAAGTCATCACTGCCATTTAAAAAAAAATTGTTTTGTCAAATATCTCGCACGGTAATTTATAAATAAAAATCTGACTATCGCCATCTTATAGCAAACAAAATCTACAAATTGATTGATTTCAGTTTTTTCGTTATATCACGCAAGCCATGGAATTTTTAAACAAAACAAGATCTTGTTTAAAATACACTCCTAAATAGCTAACTTTTGTCCCATTTAACCAACTTTGTATTCTCATTATTTACGGAGATAGCAATAGTGTCCCATCGAAAAGTGAAATACCCTGTATACCTATTTTATTAATTACCTTATATGCTTTTCATCATAGCTTAGTATTTAATCAATACCGAAAAATATATCACTCTGAATATATTTTAATTTTTAAAATCCGTGTCAAAGTTTATTTCTTATTGTGTTAGTTGACAATTTCATGACTACACATAAAATAATATTTATTTACAATAGGGTCGTAGAAATAAATTATTAATTAAACCATTCTATTTTAGACAAGAATGGATACATCCAAAGTTCGAATGCAATATATTGTTGGAGCGACATTCGATGAGACAGAAAACGAAATTACAGCATGGTTTAACAATGAACCTTTCCACTCGCCTCCTTTAACACTTCAGCTTGTCATGAATTCTATACTACGAACTGCAACGAATGATGCAAATTATAGTATTGAAATAAGCAACAATCCGTTACCCCGTTCATTAACTTCAGAGGTAAATATACAATATACTATTCGAAACTTAATATTTTGCGGTACCTGTCACGCTATTTTAATAATTCACTTTCCAGCGTTTAATTTGCAATAACATTTGAAAATTTGCCAAGAACCAATTCCAAAATTTTTCATTACTAACCATGTTACGTTTTACAATTAGCATTTATTAATAAACATAATTTTTATATTTTAGTTTGAAAGACTAGCAGAAGGAGGAAGTTACGGATTCCAAATTGCTTTCAATTTAGGTTTTAGTATGGCCTTTGTGTCTGCTTTCTACATAATGTTTTATATCCGTGAAAGAGTTACCAAAGCTAAACATTTACAGTTTGTATCTGGTGTACGTATTTTAACATTTTGGTGTGCATCATTTATTATCGACCAACTTACATTTATCGTTACCTCGCTTCTTTTTATTATTGCTTTAGTATCTTTCCAAGAAGAACACTTTGCTACTTTTTCAGAAATATGTAAGTATGTAACAACCATAAAAGTAATTTGTATATACATATAGGTAACAATTAACAAAATATTAATAAACTAACAACTTAATTTTTTATAGCACGGGTGTTTCTTATGCTGATTTGTTTTGGATTGTCTGCTATTCCTTTAATGTACATTACATCTTATTTGTTTGATATACCTTCCACTGGTTACACAAGAATGAATCTTTTAAGTATTGTTGCTGGTGAGTCTATAATTAAACTAACAGTTATTACTTGACCAGCTAATTTTAGCTCTGCTGCATCAATTTTTTTTAAAATTTTATTTCTTCTGTCGTACGCAAATTAAATAAAATCTATTATATCGGAAGTTCTCGAGAATTCCTGAGAAATACAATTTTTAGTTCCCGATTTCCGATGGTTCCAAAATGTCGGAAATTTGGAAACCCTATAGTTTCATTTATTAACTTAACGAAAAATTGCTTAACATCAGAACTAGGGTACCTCTATAGTTATAACAGGGTATGGCCAAGCTTCACGAACCCTCCAAATTTCTATAGGATTTCTTTTAATAATTCAATTTTTAAACGAAATTTGAAGGTAACAACTCAATTGGCATGTGGAAATAAATGCAAGAGTAAGTATAACAACTAAAACGGGAGTAAAATGAAAGGTTAATGATTGTTCTTAGCTATTAATGTTCAAAAAACATTTACGGAGCGCGTATTTCCACTGTAAGCATGCAACCAATGATACATAGAAGAATTTAAAACACTTGTAATAACATTGTTTTTTGTGTGTACAATCTTTGCACCAATATATTGCTGTACTTACTTTTAGCAGGGTAAGAACCCGGTTTTTTAAACCGGTTAACCGTTAGAATATTTTTTTTCCGTATACGTGATTTTTATCCAAAACCGTTATTTTAATTGGCAAAAAAACGTTAACTTTAACCAAAATAATTAAAAACCGGTTTTATTTTTTACATTTTTTTGGATAAAAATTACTTTAAAAAAGTACATAATCTATATTAAATACGATTAGTTTACCAGAAGTCATTACTGAGCGCTTGATTGTACATATATTATAAAATTATAAATACATATTTTTTCATAATTTGCATTTCTATTCTAAATAATGTCAAAAACCGGTTAAAAACGGTTTAAAAGTTTAATCAGTTTAGAACAGTAAACCGTTTTTTTATGAAAAAAACTGGTTTTTAGGCAAAAACCGTTATAAAAATATTGTTCTCGATTTTCGGTTACCGTTAACCAAATGTTTTTTAGGTTTCGAGCCCTGCTTTTAAGGAGCAAAAAACGAGACGTTATAATAAACATATTTTTTATTTTTACGTTTACAAATAATATTTTAAATTCAATGATATTTATGAAATGAAGAATCCTAATACCTAGCTTAACAAAATTATTTAATAACGGCTTTGGTCTTTAAATTTATATTAAAATCCCAAAATTTAGCTAATTCTATGCCATAAAATTTTTTTTTTTCAAGATAGATAAATGTGTTGAATATTAAGCATCTTTAATTAATTGTGATAATTTAGTTGCAAACAATAATTGTTTACTTAATGTCCAATGAGCAACTGAAAAGTATAGATTCATCAATTTAATTACATATTTTATGACAAAATTACATTATTAATTCCAATCATCGCTATTAAATTGATGTAAACAAATAATTACAAAGCACATTTTCTTAAAAATTAAAAAAATAATTGTATTTAAACTTAACTTATGAAATTTACGTATGGTAATAACTTGCACAACTATCACTAATGTCTTTTAAAGTCTTGGATCACACTTAAACACTCTGAACACGCAATACAAAAATAAAATGTGTACAACTGCCTATGATCTCCATGCAAACTATACAGGGTGTCCCAGATAACATTTCCAGCATGGGGATCTCGCTTATTATAAGAGATACAGGTTTGTTTAAATTAGATGAATTATTCCTTAGTATGAGAGGAGCTACAATCAATTTTTAAAAGTACAAAGTTCGTCGTGCTTCAGATGTTATAACAAAAAATATGAAAATGTCGAATTTCTTTTTTCTTACATAACTTTTTTGTCTTAATCGTTAGAGCAATATTATTTGTTTTTTCTGAACGTACTTTTTAATGGAGAATGTAACTGTCATTTTAGATTTTTTTTAACACCTACCATTTTCGAGATATTACCCCTAACTCTATTTTTTCTTATGGGCCGCGAAGTTGGCTATGGAATAGTTGAATGTTTTTTTTTTCTCGTTTAAATGAGATATTACTTGCTGTAACTATTTTTATAAACAAGTCACTAAATGAAAAAAAATCCTATTTTACCCATCACTTATCAAGCTATCTATAAAAATAAAAACAAAAAACAACTAATTAAATGTCAATTGACAGTTACCATTTGTATGCGACATCATTTATTAGAATTTCATATTATTGTTGTGTAATTCGATAGTCTTTGTAGTAGTTATTATAATGATGGCTACATTTAAAAATAGCGAAAAATTTTACATGTTGAAATGCTACATTCTATACTATAAAAACTGTGTGGAAGCTGAACGAATATACTTAGAGCTATATCTTGAGAAAAGGCAACGAAGAGTGTGTAATTACAGAAATTTGGAAATAAATTTAAAAGAATATGGTTTTTTCGAAAAACCAACCAAAACTCCAACAAATCCATAAACAATTACAAATATCTATTTTGCACAGTTTCTGTTGTAAAGAATTTAGCATTTCAACATTAATTTTTTTTTAATTAGTTGTAAATGTGCCCATAATTATATGAAAACAAAAACTATCGAATTACACAACAATACTATACATTCTAATAAATGATGTCGCATACAAATGGTAACTGTCATCTGACATTTAATTAGTTGTTTTTTGTTTTTATTTTTATAGATAGCTTGATAAGTGATGGGTAAAATAGGATTTTTTTCATTTAGTGACTTGTTTATAAAAATAGGTATAGCAAGTAATATCTCATTTAAACGAGAGAAAAAAAAGCACATTCAACTATTCCATAGCCAACTTCGCGGCCCATAAGAAAAAATAGAATTAGGGGTAATATCTCGAAAATGGTAGGTGTTAAAAAAAATCTAAAATGACAGTTACATTCTCCATTAAAAAGTACCTTCAGAAAGTACAAATAAAACTGCTCTAACGATTAAGACAAAAAAGTTATGAAAGAAAAAAGAAATTCGACATTTTTATATTTTTTGCTATAACATCTGAAGCACGACGAATTTTGTACTTTTAAAAATTGATTATAGCTCCTCTCATACTAAGGAATAATTTATCTAATTTAAACAAACTTGTATCTCTTATAATAAGCGAGATCCCCATGCTGGAAATGTAATCTGGGACACCCTGTATAAAATCTGGAGGTCACAGCCTAGTGGCAAGCGAAACTCGACCGTGTATACAATTGAAAGCTATCCAGCGCCTGTCCTTACTCTGTTTATAGAGGTACCCTAATCAGAACCACCCTGAAATGTAGCCATTTTAATGACTAAATAATCATGAATAAGCCATACCTTTTATTACAACATTGTTTTTTTAGGCATTGCTGGGTTTTTAACAGTAACAATATTAGACCAAGATGGTTTAGACTTGGGAGGTGTTGCAGACGGTCTGCATTGGGGACTACTCGTAATACCCCATTATGCTTTATGTACATCAGTAAACAAATTATACATTGTGTCTTCAACGTACAAACTTTGTGGTACTATTGTCGATCTTTGCGAAAGAAATGGTCTAGTAGGAGTCCAGCCCAATGGCACAATACTTTGGGAAAATTGCTGGGACTTTGCCTGTTTTATGCAAGAACCATGTTGCGGTAAGTTATTTTTTATTTTATCAGGTTTCATTAATTTACTGTTTTTTAATGTAAGCTTATAATATTTTACAACTTTTTTGCTCTGTCTTAAAAATGAAATCTACGAGGCCTGTTCAAATAATACATAGACTGACGTCATAAAACAAAATGTACTTTATTTGGAAGTTACATGTCTGGATCCCCTTCAAAGTATTTACCTCCCCGACGCACACACTTATCCCAACGGTGTTTTCACTTTTGGAAACAGTCCTGGAACGCTTCTTTTGTGATGTCCTTCAGCTCCTTCGTCGCATTTGTCTTAATCTCGGGAATCGTCTCAAATATTCTTCCTTTCAAAGGTCTTTTGAGTGTGATGAACAAGAAGAAGTCAGAAGGAGTGAGATCAGGTGAGTAGGGTGGGTGAAGAAGAACAGAGTGTTGGGTCAAAAACTCACATTCTGAGGGCTGAATGGGCTGGAGCGTTGTCGTGATGAAAAACCAGTCACGACTCCTCCACATTTCTGGTCTTTTCCGCCGGGACTTCAATATGGTAAGTCCGATTCACTGTGGAGCCTTGGGGTAGGTACTCGTGGTGGACTACGCCCTGAGCATGAAGAAAAACTGTCAACATCACCTTCACATTGGAACGACCTTGACGAGCTTTTTTGGTTTGGGAGATGTTTCACCCACCCACTGTGACGATTGAATCTTTGTTTCGATGTCATAACCATACACCCAAGATTCATCACCTGTTATGATTCTCGACAAGAAGTTTTCATAATCTTCTGAACGTTCAAGCAATTCGTGACAAGCGTGGACGCGATGGGCTTTTTGGTCGTCCGTCATCAGGCGTGGAACAAATTTCGCAGCAACGCGGTGCATCTTCAATTTTTCGGTCAAAATCTCGTGACATGATCCAACTGATATCCCACACTCTTAAACAAGCTCTCTGATGGTCAGATGTCGGTTTGTCCGAACCAGGGTGTTGATTTTGTCGACATGTGAGGTATCAGTTAACGTGGAAGGACGTCCAGGACGTCTTCAATCGACTGACGACCATCTTTAAAACGTCCATGCCACTTAAAACATGTCGCACGCTTCATAGCAACGTCGCCGTAAGCCGTCTTGAGCATATCAAAAGTTTCACTCGTAGATTTTCCGAGCTTCACAAAATTTCACAGCAACTCTTTGCTCGTTCAAGTCACTTATTCTAAAATCCGCCAAACGAACAAAACACAGTTGACAAACAACCGCGTAACTAACCAACCAATAGCTCGGTGGCCGGTTGGTATGCAACCTAGCGAGTAAAGTCGGGAGGCGTGGGTTCGAATCCCACGGCCGTCTATCATCGTAGGGGTTTCAGGTGGTTTCCCCTACCTACTATAGGCAAATGCTGTGACAGTACTTCCACCTACCCTCTACCCTTACCCACCTAATCCTAATTCCCTTTTCCTCCACTTCGGTGATTAGCCATAGCAGCAAAAACATGCCGAAGTAAAATTAATCAGTAAAAAAAAACAACCAATAATGATATTTGCAATCACCAAACTCTCTTGTAATCAGCTGATCTATACAAAGGTGGCGACACCAAGCGGATTTATCTGGAACCAACTGTCTACGTATTATTTGAACAGGCCACGTATATTTTAAATATTTAGAATATTATGTTAAAACGTTTAGATTTAATAATTACTGCAATGAAAACAGTTTTTTGTTATTGTTATTTATTTTTGACGATCATGGCCGTGCAATGTACCGGGGTCCCTGTGTTAGGGAGTCATAAAATCTTAAATTTGAGAAATCTAGCGACCCAAGAAGACAGTTAACATTGAACTTCATTGATAATTTATTTTAATAAAATTTATTTCCAATTTGTAGTTGTTTACTTTAATTTTTGATAAACAATTTTTTTCTTATTTCAATCGTTTTTGGTGATAAATTAATTGATTTACTGTTCCATAATTTTAGGCTGTTGCACGGACCTGTTGACAATGAATATTTTATAAATTTAATAAAATTATTTTTTTTTTGTAACCAAAAGTATTTTTGTGTATTAGGTGAACAAGAAGCTTTTTTTGCATGGGAAGATCCAGGAATTGGCAGAAATATCTTTTTCACGTTATTGGTTGGTTCGGTTCTACTTATTCTCTTAATTTTAATTGAATATGGTATATTTGAGTCCCTTCGATATCGCATTCAATTAATATCGATGCCTAAATCACCAGAACAACAACTGGAAGAAGACGATGATGTTCTAGAAGAGAAACATAAAATAAATCAAACTTCTCAAAGCGATTTAAATCAATACAGCATCGCCTTACGTAAAATCACCAAATACTATCAAAAGTTTTTAGCTGTCAATGACATTTCACTTGGTATTAATCCTCGAGAATGCTTCGGGCTATTGGGTATCAATGGAGCTGGTAAAACAACCACATTTAAAATGATGACAGGTGATATCCCAATTTCCTATGGTGATGCGTGGATTAATGGTATAAATTTAAAAGACGACATTAAGGAAGTGTACAAATGTATAGGGTATTGCCCGCAGTTTGATGCATTATTGGATGATTTAACAGGGCGTGAAACCTTGAAAATGTTTGGTTCACTAAGAGGAATACCATCATCAGAAACGAATGCATTAGCAGAGAAATTGGCACATGTATTTGATTTCAACAGACATTTAGATAAACAAGTTAAGGAATACAGTGGTGGTAACAAACGAAAATTAAGCACTGCTATTGCTTTTGTTGGTGACCCTCAAGTAGTTTACTTAGATGAACCCACCACAGGTAACCATAAAATATTTTCTACTACATAATTTTGTACAGCAAACCAGACGCGGCCGAAAAAGTTACACGTTTTGGCCTTGATACATAAATAACTATTATTGTCGATTTCTCAGAATATTTTATTCTTAATAAAAGCTGGTGCTAGACCTAAAACTAATTTTAAGATAAAACAAAAATCAAAAAAGTTCATAGAACACTAGATTTTAGCGATTTTAGAAATATTTGCAAAAGTAAAGTGCTTTATTTTAAAAGGTACAAAAAAATTAATACGAAAAAGTTATTAAGAATTTTAAAAAATCACTTCTATGATAATGGTAATTTCCAATAATTATATTTATAGTAGGTACCTAACTTTTACATTCAAAAAATCAAAGTCACTAAAATCTAGTATCATTTGATGTTTTATTAAACTTTGTTTATTTTAAAATTAGTTTTAGGTCATGCACAAACTTTTATCAAGAACTAGCGATTTCGGAGAGGGGCTCCTTCACCGCTAGATCCCGGCTTGCGCGTAGAATTCTCTTTGCGCGTAAAATTCTTTTTGCGCAAAAACTTTTCTTTCCTTTGGTGCAATTCCCATGTCCCTAATTGACTCAGTTCCCGAGATATATCGATTATAACTAAGCCGGAGATGATCAATCGATTGGCTCAAATTTTTATTTACAATACTCGCAATTGCTTTTCAAAATTGAGAAAATTGCGTCATACTACTCGTGCTGAGCCAGGCGGGTCACTTTTTTTGGAGGCGATTAATCGATCGGTTCAAATTTTATTTACAACACTCGTTCGTACTACTCGCGCTCCGCGCTCGCACCTAATGCTTCTCAAATTCTATTAAAGTTACCACTTCAAACTACTCACGCTTAGCGCTCGCACCCAATGGGTCCGAGTAGAAATCTTTTTGGGCAAAAAATTACCTTTCCTTTGGTGCACGTTCCGTGTCTATGCTCCCGAGATATATTGATTATAACTAAGCGGGTCGATGAACAATCGATTGGCTCAAATTTTTATTTACAACACTTGTCATTACTCTCTAAAACCGAATAAATCAATATTCGTACATTGTCATCGTATTTTCATATTCTAAAGTCAAAATTCAATTCAAAAGTGGGATTGTTTGCTATGTATATTTAGGGGAGAGCGTGGCGATTCCGATTTGGTATGATACATGTACATAAAGCTAAATTGAAGAAGGTCTGAGCGTTTCTATTATTTCGTCAAAGTTTGACAGTGCGTGCACGCGAAGACGTTTTCATCATGTAGGTACTAACATTTTTGCACGTTTTACCTAATAACGTTTGCAAACGATTTTTTCCGTGGTCCTGAGCGTGCACATATTAAAATTCGATTCTTTATACGACCCATCAAAGAAGTGATTTTTAGACGCCCCCGAGTATTTTGAATCGCTCTTTGAAAAAGGCTTTCGACGTTCGTTAGTATGTAGTGCGTGCGCGCGCCTGCGCTTTTTCTCGTTCGTGGTCTAAATTTAACTCGAAAGTGGGATTGTTTGGTACGTACTTTTCGGGGAGGGCGAGACGATTCCGAATCGGTACGATACATGTGCGAAAAGGTCGAATCGGAGAAGGTTCGAGCGTTCAAAGGTCACGTCGAATTGTCAAATTGTCAAATTTTTACGAAATTCTCGCTCCCGACGACCCGATTTAAATGTTGCGTGTAAGATTTTGGCACGTTTTCCTCAATATCTTTTCTGGACGATTTTTTTGGGAATTCTTATATGGCCTATCTTTTTCCCATGGTCCTATAGATTGTCTGTGCCAAATTTGGTCAGGATCGGATGAATGGTATAGGAATGCATTAAGGACATACAAACATACAAACATACATACATTCATTTATATATATATATAGATATAATTTTCTATGAAATCGATAAAAAAACTGTTCCAACTGTTGCATCCTTTTTCAATAACGCTGTATAATGTAAATTATTTAAATAACTAAAAATTTTAAAAATTCCAAATAATACTGATGAGTTTAATTAGCAAATAGAGTTTCTCTTTCGTAACATTGCAACATCTTTTGGTAATTAACTGGAAATTTTATTAATTAATATAACCGCTTATCTTGGTAATTATTATGCTATTTTACAACTATCGAAGATATTTTAATATTTGAACAATAGCTATGGTTAAACCAAATATCAGCTCAGGTGTTATAATTTCTGGATGATGACCAAACTAAAATATTTTTTTTAAAGGTATGGATCCTGCGACCAAGCGGCATTTATGGAATGCTCTATGTCAAGCTCGAGATAATGGTAAATGTATTGTGCTTACATCTCACAGTATGGAAGAATGTGAAGCCCTGTGCACTCGTTTAGCAATCATGGTGAATGGCAGATTCCTGTGTTTAGGGTCTGTACAACATTTAAAAAATAAGTTTGCACATGGATACACATTGAGCATCAAACTAAAACCCTCTGAAGACAATCGTTCCAGTTTTAATCATAAGCCAATAGAGAGCTTTGTTAAACAAAACTTTCCAAGTGCTGTTGTACGTGAAAAACATCAAGAATTATTAAATTATTACATAACAGATAAATCCGCATCTTGGTCTAAAATGTTTGGTATCATGGAAAGAGGGAAACAAGCCCTTAACATTGAAGATTATTCGTTGGGACAATCTAGCTTAGAACAGGTAATTATTCTTGCCTTAACATAAACATTAATTAATTTATTTAAACAAATCTTACAAAAAAATATATCCTTTACAGATAAAATAATGAAGTAATTTTATTATTTAAGTTTAATTTAAAGTTAATTATTAAACTTTTTTTTTAGGTATTTCTTACATTCACCAAGCACCAAATTGAAACTGAGTAGTTAATCATATTATAATTAAAATAATCCTTAATGTAGTTTTGCACTAAATTATTTAAACTTAAAACTAATGTGATTGTTATTACATATTCGTAGTTCAAAAGCTAATTTAAATTAATAAATAAAACCGTGTATTATTAATTTACTTATCATAAATTTATTTATTTTTGAATGTTTTATTATTACCTATGACTTACACATACATTTTGTTCCCCATGAAAATAACGCATTTTATAGCAATTACTGATTCGTAAAGCAATGCATTAACTGTACACTTCTGTGTACCACATGGAACAACGTAATATACCCTTAGTGTAGTGTAACCTGACCATTATATTGAAAATATGAAAACGGGACACCAAACTTTTGTTGAACTCTTTTTCGCATCATTTTTTTTTAACGTTTTTTTATTTACTTGTCAATATTGGGTGAGACCGGGGCCTTCGTTGTACTAGCGGGTCGACACCTTACAGAAAATGGGAGAAAAGTGGTGGGGATAAAGGCTGTCCGTTCATTATTTGCTCATGTTTGCGATTTTATTATCTTTGCTGGTCTCTACAAGAAGATACCTAATTATAGACAATTTTGTATCTCCAAAATCTATAATCATACTAAGTAAAGGTATTTAGAAGCTAATATTTCACACCTAAGGCGACTTTATTATTCTGAAAATTCTAATGTAATTAAAACTGCACCTGCTTTAAGCAAGCTAGTCTCAAGTCAATTCAACGACAAAATGTATTTCTTTGTGTTAAATTGTTTGACGAAATGAACATTACTGCTTTGAAAATGTTCCGAAATGATTTAAAAATGAATGCTTTGGGTACAATCACATTTATGCAATTAATTTCTAATTGGAGGAAAATTGTAAATTGCAAAAATTGCTGAACGAAACGGAAAGTTGACAAACCATTTTCTTCATTAACACATACTTGCAATACGTTACTATTATTGATAAAATATTTATTTGAGCAACATAAAATAACATTTGTATTGTTCGAAAAATTTCAAACAGATCCATAGGAAGAAATATAGACAAATGAGTCTTATAATATAAGTGTAGAACAAGTTTTAGAATCTGAAAGAACCATTACTCTGTTAAAGTTAAAATCAGCGATTTACGGAAACTTTGAAATAAAAACCTTATTTTTTGAGTTATCACAAAATGACAATGAAAATTCAACTAATATTGACGAATTAGACAAATCATTTGAGGACATATCTCGACATATTGACGTTATAGATATATCAAGCACAAAGTACGTGTACGTATACGTGTATGTGTACGTGTATGCGCAGTATGCCCCGTGTTTACATGAACTATATCTACATAATATTTAAACGCAAAACATGACTGCAAACGCAGTCATGCTTCTCCTTAACTGACTTACTCTGACTGCATATGCAGACGTGTCCTAGTTGATCACTCCAAAATCACTGCATGTGCAGCCGCTGTCCGCGAAGGCGTTAAGCATAATTTGTCAAAACCCTGTGGATACGAGCCTTTTTTTGTCGCTATGTCCCGGACAGAATTTTTTAAATCTGGTAACTCTGTCCTTGAGTGTGATATTTTCCTTGTTTGATACAGAGTGGGTCACGGGAACCAAGTGTTTTTGAAATAAGCTCTAAATCATTTTGCTTTAAAAAAATTTATTGGTAAAATAACATTTGTGAGAAAATAGTATTTCATAATCATAAACGTAAAATTACATCTGTCATGTGATGTCCGTTTTCGTTGGCGCATTGTTGAAGGCGTTTACGAAAATTGGCCGCCACATTTTCCAGCAGGTCTCCGTTGATTTGGGTGATTTGTTGGCGGGTCGCTTTCTTTAATTCATTTTATGTACGGGGCTTGACCTCATAGGCACGTGACTTGAGGAGTCATCATAGAAAACAGAATGTGGATAGGTCAGGAGACCGAGGGGGCCATAAAACGTCGCCAAATCTTGAAATGAGACGGTTAAGAAACAGGGGGCAAGGAATTGTTTTGGAAGCTCGGGCAGTGTGTGCCGTGGCTCCATCTTGCTGAAACCACAAAAGTTGGAGATCAATTCCTCTGATGTGAACTCGCAGCTGAATGTCTTCGAGCAGAGCAGCCTAAGCTTCGCAGTACCGCTTGTCTGACCCTTTCAACGTTCTCTGGAGTACGCTCAGCACATTGGGGGCCGAGTGTTTTTTTTTTTCATTATTGAGCCTCTTGTTTAAAGATTGTTTTGCCATCGTAAAATTGTATCATGCGCGGTAACAGAGTCATTCCTATGACTATTGAATCTGCAGCGAAACTCGTGCTGAACCGCGGTCACAGGCTCACCACTTCTAACAAAAGAATCATATGCCAACATGCGGTGCTCTAGCGTCCACGGCCCTATGTTAGTAACTGATAATGAAATGCTTTGAGCCAAGAAATTGAGTGACACCTGTCACACGACGCTCCCATTCCTAATGGCCTAGTACTGATCAATCAAAAAACACTTGGTTCCCGTGCCCCACCCTGTATGTAATATTATACAGAGTCCTGCATTAGTGCGTCGGACTTTCATAGCGCCCCTCCCGTAGGAGACAAAAAACTTAAGCACATAAAATTATTGTTTTGAAAAGATCTACGTCTTAAAATTATTTTCAGCTATACAGGGTGTCCCATTTTTGCGCTATAACGAACACAAAGATTTTTTTTAAAGGGAACTTAAAGGGTCATTATTTAACCTCTACATGAATGCCTACTCACTTTTTGATTTTTTGTCAGTGTTGCCAACATAATTTTTTTTCTGAAAAATCTCACATAAGCAGTCTTAATTTTAAAAAATCGTAGCGACCTCGTTTATTGAAATTAAGAAATAAGTTTTAGCAATAATGTTAGTCCGTTTAGGGAGCAACACTTTAATAATAAAAAATTTAAATTTGTGATACAGGGTGTTCACAAGAAAATGCCAAACTTTCCAAACTTCAAAGTGACAATTTTTTTTTTTTTTAAGTAACCACCCCTATTTTATTTCGCTATTTAATAGCTTTCTTCTCCTCTTCAATTTTTATAGGGGTTGTCCTATGTCTAAGCCCTGTAGTTGCTGAGATATTCAATACTTTTTACAAAAGTAGCCATTTAATTGCATTTTTATGCACCGAAGTAGGCCGCGCTAATGCAAAACAAATGCCAAAATGTAAACAAGTGTCAACTTGAAATTTCAATACATTTACTTACATCGAAACGTTAAACGGTTTTTATGCCGAATTTATAAAAAGTTAAAAAACTAACGCCGTACGCACAAAAACCTGAAAGTGATATTTTACGATAGTTCTAAAAGAGACATTCATGTAGAGGGTAGAGGTTAAAAAATGACATCCAAAGACCTAAAAATATACAGGGTGTTCAATTTAAAAAAATCTTTGTTTGTTATAGCGCAAAAATGGGAACTCTGTACCTATAGCTGAAAATAATTTTAAGACGTAGATCTTTTCAAACCAATAATTTTATGTATTTAAGTTTTTTTCTATCTCCTACGGGCGGGCCGCTATGAAAGCCCGACGCACCAATGCAGGACCCTGTATATTTTATAGTTTCCTTGTGTGATATTGCAAAAAGTAAGTAGGTACCTACATATTTTACTTTTTGTTATTTCAAAGAATAAAAATATTTAATATTATTAGAACATGTACATGCATGGCCAACTTCATTCATAATCCGCTCAGCTGTTTGCTTCGCTACTTATACGGCCGTCCAAATTCCAAATTTTTCATTCTTGTGAGAAGTCAGAATCAGCCGTCAAAATAATTGAATAAAAAGATAAAGGAAGGAGCTTTTAATACTATACTGCAGCGTTTGAGCGGCGACGGAAGTCATTTCCGACATAAATGGCCTCTGATGGCGGCCGGTTTTGACAGGTCAAACAGTCAAGAAATTTAGAGTTTTGTGTGCTACAATACTTAGCTGCAGTTCTTGTACTCTTGCTAGGTCAAAAAATATTAAAGATAAAAAGATTACGTTTCATAGTGTGACGGACCCTACTGTACATAGGCCGCACTGTTGTGGAAGAGTACTTAACTTATTACTCTTATATTTATTGTTGTTAATTATGGCTCGTGATCGTCTTTGTAATGTGGTTGGACCCTCAAACGTTGTTTTACGTAGTACACAGGTCTAGAGCAATTAGTACACAGTAAGAAACAAATAAAACACAACAATTTTAACAACAAACTCCTTTATTTTTCGACTGGCTGTACATTTCTCCGGGGTTGGAACTTAACTATCGGTGCGACCGTCTCAAGATTTTAGGTTCCCTGTTGCTGTCCCTTTTTTACTGTCGTTGCATCTTTGTCATTCTTTCCTATAAACACATATTTGTGCGAGTAGTTTGTTCTACTTATAATGTAAAAATTCATCAACCAATCGTTTGTTGACTGACGAAACCCAAATGCTGGCGTGTAGGACCCAAGTTATGACCGCAATATTTTAACGTTAATGTGTTTTTACTAAAGTAGAAATCCTCATAACTTGGCCCTTTTGAAGTGTTACGTGTTTTAGTAACTGATGCATCAGCATTAGTTGCAATGTTATTCATTTAAAAGTAAATGAAATAACATTGAAATAAAATAAAATAATTGATCTCAGGCGGGCTGTTACATTCCCCCCCTGGGTTCGGTGGTTTGCTATTTAGCAATACCGCCGAATCCATTGCGGGTGTGCTTTCACTCTTACTGTTTTTTTTTTAAATGCTCCGTTGCTGGTTAAAAATAATGTCATCTAAGTACAGTCGTCAGTTGGATTGCTGTTGTTATTGAACGGAGTGTAATGGCTCCGTTGCATTAACAAGAATATCGTTCAAGTGCAGTCAATAATTTTGATTCATGAAATGTTCAGCTCCCAGCGAGAGATTCGCCAGGAAGAACTAGTACCGAAAATTTTGATAAACAAAAGAACGCACAGTCCAGCTCTCAGCGATTACTCGCCAAGAAGACCAGCGTCAATGAAATTTCTTGGGCTTCAGCTCCCAGCGTAAAACGCCAGGAAAAATCCTCAAGAAAATGACAAGTAAAGTTAGTATGTGTAGGAAAACAAGTCCAGCTCCCCGCGACGGACGCAAGGAAGACTTATAGTCCTTGTACGGATAAAATCACCAGTCAAGTTCCTTTTTTTTTTGTCATCAGAAATAAGTCTGACTGCTACTCTTTTTTTTTTTCGCAATGCATCTGACTGTTTTTTATTTTAAGTTACATTTATCAGTGGGTATTCACACTGTATCCCTCGCTGTGTTTTTTTTTTTTTTTTTTTTTTAATATTACAGTCGTCAGTTGGATTGTTGTTGTTATTGAACAGAGTGTAATGGCTCCGTTGCATTAACAAGAATATCGTTCAAGTGCAGTCAATAATTTTGATTCGTTAAATGTTCAGCTCCCAGCGAGAGATTCGCCAGGAAGAACTAGTACCGAAAATTTTGATAAACAAAAGAACGCACAGTCCAGCTCTCAGCGATTACTCGCCAAGAAGACCAGCGTCAAAGAAATTTCTTGGGCTTCAGCTCCCAGCGCAAAACGCCAGGAAAAATCCTCAAGAAAATGACAAGTAAAATTTTTATGTGTAGGAAAACAAGTCCAGCTCCCCGCGACGGACGCAAGGAAGACTTGTAGTCCTGGTTCGGATAAAAATCAAGTCAAGTTTTTTTTCTGTCATCAGAAATTAGTCTAACTGCTACTCTTTTCTTTTTCCACAATGCAACTGACTGTTTTTTATTTTAAGTTATATTTATCAGTGGGTAATCACACTGTATCCCTCGCTGTGTGTGTGTGTGTTTTTTTTTTTTTTTTTAAATATATCAGAATGCATCCGATTTTTTTTTTTTTTGGTAGCATATCTGAAACAAATCTGATATTTGTTGGTGGTCAAAAGTCGCATCAGGATTACATCTGACTGCTATTTTTTTTTCCCGTTATGCATCTGATTTTTTTTTTTTTTTTTTTTAATTATCGCAGTGGGTATTCACACTGGATTATCCCTCGTTGTGTACAGAATGCACACGATATTTTTTTTTTTGCAATTCAGATGTAACTCTGATGGTGGCAGTAGCCGTTGTTGTAAGTCATTGTTGCAAGTTTGTCCGATAGCTTCAGATCTGATACAATCGTGTTGCAATCAAAATAACATTAAATGAAATGGAATTAGAAAATCGTTCGCTCACACATTTACTCAAAATCATTTTATAAACTCACCTTGTTGTACGCCGAACAATAAACGCCAAGCACGCAGATATCGCAAAAATTTTACCAAATATTGTTGGGACCTCGTACCTCTAAATACCTACATGGTTCTGTAATTTGTTAAAATATTCATAATAAAAACATTGTAGCCATTAAAGTAAAATTATAACTTTTACAAATCAGTGAAATAAATATTCTCTTAACTTAATTATTTTCAAACAGTTAAAATTCCTAGTTTCGGTAATGTTTACATTAATTTGTGTCCTACTTAAAGAAAACAGATGTTTTTCTACACAAAATGCTTTAAAACTTAGTACCTGACCTGGAACACAGACCGATAATGTTTCTGAAATAGTATATTTTTTTACAACTCCAATTCTTGTACCCTAAAGCAATAAACAACAGTGAACTGACAAGAAATATGACTGACTGTACGCACATGGCTGTTACAGTTATGCACAAAATTTCGAAACACCCTCGATCTGTTTCAAACAATTCATTTTCAATAATGCACATTAATATACCTTTTAATTATTCACAAATAAACAAAATCACACAGGTTTAGCATTTTGGGCTATAAAAGATAGCGTACGGATTCCAACTACATAGATGTATAGGAATTCGTATTTACAATAAGCATTTCTTTTGTTACGGTTATTTAGCGGATGTTAATAAAATCATCAAGTTTGTAGAACAAGTAAACTAACAATAGTTTTCAATAGGAGTTTTAAAATAAACGTTGCACCTCACTCACTTCATTCTAGATTCTGCACTGCACAATTATTATTTTCTTTTCGCACCAAACAGCGCACTGACCTACCTTTTTCAATTAGCGGCGTTACCGGTTAGTGTTGTCTGCTGACCTGGTGCTCACCTGGAGCTGACCTGGTGCTGCTGTCCAAATTTTGCCCTCGATTGCTGAACATCGATAACATTTTACTTCCCTCGACGAAAATAACGACATTGTTATATCTCAATCCATTTCCATATTTTGCACTTATATTAATTTGTCAACTTTAGCAACATTACAAAACCCTAAACGGTTAAATTTCACAACAGGTACCATTCTTCGGAATTCATTCGTTTTTTTTTTTTTTTTTTTTATCTCCCCCCCATAATCGGTTTTTCGGACTACATTTTCACTCACAAATATTTAAATTTTCTTACTGTGTGTAAATTTTAAAACTCCATCCTGGTCACGGCACCATCTGTGACGGACCCTACTGTACATAGGCCGCACTGTTGTGGAAGAGTACTTAACTTATTACTCTTATATTTATTGTTGTTAATTATGGCTCGTGATCGTCTTTGTAATGTGGTTGGACCCTCAAACGTTGTTTTACGTAGTACACAGGTCTAGAGCAATTAGTACACAGTAAGAAACAAATAAAACACAACAATTTTAACAACAAACTCCTTTATTTTTCGACTGGCTGTACATTTCTCCGGGGTTGGAACTTAACTATCGGTGCGACCGTCTCAAGATTTTAGGTTCCCTGTTGCTGTCCCTTTTTTACTGTCGTTGCATCTTTGTCATTCTTTCCTATAAACACATATTTGTGCGAGTAGTTTGTTCTACTTATAATGTAAAAATTCATCAACCAATCGTTTGTTGACTGACGAAACCCAAATGCTGGCGTGTAGGACCCAAGTTATGACCGCAATATTTTAACGTTAATGTGTTTTTACTAAAGTAGAAATCCTCATAACTTGGCCCTTTTGAAGTGTTACGTGTTTTAGTAACTGATGCATCAGCATTAGTTGCAATGTTATTCATTTAAAAGTAAATGAAATAACATTGAAATAAAATAAAATAATTGATCTCAGGCGGGCTGTTACAATAGGTAAGTAGACATTAATATTTTGTAGTGTAATCATGTATTGAAAATTTGATGTGGTCTGTCAAAATGGAATGTCATATCAGTGGCGTGCATTTGTGTACAGCATATTTTTTAACTCTCATAATAAACAATCCAAATATTGATGTATGGTGTCGTTTTTTTAATTCCCTCAACCACGAAACAAGAAATAAATAAGTAAATGACACGCTCTAGTCAAAACAAAGCAAATATTTACATTATTCAATACATATTTAAAAATGTTAGATACGCCACTGGGAAGCGGAAACATGCATCTGCCATATTGAGAGGCCATTTAGGACGCCTTAGGATAGCTAAAATGCTCCTTCCTTTATCTGTTAATTCAATGGTCAAAATAGTACCTCAGGTAGCGCCCTCAGTGGTGTATTTTAAATGTCATTTATGTTCAAAAATGTCAGGTTAATACTAATAATGACAGTTAAATGTCCAAGTTAAGAAAAATTCCACAAATTTTTTTATGAATAGTTATAACAAATATTCTTCATGATTTAATTCGCAATCTTCACTGAATTTGGGAAAAGTATAAATATTTTTTAGCAAAGCAACAAACCCGTCAAAAAGTTGTGAGATTGGTAAAGCACATACTTACCTCAGAAAATTTCCCATAAGCGAAGGTGATTGCTGTTGGTTATTTTTACAGGTAAATAATTATTATTCAAGTCAAAAGTTTTACAGAAATATGAGACTAACTATCAATTTAAAAAATATAGTTATTGATATACTTCACAGGGAGCGCCAGTTGACGTACTTTTTTGACGTTTACCTGGGAACGACGTTTATGGTCAATTGGGACGACCATATAAGTAGCGTAGCGGATTATGAATGAAGTTGGCCATGGTCCATGCCAAGAAAGTATCTTTTCTCTCTTATCTATGAAAGTATCCCTCTGGATGTCAAAAAAAGAAATTAGCAGAAATGAAAAAAGAATGTTGGGGTCTATAATAAAGCTCTTATAAGATTTTTGTGAAATTTTAAAAGAAAAATGATTTAAGAAAAACAACATTTTCATAATTTTAATTTAAGTTTATCAAAACATCTGAAACGTTTTTTTAAATGTTATAGTTTATTATTTTTTAATAAAATGCCGTTTGTATCAAATTTTTCATAATTCATTAAAGACTTTACAATTTAAAAAAAAAGTATGCTGTGATTGTTTATTTGTAGTAAACACTCGCATGAAAGTTAAATACATATTACAGACGTCATTTACGTGGTGGTTGATAGGCGTAATTCACGTAAGTTTATTAAAATAAACTATTTATACACAGATACACACACATACACAAATTATTAATGTATGGCAAAAGTCAGTGGTCACACCAGTTAATTTTTAATTACAGGTGACAATGGTCAGATATTTCGATAAATTTTTATTATTGGTGTGGAAAAACTTTATGCTACAATGGCGGCATCCCGTAAGAACGATTTTTGAAATATTAATACCAGTAGTATTACCAGCTTTATTGGTATATATACGATCTTTAAAATATCCAGTACTTCATCCTGACATAGTATATCAACCTTTTCAAATTTTTGACGTTATAAACTATTTAGCACCATTGGAGTAAGTTTCATCATTTAAAAACAACTTGATGAAGAGCATCAAACAGGGAGTTTCAGGATAAAGCAATTTTTCTGTTTTAGAATTAAAGACATTGCTTGGTCGCCCTTTAACACTGAACTTAATAAAGTGATGGATTTTTTAACAGATCGATTTGAAGGTTACATTAACCACATTTCCTTTAAAAATAGCGAAGCACTAGAACAATACTTTAGCAACCCAACAAATAGCGCCCATACTCTGGCAGGCATTGTGTTCGATGATTCACTGTCAGACTTTACAGCAGGATCTTATCCTCCGGAAATACACATCGATTTCAGGTAATTTTGAGATGTTCTTGTTTAAATTATTTACTGCATATTCACTTGTATGCCGAATATGCATGCAGACTTCCAGAACTTGTTCCATTCCTTTGTTGTTTTTTTTGCCACATAGTCAATTTTTCTTTACACAGAAATTGGAAATTTTTTACAATTGCAAACACCCCAAAATAATCCAATTAAAAAAACATAAGTTAACTACATATCTCAGAAGTCAATGACGCTAAAAAGAATTATTTTGGTTTTTAGATTAAGCATAATAATATACAGGGTGCGCCATTAGTGCGATAAAGTCCATTATTGCCCTTAATGTCAACTTAATAAAAAAAAGTTTTTGTTGAAACTTATAGTATTTCTAGACGTGCATGTTTTAAAATTAGTTTCAAGTATACAGGGTGTTTCATAAAAGTGGGGCGTCACTAAAGGCATTTTTTTTAAATTGAACACCCAGTATATTTTTGCATAATCGAATCCAGCAAGAAAATCTCCATATGACAGTATTTTGTTTTTTTCATTTTTTTGCGACGTTGCCAATTTATCTCAAAAAATCTTTGAATTTCCAGAAAAACAGGGTACAATACTTGTCAAGAGCACAACGTTATGAATAATAATTGGCAAATGATATTTTGCACATACAAAGTCAAAAGGTGTAGTCATAGTCTAAATACATCAAAATTAATTTATATTATACAGGGTGTTTCTTATAGATGTGCCAACTTCCCAATTTTCAAACATCAATAACTTTATTTTTTCAAATGGAACACCCTGTATATTATTACGCCATTTTGTTGCATTTTTGTTTTTCTTCAACTTTTCTTAATACTTACCTATACCTAAAACGAATATTTTCTGAGATATTTACATTTTACTTATTCTTATAAGCGTTGTGTAGGAATTTCCTAGTTTTCTCGGAGTAGGCCCCGACTTTGACAATAGAAACAATAATTTCTGTAGTAACGAATGTCAGAGTAAATTGCTGTCAATTGTTAAAACATAAATAAATGAGTATAACATATTCAATAGGAATTTTCCAAAAAAAGAATTGATTGTACGGGTCTATGTTCAGGGTGGCGTATTTTCGATGCCCGTACAGGGGGGGTATCTCGGTTACACCCCCCTAAAGTAACGGTTAAATTAATTTTTATTTTATTTCTCAAATTTGGACCAATACAAGAGAATTGTATTAGGTAGATGTTTTTCAGTTTTTCTAAATACCACACTGATGGTATTTAAATGATATTTGTTGATTAAGATTTTTTTGTATTCCACGGCACGCTTGAAAATTTTGTGAAACCTAACCTATTTTAGTTACACTTTTATTATCTATTTCTTATTAGTTTTACACTAACATTAACTTATGATTACATCATTGAATTCAGAAAAATAATGTCTACCAGATTTAGTAAAAAAAATAGATGGTGCCGTTTGGAAAAAAAAATTGACTATCGTTTGACATTTAAGTTGACCTTGAAAAAAATTGAAATCCAATTCAGTTTATAGTATTTGAGGAGACATTTCATTTAGTTTTTAGTTTACCAAAATCGGACCACAAATAGCGGAGTTACAGCTTGCGGCGTTTTTTTGTGTGACAGCTTGTACAGGGTGTCCCAGTTAACTTGAACAGCATGGGGATCTCGTAAACGGTAAGAGATACAGAGTTGGTTAAAGGAGTCAAAATGGTCTATGATTTAAAAGGAACTATTCTATGAAAAAAAATCTTGAAAATATTTTACAGTTTTTGCGCTATTCGTAAAAAACAACAAAATGAGGTTTTCGATTTTTGCTTATAACTTGCTTATTTTAAATCATACCCAAAATATTTTTCGACATTATTGGGACACTTTTTTGCGTAGAATTGAATTTAGTTAATAAATTTTACCCATCTTCATTTGTTTTCGTTATTTTAACATTAACTTTCTTATTTTAAATACGGGTCGTAGTTGGCTATGACACCATTAAAAAGAGATTTTTTTCTCATTTCTTTGATGTATAAGTTGATAGGTTTATTTTTAAAAATAAGCATGTTATAGCAATATTATTGTATTTGTGAAGTTTAATCAAAGTGGCCATTGGAAAACAAAACAAAACATCACATAAATAAACTAGCTGTACTTAATTAAACACAAAGAGACCTAAATAATTTAAGATATTTTTCAAATTACATAAAAATTTATGATTTTTCAATTACTATTACTATTGTATCTAAATTATAACATGTGTTTAAAGTGTAGCCCACTCTCCATGGGCAATGCAAATTTGAGATCTGCACTTTGTATATAACAATGTTTCCTAAGGATATTTCTTTTTATTTGATAAACTTTTGTTAAACTAGCCAATCATAATTCTTTAATAATTGCTTTCAACTGTCTTTTTATGATTAGCTGTTTTAAGAACATTTCAGAAAGTAATATGCTTAAAACATTGTGTCCTAATAATGTCGAAAAATATTTTGGGTATGATTTAAAATAAGCAAGTTATAAGCAAAAATCGAAAACCTCATTTTTTTGTTTTTTACGAATAGCGCAAAAACTGTAAAATATTTTAAAGATTTTTTTTCATAGAATAGTTGCTCTTAAATCATAGATCATTCTCACCCATTTAACCAACTCTGTATCTCTTACCGTTTACGAGATCCCCATGCTGTTCAAGTTAACTGGGACACCCTGTATACACGGCTAGTGTTTCTGTTTGAGAGTGTCTACGTTTCACATCCATACAACAGCGTTGGAGTTGCAACCAAAAAAGATTTTATGCATAAGTCAGTATAAACATTTTTAACAAATAAAACAGGAGGTCTTTTGTTAACAGATTTCGAGCATATCTTAGGGATAAAGGTGATGTTATTATTGATGATAACACCTGGATGACCCATCAATTATTCCCAACTAAGCAGTTAACTGGCCCTCGTTATTCGCAATGGAATGAAGGAGCAGAACCATGTAAAAACTGCCAACTGTGTTAAATCTATTAAATTACATTTTGATTATTTGTATAGCCTACCACTTAGAGGGATTTTTAATTGCACAAGAGGCAGTGTTTATTGGAATAATGGAACATTTAATCCGCCAACCGGTACCAACCATTAAAATGCAAAGATTTCCATATCCATCATGGAAAAAGGACAATTTGATGTATCTTCTTGTGCATCTGCTGCCATTAATTATAGTATTAGCTTTTTTTTTTCCTGTTACAAATATAGTACAAGCCATTACAACAGAAAAAGAGAACCAATTAAAAGTAAGTTAATTTTTTAGCAACAAAGGGCCTAGTGCAGTGGGATAAAATAGTGCCAACGGCCCTTGAACTAAACTGTAAATGTTTTTCCTAAGTAGGCATCATAAAATAAAAAATCTTTAGAATATATTTATCACCCCCTTTGCCCCCCTCCACCTGGTTTGTCTAAAAATTTTGTTTACCACCAAATGCTGATGATTTGGTATAAATTTGTAGTTTGTAGTGTATTTGTATAAAGTGCGAATGTGTAAGTGAAGTTACCACTGGAGTGCAGCCTCACATCCCTAATTAGGTTTAAGTGGTGGTAACTCGTAATAGTGTAAGTGTTGGAGTGCACACACCCCTAATTAGGCTTATATGTTGATTGAGTAAGACTGTTAATCTGTACTGATTTATTAAAAATATTTTACCCTATTTATACAAAAATAATTGCTGATATTTACATTAAATAAACTGGTGTGGCCACCAAATGACTTTCGCCATAAATATTGTATTTATGTCCGTATGTGTGTTTGTGTATTAGTGGTTATAAAATGTTTAAAGTGCCGCTCTAGGCGCTCTACCTAACCTCATTTTTGTTAATAACGTCTGTCAACATGATGTAAATGACATCTGTCAAAATGACGTTTGATGCGAATGTTTATGAATACGAACAACCACAGCGTTCTTAAAACTTTTTTCGCAGCGTTCTCAAAACTTTTTTCACAAATTCAAGAGAGTTGAGGCAAACGGCATTTTACTAACAATAAGAAAAATAAACTCTTTAACATACTAAAATTTGAAAAAATTGTTGGCGCCGTTTTCAAGAAAAATTTTCAGAATTTTGAATTTTTTAAATAATTTTGTAATTTTAAATTTTATCAAAAAAAGTTATTTGGGTTTTTTGTAGACCTCACCTACAAACCTACAATAACAGATATTTTTTATCTATCACTGTTTTTATGTAATTTAGGGTTGTCGTTTTAACTTAAACACCCTGTATATTAGTTATTATTTGAAAATTAAATGTTGGCACGCACTTTCTAGAATACTTTTAAAGGCTCTATGGAAAACTACTTTAAAAAAATTACATTTTTAACGTCTGGCACATACACACCCTCACACACCCTCACACACGCCACACACACACGCCTACATACGGACATCATCGCGAAAATAGTCAGGGGACCTCAAGACGTGTATAGCCGTCGAAATCTGGAATTCGAAAATGTTCGGGATCACAATCTTTCTTCATACTGCGTATGGCGAAAGTAAAAATACATAAAAAATATTCCTAACGGAATTCTAGATTGCTGTATTACCTTATTTTGCAATTTACTAATAAAAACATGAGTGCGTAAAATTACATATCTTATTTCAAACAAAATTGTCTATTTCAAGTTTCACGCAACATTCGAATTTTAAAAGATAGGAGTAATATTTGAAACTTAAAATGCGTTTGTTTTTATTGGCTAACGACGCGTCGTATAGTTTACTGGAATGATTATGACGGCCTCCTATCCATGCTCCCAGGGAGAAGTATTTTTATGCTTTATAGGGCTGGATCGGATGAAACGGATCATGTCCTAAAATCCTAATATAAAATATAGGGGTCTCCGAGTAGTTGCCTGCAGGAGAACGAGCTCCAATTTCCGTAGGATGCCGATCGTCGAGTTTGAGGCAAAGGCGGCAACAAATCGTTGGGATAGGAGTTACCTGGTCCTTCACACGTTGTTTTATTATTATTTGATCAGCCGGCTGTTTACAATTTTGCAGCGAGACCAAGCTATATGCTTCCCTGCAGAATGTTTTGTCTACTGCAATCTATCTAAAATGAAACGGTGAACGGTTCTTATGCGCAGAAACGAATTTTGTGTTGTGTAGGTACTCATAAAATTAATAATTACTATTAGTTTCTTTGCAATTATTCAAGGAATGTACAATTTCTTTTCATGCCCTTTCAAACGTTGGGCAATTCTTTTAAAGTTTGAAAAAAAAATTAAAATTGAAACAGCCATCAAGAACACGATGGAAAAGTAAAATTAATGCAATCCGCCCTTTACGATATCAGTTGGGAGAAATTTATGATGCACTTTTTGAAATTTTAAATAATAAAAGTTTGAATAAACTCAGCACGAAGCACAAACATATGCTTAAATAAAGGACTACAAATTTATTTGCTCTCTTATTACTTGGCATTATTTATTTAACAGAAAAAATTCCGTCAGTAAAATGATTCAAGACAAAAATATGGACATTACACTTGCATTGGAATCTATTAAAAACTTTAAAATATTCTTAAAAGATAATCGATCAGATACAAATTTTAAAGGATACATTAAATAATATTCAAAACCCTTTCGATATTCTTAATTTTATTGTGTCCAATAATTTAACTTTTCCTAACTTTTCAATTGCTTTAAGAATACTATTAAATTAACCTGTGTAGCGAGCGGTAAACCTTCTTTTACAAGTTAAAAATTAATTAAAACTACCTAAGAATAAGATTGTCACAAAAAAAGCTTGTTAGTTTGGCGTTAATAGCTATTGAAAACGACATATGAGCGGAATTAGACGTTAAGACCAAAGACCATTATATCTCATTTTATGAATATGAAATCAAGAACCCTAAAATTTTGAATAAATTCATGTTATTTAACTTATTTTTTGTTCTTCTGTAAAGATTTTATTTTTTGAATACTTATATTAAATGTTCTAAATATTTTTGAATTCTTTTCTTATTTTCTCATCTATCTCAAGTTTCTTTTACTTTTCTAAAAAATAGTTCCACTTAAAAAAAAATTTAATATACTAAAGATATTTTTTTTTAAATTTATTTTTAAAGAATACATTTTATAAATTTATATTTATGGTTATTACAATTTTATTGGTTTATCTGTACAAATTCTACGAGGTTTTAATAAAGTTATCTACATTTTGTTAAAAAATTATTCAAATTTTATTACAGGGGCGCTTAGATAGTAATTGCATGCGGGCGGCAAAGACCCTAGCGCCGGCACTGACCCTGTATACAGGGATGGAAAACGTAACGTAACGACACCCGATAACGTTATAATAACGTTTCAGTTATAATAATTTCTAATAAGTACAATAACGTAACGATATTTTGTTAACGTTATAATAACCAATAACGTTTGTGACGCTTTTTCTTTTCGGTTTTGCTTTCTTATGTATATATATTTTTTAAACTTAATATCTCTCGGGCGCCAAATTTGTTGTAGGGGTTGTTTCCTCTATTCCTGTAGCTCTGTTGGAGAACGTAGATTCCAGGGGTCTCTTGTTGAATAAAACTTAAACGGTTTAAAATGGTTTTCTTTATTTTGCTTTCTTTATTTACATAATATACAATTGGTGTAAAACAAATAATTATTACTCAAAAGATAATTGTAAAGCAGTCATTAATAACGGGGCCAGTATTTGTTTAATACAATTAGGGTTCAAATGAATTTAGGTTCTCATTCTGATTTTGATTCTGAAGTCCGGAAACGGGGTTACGGTATTGGTGAAATAATTCAAAAATTGAAATTGGGACTTGGCTCTTTTAATCGTGTCGCACCTCCGCTTAAAAGAGACCAAGTACGGACTCAGGGTATGCTACGATATCCGTAAAATAATTCAAAAACGGGAATTCGGACATAGCTATTTTGATCGTGTCGCACCTCCGCTCAAAATAGTCTAGTGTGAGGCCTGAGTGAAAAAGCGTGCAGCGGTGCGTGCGGCGGAGCGGGGCGTGCGAAATAGTAGCGTTTACTGAGTGGCCTCAGTAAACGCAGTAAACAGACAGCGTTCGAGTGACGTATATACTATAAACTGTCATAATGGCTTCCTACGATATTATTGATATGTATTTAGAAGAAAATTCATTTTTGAAATTTGACTTTAAAGAAGGTCCGAGTGATATTGTTAAGCAAAGAAAAAAATTTGGAGAATTTTCTACGTTATATGAAACTTTAAGATTAAACGAAGATAAATTCCACGAATATACAAGAATGTCGGTGTCAAGCTTTGACTATATATTAGAGAAAATTGAATCTCGTTTAAAACTTACAAGTACAAACTATCATATAACAGATTCAATAACCCCTGCAGAAAACAATTTCGTATCAACAATTCACGTGTGTAACGTACAGTACCTACCTTATGATTTTGAGAAAAAACCGCAGCAAAATTATTCTTAAAAATTAAATTATTTGCAGGTCTGAATTTATGTATTGTTCAATTTTAATAATAATAATAATAATCTTCATTTGTTCTGAATATCCCAAAAAAGGTGTAGAACTTGTCACAAAAATAATTTACGTACATTACAAATAATATACATAGTTAATAAAAAAGAAAAAACACAGAAAAATTATATTTAAATATAACATTTTACAAAGTCAGCATCATTTAAATATTCGCTTACTCCATAGTAAGCTTTAGAAATCAGAACTTTTCTTAATTTCTTCTTCAATTCGCGGGTGGGAAGATTTATTATACTCTCAGGTGATGTGTTAAATTTATTATATATAGCAATAATTGTGGAGGCTACATTTTTTTGAAGATAGGTATATTTGAAACAATCGGGTTTTAGGTTTTTTTTATGTCGCGTATTGGCTGCATGATTTCTTATATTCTCTTCGAACAGATCTACATTATTTTTTACGAACATGATGGCTTCGAGGATAAATAGACAGTAAAAGGTTAATATTTCGTTGTCACGAAAAGTTTCTTTGCAGTGATCTCGGTAGTTCAGGCCAAATATATTTCTTATACATCGCTTTTGTATAATGAAGAGGCGTTCTGAGTCACTAGCGTTACCCCAAAAAATTACAGCATAGCGTAACCTAGATTCGACATATGCATGATATGCAGTTTTGGCCGCGTTTGCATTGACCAATTTTTTTAGGTTTTTTAGTGCAAAAGGGTACCGTGACAGGCTTTGTGACAGGCGTTCGATATGGTATGATCAGTCCAGTCTAGAGTCAATACATAAACCAATAAAAGATATTTTATTAACAACATTTATACTTGTGGAATTATTTTGAAATTTTAAGTCGGAGGTTATTTTACTTTGTGAAAATTTTATAACTTGCGTTTTATTGACGTTTAAGGTTAGATTATTTAACGTAAACCAATGTTGGAGTTGGCCTAAACAGTCAAAGAGTTTTTGTTCAGAGTTTTTGGAATCTGAGTCACTAATAATGGCAGATGTGTCATCGGCAAATTGTATAAGGGAAGTTTTGACAAAATCTGGAAGATCATTTGTGTACAGTATGTATAAGAGGGGGCCCAAGATTGATCCTTGCGGGACTCCTTTTTTGATTTTCTTTTTGTTGGATTTTAGAATTTATTATTAAATTTTATTGGAGTGTAACATAATAGTCATGTAAAGAAACTATATGGTTTTATAAAAACCGCAACAAAACTACTTTTAAATATCAATAAATTGAAAATGTGTATAAAACTTAACTTTATAAATTATTATAAAGTTATAAGAACAAAACATTGACGTACATTTTGGTTATTCGAAGTTATCTGTGTTGTATATCGACGAATACCACCTATTTATTTGTAGCACATAATAATTATGAAAAACTACATATCTTGGAAAACCGACCAGCAAAAATTTTTAAAAAGTAATTTTTTTGCTGGTCTCAAATAGGGGAACGCGGGGCAGAACGGACACTTTAATATATAAATAGTTGTAATTTATTAATTTAAGGTAGGAATAATCTGAAAATTTGTATTTGTATTCTCTGTTTATTCGTTTTTTAAAATTTAATTACAAAATAAACAATAATCCTAAACTATAAAGTGTAAATTCAGAAAGAAAAAAAATAATAATTATTATTATTATTATAATGAAAAACTACATATCTTGAAAAAAATTTAAAAAGTACAGCAACGTAAAGTTGGAGGTACAATTCTTTTTTTTAATTATCTTGTATTTGAGACCAGCAAAAAATTTATGATGTACCACCAGTACTGGACGGACCTACCAAAAACGCTGGTAAACGCTGTAAAAAGACAAGCTGGTTTGAACTCGAACGCCACGCCACGCCGAACGCAAACAAGCACGCTCTTCCCCGGCGTGCACTCAGGACACTTGCATTCATAAGCGTGTGGCGTTTGTGTGAAACACACGGTTATGAATGCAAGTGTCCTGAGTGCACGCCGGGATAGAGCGTGCTTGTTTGCGTTCGGCGTGGCGTGGCGTTCGAGTTCAAACCAGCTTGTCTTTTTACAGCGTTTACCAGCGTTTTTGGTAGGTCCGTCCAGTACTGGTGGTACATCATAAATTTTTTGCTGGTCTCAAATAAAAGATAATTGAAAAAAAAAAGAATTGTACCTCCAACTTTACATTGAGGTACATTTGCTAAAAACTCGAAATGTTTTCATGTCACAATTGTTTGCTCATTTTTCGCCAGTTTTTGCTGTACTTTTTAAATTTTTTCCAAGATATGTAGTGTTTTCATTATAATAATAATAATTATTTTTTTTCTTTCTGAATTTACACTTTATAGTTTGGGATTATTGTTTATTTTGTAATTAAATTTTAAAAAACGAATAAACAGAGAATACAAATACAAATTTTCAGATTATTTCCACCTTAAATTAATAAATTACAACTATTTATATATTAAAGTGTCCGTTCTGCCCCGCGTTCCCCTATTTGAGACCAGCAAAAAATTTATGATGTACCACCAATACTTGATGGACCTACATACATTTTTTCTGGTCTCAAATACAAGATGATAAAAAAAAAAGAATTGTACCTCCAACGTTACGTTGAGGTACATTTGCTAAGAAGTCGAAATGTTTTCATGTCACAATTTTTTGCTAATTTTTGCTGTACTTTTTAAAAATTTTTGCTGATCGCCTTTCCAAGATATGTTGTTTTTCATAATTATTATGTGCTACCAATAAATAGGTGGTATTCCACCTACCTTAAGGTCACTATTAACTTTTCTGCATGGGTTATTGAATCTGTTATATGATAGTTTGTACTTGTAAGTTTTAAACGAGATTCAATTTTCTCTAATATACAGGGTGTGTAAAAATTGGCGGAAGCGCTACACGTGGCGATGTTCTTCGTAAAATTTTAAGTCGAAAATCTTGATACGAAAATGTTGTACCATGCTTCTTGCTGTGTCTGCAAGAGGTCCTCAAAGTTTTGACATTTAGTCCTTTATTAAGCGTTATTATTTAATACTTGCAAATGAAAAAGCTGCAATTTGGAATAAAAATAAATTTCGAATAGTATTTTTTCCTAGCTATTGTGTTCTTCCTTTCAAAAATTGGTGTTGAAAATATGTAAATCACTGATTTAAATGAAAATTATACATATGGCAACATTGTCATTAGCTGTCATCTCTGTTTTTCTCGTAATTATTTCTAGTTTGTGTTTTACGATACCCAAAAGTTTGCAGCTATGTTTACGAAGGCTTTCAGTTCGAACAAATTGTAAATGCCCAAGTAAAAATTGCTGATAAAAAAATGTCCAAACGCAAATCAATGTACCTACGCCATGTTGCCAATTTTTTTTCTTTAAATGGTTTCTGAGGCCATAGGAAGCATGGTACAACATTTTTGTATCAAGATTTTCGACTTAGAATTTTATGAAGAACATCGCCACGTGTAGCGCTTCCGCCAATTTTTACACACCCTATGTAGTCAAAGCTTGACCCGACATTCTTGTATATTCGTGGAATTTATCTTCGTTTAATCTCAAAGTTTCATATAACGTAGAAAATTCTTTGCTTAACAATATCACTCGGAACTTCTTTAAAGTTAAATGAATTTTCTTCTAAATACATATCAATAATATCGTAGGAAGCCATTATGACAGTTTATAGTATAAACGTCACTCGAACGCTGTTTACTGCGTTTACTGAGGCCACTCAGTCAACGCTACTATTTCGCACGCCCCGCTCCGCCGCACGCACCGCTGCACGCTTTTTCACTCAGGCCTTACACTTACACTTAGTTCAAATATTCGGACTTAGCTCTTTTAATCGTGTCACACCTCCGCTTAAAAGAGACTAAGTTCGGAAATCGGATCGGGACTTAGAAGTCTTGGTCGTGTCGCACCACCGCCCAAGAGATCTAACGGAAGGATTTTCTTACCTATGGTTTACCGGTCGCCCGTGAAAGAAAGCTCAATGTAATTTGCGGCCGCCTTTTATACCCAAATTTTTGGTGTGGGTAAGAGAGATGGTAACAGAGTGGGAAGATGATAACTCCCTACTTTGCGGCAGTGACGTCGAAACGTGTTATCGAAATATTTGTTTGGGGCGGCTTATCGGAATTTTTCGTTACACGTTTTATTAAAAGTTATTTTGTATCGTTATTCTCTGTAAATTAAATTTTAATATTGCTTTCTTACATTTTCAGAAGAACATATATTTAGTTTGTATTTTAAAAATGAAAATAAAAATAAAATATCTTAAAGTAATTTTGTACCATTTTAAAAATTTACATTTTAAAGACCCCAAAAATAATTTTAAAGCTACAAATAAACATTATTTTTTTAACGTTATTTATCATTATTTTTTTCTACCTTTTCAATGATGTGCCACATGATACATTTATTTTGATATTTGACGGCTATAATAATAAAAAACCTACGTCATTTCACGGAATATGACCATCCAGATTTAGAATTTTTTTGTTAATTTATTGAATATTTTGTTGGTTGGCTATTATGTTGATAGTTTATAATTAACTTTTTCACACTTTTAAAATTGTTTTTTCAAATGCAAAGGTGATATTTATACATAAACAACTGTCTTGTTAGATTGCAGATAGTATAGAAAAAGCAAGGACGCTTTAAAGAAATTACTGTAGAAAATCAATTAGTGTTGAAACAGATAACACTTTAAACTTATTTTTTTTGTGAAAATAATCGAAGCTTATAATTTTTTGTTTGTAAATGTTTATTTATAGACTTTGAAAGTTGCGTACTAGATTTATGACATAAAAATGATTGTACATAATTATATGATATAATTTAAGTGTTGTTGTGTTGTAAATAAAATAATTCATTTATATCTTGATTTTTAGCTTTGTTTAGGCGTTCTTTGTTATCTTATCAGCTAATAGATGAAACCCGACGTCATTAATTCATGGCTTGCTTATTTTTTTCATCAAAATCGTTTTTTTTATATTAGGGTCGTCTCTGATCGATAAAAGAGAACAACACGCTTAGCTTCCACCGAGCGCGCAGCGTGAGTCGTCTGTGGGCGATAAAAGAGAATTATTGTACTCGTTTGCCTTCTCCGAGAGCGAAGCGCGAGTCGTCTCTGATTGATTAAAGATAACTTAACGCGCTTAGTCCCCGCCGAGCGCTCTGCGCGAGGCGTCTGTGGGCGATTAAAGATAATTATACGCGTGTTTCTTCTCCGAGCACGCAGCGCGAGTCGTCTATGATCTATAAAAAAAAAATTACGCGCTTAGCTCCCATCGAGCGATAACAGAGAATTGTACCCGTCTGTCTTCTCCGAGCGCGCATCCCGAGTCGTCTCTGATAGATAAAAGAGAACTTTAGGCGCTTAGCCCCCACCGAGCACGCAGCGCGAGGCGTCTGTCGGCGATTAGAGATAATTGAACCCGTTTGCCTTCTCCGAACGCGCAGCGCGAGTCGCCTATGATCGATAAAACAAAACTTAACGCGCTTAGCTCCCAGAGCGAGTCTTCTATGACTAATAAAATAGAACTTTACGCGCTTAAGTCCCTCCGAGATCGCAGCGCGAGTCATCTGTGTTTGATACAAGAGAATAATTGTACCCGCTTGCTTCCCGCCGAGTGCGCAACGCAAATCGTTTATTGTAGATAATAGTGAATTGCACCCGCTTGGCCTGCGCCGAGCGTGCAGCGCGAGTCTTCGCTGATAGATAAATGTGAATTGCACCCGCTTCACCTCCACAAAGCATGCAACTTGGGTCGTCTATGATCGATAAAAGTGAATTGTATCAGCTTCACCTCCGCCGAGCGTGCAGCGCGAGTCGTCTATAATCTTTTACCGAAATTTGTACGGGCTCGGTTCTCATCGAGCGCGCAGCGACATTTATTGATGATCGATAAAATAGAGTTGACCTACGTTTTTTCTTTTTAATTGCGTGCAAGCGAGTCGTCTATTATCGATAAAAGTGAATTGTACCCGGTTCATCCCCTCCAAGCATGTAACGCGCTCTATGATCAATAAAATCGAATTGTACCCGGTTCATCCCCCCCGCCGAGCGTGCGAGCGAGTCGTCTATGATCGATAAAAGTGAATTGTACCCGGTTCATCCCCACCAAGCATGTAACGCACTCTATGATCAATAAAATCGAATTGTACCCGGTTCATCCCCCCCGCCGAGCGTGCGAGCGAGTCGTCTATGATCGATAAAAGTGAATTGTACCCGGTTCATCCCCGCCGAGCATGACCCATAGAACTTGGACTCAAGGGAGTTAAACCGGATAACATAATTCTATGGTCTTAAAACGGCGCCGTCGCGCCCCAGTAGGCCCGCCAGGGCTTGCTGGTTTACAAATAAATGCGGTTCTAAACTACTTGGGGCTGTTGACTTTATTTTTTTTTTATACACAAATACACGAACACATATTGTTCGGCGAAAGTCATATGGTTGTCACACCAGTTTATTTTTGTTTTAGGAAGCAATGAAAATAATGGGACTACCGAGTTGGCTGCACTGGACAGCATGGTTTATCAAAACGTTTTCCTTTCTTCTCATCTCGGTTATAGTGATTACCGTATTGTTGACAGTATCTTGGTTTCCTGATTCCAATTATAATGTTTTGACAGAAGCGGACCCTTGGGTACTATTCGTATTTCTTACGATATATGCTGCTTCGGCAATTACATACTGTTTTGCTATCAGTGTTTTTTTTTCAAAAGGTAAGACGTCACCCCAACAAAGACAATTAATTTTCTCTTAAAGTAGCTCATTAATTACAAAAAAGCCCTATCAATTAAAGTCCATTAAAATAAGAAACATTAAAACTGCAAATAGTCTATTGATTTAAATACATTATTTTTTTAATTCTTCAGATTGATTAATACAGTGTAACCTCTATATATCGTTCTTGAAAGGACTGTTCGAACAAAACAGGAATGGGAGTTGGCAGATAAATTTACAACTTCCGACTCTCGAGTCGTTATTTTTTAAACCGATCCGACTCCCGACTCGTTTCACTATAGAATAATTACACTCGAGAACATTAAAAAAAAAACTGTTAAAACCGGTATTGAATACTTTTATTTTTGTTTTTGTTTTTGAACAAAAACAAAATGTTTCTGTTGCCGTTCTGTAAAATATTTTGGTCAATATCGTTATTTTGTTTTTGTTTCGTTCTGTTCTCATTCTTGTTAAAAACCGAATCAAGAGTCGGGAGTCGATAGTCGATAGTTTTTCCGACTCCGGACTCCTCCAAAAAGCTTCGACTCCTTGATCCCCGACTCCGACTCCAGATTCCTGAAACAAAACGATAAATTAGGGAAAACCATAGATGTGGGAAAATAGAACATACAAAAAATATTAACATGTCCAAATGTTTATTATCACGAAATAATATTTACATATATGTACATAAAGCAACACAGAATAGCAGGCTCTTTTGTAACCAACGGAAAGTAATTGGACAGCGTAAACTGGTAGCACGACGCTACACAGCGCTACGCGCGCCTTTTTGCAGACGCGTGACGCTGTGATCGTGGCACAGTTTCCCGTGTCGCACGCGTCTAACGTGTCATATTAAACAGGTGTATTTTGTTTACTTTTTATTTCATTTATAGGGTGTTTCACAATTGAATGCTGATCCTTAAGGGTATTATTCCTTGGCTGATTTTAAGAAAAAAGTTCATATCAATGTAGGTCCGCAACCGCCGTATTTTTAAGATACAGGGTGTTAAAAGTTGAAAAAAATATCGGTTTTTTCGTAATATTTTTAATACCGCTTTAGGTATTTTTTTGTATTTAAGTAGGTTACTAAGCATAAAAACACATTTTTTTCAGTAAAAAAAAATTGTTTATTTCTACCAATTGCATCCGTATTAACATGTCCTTGAATATTTTTAATGAAAAAAATGATACGCCACTGTTTTTTTTCAAAATAAATGTCATTTTTATAATTTTGCTTTATCTCTTAGTAAAACTGGCCTCTTGACTTTTTTGTCCGACGAACGGTTTTCGAGTAAAAAAAAAAAGGCTATTACTCTCGAAGAGTAAAAGAGTACCTTACCTACATATCTAGTTGTAGTAGGCCAGAAACAGAATTTGTTTATTTTATAAGCTCATTGTCATATCTGAAATAGAACAATTTTTTTCTGAAAAAAATGCGTATTTATGCCTAGTTAGTACCTACTAAAATTCAAAAAAATATATAAAGCGTTATTATTACGAAAAAACCGTTTTTTTCAACTTTTAACACCCTGTATCTCAAAAATACGGCGGTTGCGGACCTACATTGATATGAACTTTTTTTCTTAAAATCATCCAAGGAATAACACCCTTGGGGGTCAGCATTTAATTATGAAACACCCTATATATACAGGGTGTCCCAGATTACATTTCCAGCATAGGGATCTCGCTTATTATAAGTGATACAGGTTTGTTTAAATTAAAATAATTATTCCTTAGTATGAGAGGAGCCATAATCAATTTTTAAAAGTAGAAAATTCCTCGTGCTTCAGATGTTATAGCAAAAAATATGAAAATGTTGAATTTCTTTTTTCTCTCATAACTTTTTTGCCTTAATCGTTAGAACAATTTTATTTGTACTCTCTTAAAGTATTTTTTAATGGAGAATGTAACTGTTGTTTTAGATTTCTTTATGACTTTTTATTTTTGAGATATTACCCTTAATTTCATTTTTTCTTATGGGCCGCGAAGTTGGCTATGGAATAGTTAAAAGTGCTTTATTTTTCTCGTTTAAATGAGATACTACTTGTTGTCTATTTTTATAAATAAGTCACAAAATGAAGATAAATCGTATTTTACCCATCACCTATCAGGCTATCTATGAAAATAAAAACAAAAAACAACTAATTAAATGTCAAATGGTTACCATTCGTCTGCGGTATCATTTATTAGAATTTTATAGTATTGTTGTGTAATTCAATAGTCTTTGTCTCAAACTTGTTAACATATAATTATGGGCACATTTACAACTAATTAAAAATTTTAAATGATACATTCTTTGCAATAGAAACTGTGTTAAATAGATAATTCTAATTAATTATCGATTTGTTTTTGATTTTTGGTTGGTTTCTCGAAAAAAAAACATATTCTTTTAAATTTATTTCCAAATTTCTGTAATTACGCACCCTTTATTGCCTTTTCTCGGGATATAGCTCTAAGTATATTCGCTTAGCTACTACACAGTTTTTATTGTAAAGAATATAGCATCTCAGCAAGTCAAATTTTCCGCTATTTTTCAATGTAGCCATCCTTATAACAATTATTATAGAGACTATCGAATTACACAACAATAATATGAAATTCTAATATATGATACCGCAGACAAATAGTAACTGTCATTTGACATTTAATTAGTTGTTTTTTGTTTTTATTTTCATAGATAGCTTGATAAGTGATGGGTAAAATACGGTTTTTCTTCATTTTGTGACTTATTTATAAAAATAGATATAGCAAGTAATATCTCATTTGAACGAGAAAAAAAAGCACATTTAACTATTCCATAGTCAACTTCGCGGCCCATAAGAAAAAATGAAATTAATATCTCAAAAATGGTAGGTGTTAACAAAAATCTAAAATAACAGTTACATACCTACTCCATTAAAGTACCCTAAAAAAGTACAAATAAAATTGTTCTAACGATTAAGGCAAAAGTTATGAGAGAAAAAAGAAATTCAACATTTTCATATTTTTTGCTATAACATCTGAAGCACGAGGAATGTTGTACTTTTAAAAATTGATTGTGGCTCCTCTCATACTAAGGAACAATTCATCTGATTTAAACAAACCTGTATCTCTTATAATAAGCGAGATCCCCATGCTGGAAATGTTATCTGGGACACCCTGTATATTATTATTATAATATATGATGGCTGACGAGAAATTAATAGAGGCAGTCAGGGAGTATGAAAAGTAAAGTATAAAATTATACCTTTGTAGAGTAAACCCGGGCAAAAGTCCGCACCGGGGTAAAAGTCCTATTAGGGATAGGAAGGACTGGAGAGTTAAGAGAGAATAGGTTTTATTATAGGTAGTTGAGATACATTATCTGTGGTGGACACATAGTTCTAGCTTGATCGGCAGTTAAACCGCTGCTTAAATGAGCTAAGTGTGAAAATGCTTGACTTGTTATAGTTTTCGATGATCTTTTATTAGGCAGTGATATTTAAAAGTCTCTCACAACCGGCATGCAACTTTTTTTATATAAACACCCTCCATTTTAGCTACACAATCATGTCGCCAAACGTTTCCTAACTTAAACTAAAGATGCCGTCATATTTCTTCTATCGTAATTAGCACGCATGGGGGCAAAAAGCCGCAGTCTTGACTGGGGTAAAAGGCCGCACACGGGCTTTTGCCCCGTCTATTTAATTTGGAAAGATTCAAATCCACATTTACGTCTGATCACGAAGCAAGTTTGGCTGATCACTGTAGATAGATAGATGGACGTAAGGTTCTACGGAATTACTAGAAAAAAAATTCGGCGGTTGGCTTTTGACTTTGCTTCGCAAAATAACATCGTAAACGATTTTTATAAGGAGTCACAAATGGCGGGAGACGACTGGACCAAAAGTTTTTTTTATCTCGACACAAATTTTCTTTTAAACACCCAAAAAGACAAGCGTCGGAAGGATTATACGTTTCAATAAAGTCCAAATAGAAAGATTCTACGATAATTTAACGAACAGCCATGTGAGAGAAGGGGAAACGAAATTGTTTGCCCAGGTTGTTAAGAAATATATGAAGATCCACCAGTCGAGGACTAGATTGTGCAGTAAATGCCACAACTAGTGGCACGAAAGTTGCTCAAATTTTGAAACCGGCGAGTTCGCCTGTGATTTTTGTTGAATTCGTCAAATATTTTTTGTGTTCTTCCAAATGTGATATTTTTTTAAATTTTGTTACAGGACTGAACTTTTATTTTGTATTTTTGAAGAGAATTAACTTTCATTTTATAAAATAACACACCGTATATTAATGTGTCAAAGATGTAAACATTTTAATTAGACGAATGCGCGAACGGACTTTTGCCCCATCAATTTGGACTTTTGCCCCATAGGGTGGGGCAAAAGTACCAATCTACATCAAACCATAAAAAAAATATTTTTATTTGAATTCGTTACTTTTGGTGGAAACCCATTTTATGATGCAATGAGAAGTGTCTAATGTGTTCATAAAAAAAATGTTGACCCGTTAAACATAAAACTTACTTACTTAGGGAGTTGAGAACGTTAAGTGCGGACTTTTGCCCGGGTTTACTCTACATACATGTTTAAAAAATAAACAGTACAACAAGTTAAGTTTGATGAACCTGATATATTATCTAATAATGATAAAACGAACCATAACGTCATAATATCACCAGAAGTAATAATCTTGCAGTTGAAGACACTTTGGATTCTGATTTAAGGTTTGCTCCTACAAGCAGTTTAAGACTGATTTCTTATTAGTTCATGAACCGTTTTATTCGCATGCGTGAACTATGTACTAATACACGTATCGCCAAGAATTAGCGGGTGTTGGAACGCTTTTACGACTGGCCTAACTATAAATGACATTTGCGTCTATTGGGTTCATACAAATGTACGCATCGCTAGGGTAAACACCTTAAGAATCTAGCACTCAGTGGCGTGAAGACCCATGCATAGCTAGCTGAGCTCACGTTAGTTATGAACAGCGCAGGCGTCTAAAAATCCCGACAACAATTCGTCTTTCAGTCCATGTACTGTTCTGATCGTCCGCAAACCGGTACACGAATTGATTTGAGATGTGTTGGAACGGATTACTGACCGTCCGGTAAACTGTCAGAGCGTATGTTGGAACGCGATATTGATACTGCGCAAACTCAAACCGTTTACTAAACAGTACAAATAACATGTTGGAACAAACCTTTAACCTTTCAGGGCTAACGTTTTTAATTTGAACATAAAGGCTAACGTCGGTCTCACAGACCGAAAATAAAATATAACAAAAAAATATGTTTTTTAAATAATTTTAATCTGAAATTTATAAGACATGTAGTAGACTGTATATAAAAACAATTTAAATTTAAAAAAAAAATTATTTCGCTCGTTTTTTACAAAAAAAAAACTATGTAAAAAAACCCTTACAAAAACGTATACATATTTTTTAAATGAAACAAAAACAAACAAAAAATCAAAAAAATAAAGAAAAAACATCTGAAATAGGTTATTTACATTATAAATTAAGTAAAATTCAGGTTTAGCACAAAAAAGTATTTATAGTATAATGTAACTTTTCACTATAAAAAGTACTATATATTTGCAGAGCATTCTACACATAATATGCCTTTTATGTGTTCCATACACCTAAACATTGCATATATAGCACTTATATTTGGTTTTTCTATTTTTTTTACTACTGCAGTAAAAGCAGCGTCCATGTGCCTGTTCATTATTTGAAACATTCAGTGTTATTTGAAAAATTTCTTGAAGGCGTCTTGGGTAGATATTTTGCAAGTGCTCTGCGTCTTGCATGTGGCTCAAGAAACTCCATACCTAGTGTTTCTAAAAAAATTCTTCAAAAAGTCTTTGCAAGTAATTTCGTGGTTGTTCGTAATTGATTTTTACACTATTAGGATAATCATTACTTAAAATAATACTTTAAACCAGCAGCTCCATTACCTTTACTTTAATTACACCAAGGCTAACGTCGGTCTCTGAGACCGAAATTTGATGTAGTTAAAAAACTATACACGCACTTCTGCTGCCGTTTTGGCAAAAGCAACATCTACATATAATATGAAGCTACTGACACACCGAGCACGATATTCGAATCCATCTGTCATTTATCGGAATAATTCGGTTCCGTCGGTCTCTGAGACCGCACGTTAGCTCTTAAAGGTTAATGAACCCGAAACTTCGAATTAACTGTCTACTGTTAGCGATGCAACTACTTACTACTTGGCCAAAATATATGAGGGTTTATAAACACAGCGATTAAAAACATTGAAAACACAGATTTAATAATATTGAAAGTACAGATTTAACAACATTGAAAACTCAGATTTAATATCGTCCGACATCTACCACCAAGGTTTAGCGATCCGACATGTTGCTCATGGGTCTCCAGAACTACACTCGCCCCGCCACTGGTATTGCGCCACCGGCGTGCGGCTTAACGGATCCTACATATACAGGGTGTTTCTTAAGTATTGCAAAAAAATTCAGGAGGTGATTCCTTATCAAAAATTAAGGGGGGTCTTTCATTTAAAAAAAAAATCCTTAGGCATCTCCTTTCGAAGTTACAACCCCCTAAAGGGGTGCGGTAAAATTAGGTTTTTATTTTATTTTTCAAATTTGGATAAATTTAGGAAAATGATATTTGGTATATGTTATACTTATTAAAAGGTTTACCACTGTAATATTTTTAATCATCTCCCACCTCCACACGGGGCTGAAAAGTGCGACCCCTGTTGGTTTACTTATCAGAACTTTTTGGTGAGTTAAATTTTTTTAATTAAAAATATTTTTCTTTAAAGCTTGATTTATTTAGAAACTTTATTTATTCACTAGTTTATATCGTAAAACCTACCGTTTTTGAGTAAAAAATAAAATGAGTAAACATGAACCATCAAAAATATTCCAATATAAAACGATTGATTTTGGTGGTTGCCATGGTTTGTTTATGTTCATGTTGGATAGAATTGACGGGTGTACTGCATTTAAAGGTTAACGCGGCGACAACGCTATAACGCCCGTCAATTCTACCCAACATGAACATAAACCATGGAAACCACCAAAATTAATCGTTTTATATTGGAATATTTGATGGTTCATGTTTACTTATTTTATTTTTACTCAAAAACGGTAGGTTTTACGAGATACACTAGACAATAAATAAAGTTTTTAAATAAACCAAGCTTTAAAGAAAAATATTTTTAATTAAAGAATTTGAGCCCACCAAAAAGTTCTGATAAGAAAACCAACAAGGGTCGCACTTTTCAGCCCCCTGTGGAGGTGGGAGATGATTAAAAATATTACTGTGGGAAACCTTTTAATAAGTATAAAACATCTACCAAATATCATTTTCCTAAATTTATCCAAATTTGAGAAATAAAATAATAACCTAATTTTACCGCACCCCCTTAGGGGGGGTGTAACTTCGACAGGAGACGTCTAAGGAATTTTTTTTTCATGAAAGACCCCCTTTAATTTTCGATAAGGAATCACCTCCTGAATTTTTTTGCAATACTTAAGAAACACCCTGTATAACCATAGAAGTTAGTGGTTGTTTAGTTAAAAATTGTACTCGTCATGTAGGCAATAGGGGTTATCCTAAAGACGAGAATCATATTATTACCGAATGTTACCAAATGGAGATCGAGCTCGGTGGCTGGTTGTGTTAACAACCTAACTTGTAATCGGGAGGTCGTGGGTTCGATTCCCAGGGCCGACTGTCATTGTAGAGGTTTCAGGTGGTTTCCTCTACAATTAAGGCAAATGCTGTGGCAGTACTTCCACCTATTTTTGCACATCCTTACCCATTATCCTTGTGCCTCTTACGACTGAAGAGGGGGTCAACAAGCAGTCTGCCGCGCGAGCGGAACACACACGTGAACCACCACCACCAAATGGAGAAAAACACCAGAAGTTATTTAGTTTATTCAAAATCGCAATAAACTGTTTTTGTTATCATTGTTAAATTATTAATGATCAACATACGCAACTTACTAATAAATACGGTTATCTTGATTGAAAACTGTTCAAATATAGCGAACTTAAAATGTCGTTAAGTAATAAATGTTCGATTGATTCAGCACAACTAGATTATACGAAACTGAAAACGTAGCCAAACATCACAAAAAAGAATAATGCTTATTATTTAGATAAGAAGAAATAAAATGAAATCGTTCATATTATTTCTGAAGCCAAAGAGAACAAAAAACAGAGTTTTTGGATACGAAGCATTAGATGAGTCAATAAGTAACGCTCAAAAATTTGTTTCCCGATTTAAGACACCACAATATTGAATTACAAAAGATTTGTTTAGCCTCGATTACATTGTGCGAGTTTACTAGCTACTCGCTTGCGAATTTACTCGCTGCTACTAAACTCGCCCAATGTAATTACACTGTCAAGCAAACTCGCCGCTCACTTTGCTGCTGCGAGTAAAGTTTTAATAATATATCTGGCGAGCGTAATCGCTGCGTGTTTAGTAGTTGTCAATCACAAAAACTTCCAGAATAAATAGTTCGTGCGAGAATTGTTGTTGTTGCCTTTTTATTACGCCAGGAATTGAAATTGGTTAACAATAATATACAAAACAACGATTGACAGTACAAAATCGGCCGTCAGCGAGTTAGCGAGTTTAACTTATTTAGTGTAATCGACACTCGCTGGGCTAGCTGCTACACGCTCACTCGCGCGCGAGTGAGCGTGTCAACTCGCCAAATGTAATCGAGGCTTATAGTCAAAATAGCACAATAAAGATTTTAAACTTATCCACGACATAAGTAAAGTAAAAGAATGGAGTATTAAAGATCTATTAAAACATTGCAAACATTATGACATTAAACGGATCAATTTTCAAAGCTTAAATTAATAAAAACGTTAACAATGTCCAAAGAACGTTTAGGTCGAGGATAAATATGTAACAAATAAAATATCATATTAGAGTTTGGACGTTCGACTGCAACTATTTTGTTTAAGAATGCGCATCAACTGCTTAAAACTTTGTACATTTAAATTACCAGAAAAATAAAAAGGATTGGTCAAAATAGAAAGATCTTTACAGCGCAAAACAAATGTTTTAAAAAATAGAGTCTTAAAAATACGTTTTACAATTAGGTTTAAATTACCTAGAATTTACTACTTAAATGTTGCAAGATTTCCTATTGTAAAATTGTATTCCTTAAAATTCTGAACTGAATGATTTGAACAATCTGGCGTTTTCGCACGAAATGAAAATAAATATAATACAAAATATGCAAAACTTAAATTACTCAAGAACTTGCCGCCTCTTTGATTAGTCGATAGTCGCCCTTGTGCGGTGCACAACCTGCCACCCTACACACGCGGCTGTCCTGCAAATAAAAGTTATTAAGTGCTTTACATTTTCTGCCCATCAAATATAGCAACCCTTCTTCTCCTTCAGCATCACTATCTGACTCTGACCTTATTAAATTTAAATATTTATGATTTTACCTCGATGTTATTAGACATAGTCCCGAGCGGCGTACAGCCTTTGTCTGATGAAAGGCGTCTACTCACCTACCAATTTGTCTGGACAACCGGCCGACCATTCCGATAAATTGTTTAATGTGTAGTCTATCACCCGACCAACCCGACAGTTGGAACGGTCGGCTGACCAGTCCATCCAACAAGCCAACCGCCCCACCACATTCCTTTAGATAAGAACTATTAAACCGAAAATTTAACATCAAAATGAATAAAAAGCTATGACGTTTATGCTGTTGGTTGTACTGATCGGGAGGTGTGTAGACTGTTCTATGGTGTAGACAACAACCAACTCTGAGTTCCCGACTGTCGGCCCCGACAAGTTGGCTAATGAGTAGAGGCTTGAAGTGATGAAGATTTACATAACCGTTTATATTCATAATGAACGACACATTCGGGAAAACAAGTATTCGAAGAACAATCAATAGAGATTTCACTGTAGTTATTTGTAGCATAAATAGCAAAAAGCTAATTTTTAGATCTTTGATTATAAGTTGCATCACATTTTAATAATTTCCATTTCTTTGACCTACTTCTTATGTAATATTAATTTTAAACTTGTACTATTTATGTCTTATATAATTAATATAATCTGTTGTTATGATATATTTTTGCAGCCAATATGGCAGCTATGGCAGGGGGAATGTTATTTTTCTTACAGTACTTTATTTTCCAAAATTTAAGTAACAAACTAGATGTAGGTTTCGCTACAAAGATTTTGGCATCTTTGACATTAAATACGGCCGTTAGTTATGGATTAAGTACATTACTTGACTTAGAAGAAAATGGCGAAGGTAATATTTAGATATTTGATGAATAAATAAATGTAATATATTTAAAATTGTAGGAGTACAGTGGAATAATATTTGGAAACCAGGAAAACCTGGCGATAATATAGCTCTAGGACATATTATAATCATGTTGCTGATCGATACAGTTTTGTATCTATTAATTGCAGTATACGTAGAAGCTGTTTTTCCAGGAGACTACGGAGTCCCTCAAGTGTGGTATTTTCCATTCACTTGCAACTATTGGTGCACAGGGAAAATTGGTATGATACATAAATACATTTATCCTATAATTAATAATTACACTTATAAAAGCCATACATGTTAATTTCAAAAACATTCACGGTACTGCAATTTTTCATTTTGCTTAATACTTTCATTACCCAAGGAGTTTTCCAATTCTCAGGCCCGATTGCATAGAAGTTGCACCTGGGGGGCTAAACACCATTCACCCTAGAACTAGGCAAAATCGCAGCATAGTTGACGCTGATGTTGCCTAGTTTTGGGGATTATTATTATTATTTCCGCGGAGTTGGTCCCCTTTCGGGGCCGACCCTAGGGTAGTCGGCGCCCTGCTGCGAAGTACTCTTATAGCGCCCCCCATACTATATTTTTTAAAGACAATATTGGCTAATTTTGGAGTAATAAAAATAATAAAAATATAATATTGTTATTAATAATTGAATTCAATATAAATTTTTATAGAATACCTAGTATAAAATGTAATGTAACTAATTAGATAAAATACTGCATGAGTAGGTACTAAGTAGTATACATAAAACAATAAATTCTTAACAAAATTAAATTTATAGCAAACATTAATATTAAAATTTTTCTTATCTGGCTTTTATTCTAGCAAATTCATCAATAATTTCTTTATTGGCATGGTAGCAACTTCGTGTTCTATTGCAATTATTGATAAACCTGTTAACCGATCTTGAGACATGGATGACCTTAAGTTATTTTTTATTATTTTTAACCTCCAGAAAGATCTTTCGCCAAAAGCTACTGTTACGGGCAAAGTTAAAAAAATTCGTAGAACAATGGTAACATTTCCAAATACACACTACAAATTGCTGGCACAAATAAAATTTAATATGTCAATTGTATCTGAATAAGTATTAAGATCTAGAAAGTCACCTAAAACCTTTAATTCATCAAATAATTCTAATGCACTTACATGGTATATCCTTGTCTAGTTGTGTGTATCATCCGTATGTCCAATGTCGTTACGATGTTTTCTTAAAATTTGTTTGTCTATACAGGGTGTCCCAAATTCGAGTAAATGCATAGCGATCTCGCTTATCTTAAGAGCTACGATGTCGGTTAAATTAGGGAAAAGTTGCGAAATTAGATGTTCATCAAATATCTCCAAAAAAATTGTTCATAGCTGCCTTAGTTCAAAAGCTATTGAAGTAAAACTGAAAAAATGGATTTTCGTTTTTTTGCCCTACTTCCTACATTTTTTAAGATATCCACAATCTGGAAGCACTTCTCTATGGCAATGTTTTACGCTTTATATTTTGATATAACATATAATATTCAACAACGTTTCGTCTCTTCAGAAACATCAACTTCATTTTTTTAAATACGGCAAAAAAAAAAATTAATCTTATAGGCGGATGGCGGATAGCATTTTGTCTTCTGATTGCAATGATATATGACACTTAATATCTAAAATGATATTTTACCACAAAAATTTGAGAAAAACTTATTTTGTCCAATTTTTGAATAAGATGATCTTATACAAGAGAAATAAAAACAAAAAACAAAACAATTTTTCTGTTTTTTTGTTGTTCTGTTAAAACTGTCACTTTGACATTAATATGATCGTGATTAATTGTAAAATTTGCAACCAGCTAGAAATTCTTTGATATTTGTGCTTTTGTTCGCAATTTTTATTTTCACTATGTTCTGATAGCACATTTTTAATTAATTTATTTATTCGCTATCCCTTCGTGTATTGCGGAGTATTGTTAAAATAAAAGATCTTATGAATACGATATTGTAATTGATTTTAATGAAGTATTAATAAACTGTTGAAAATTAAAAAGTATGCCATGAGAAATAAAATTTTGTGTATATTATGATATTTCTGAATTGCTTAAAAATTGTTGATTGTCATATTTAGTAAAATGGTTTTCACAAACAAAGAAAAACAGGACATGTTACAAATTTATTATTTGTTACTGCACAAAACGATGGCATCTTGAATTGTAGGGGAGAACGGGTACAAATGTAACACGGTACAATAATTGTAACAACCGCTGTAATTTTATTGTAAAGTGACATATTTGATGTACACAACTGTACATCTACACGGTATTGATAAACAGGGATGCGCAAAAGTATGGAAACAGACAAATATCTAGAACACTATTGCAGATATAACAATGAAATTTTATCTGTCAGCGTTATGGTATTTTTCGGATTCGATGAAAATATTAAGGTTACAATACGACTTCCGGTTCAACCGGAAACGGACTCAAACTTTGACATTTTAAATGGAACACCCTGTATATTTTTACATTTTTGTATTCCTCTTAATATTTACTCTAAAAAATGTATAAGGTTATGTAGGTCTAAAGTCAACCGTTTTCGTAAAATTTACATTTTTGTGAAAATTTTGAGCGATACAGCACTTTCAATTTTTTTCAACATTTAAGTTATTTAAAAAGGTAGTAGAATTTCGTTTGAAAATTAGATTGACAATAGATGATTTAACACTTTGCACTAGCTACAGTTTTAAAATATTATACAGGGTGTTTTTTACACATGGTCAAACTTGTGAAACTTTAAACATTGATAACTCATTCTTCTTAAATACAACACCCTGTATATTTTTACACATTCTTGTAGAGAATTTGATTGTCTTTCAAAAACATTAACCATGTTCTATACCTAAAATTGATATTTTCCGAGATATCGTGATTTTATTGTAAATTTTAGGGTAATATTATCTTTTCCTTTCGAATTTTCGAAATTTTTTGTAATGTAGAAGTAATTTTAACAATCTTATGTTTATATCGAGATTTCTTATCAGGGCCACAATATTTTTCATATAATTGATTTTGATCGTTTGCAAAGTCCTAAAAACCGATTGATAATGTATTGTGTACGCGAAAAGCATGCTGATTAAACAACAGTCACTGGCCAATCTTATCTTTAAATTTAAAAAAAAAACGATTAGGGTTGAAACCGTTTCCGGTTCAACCGAAAATCATACTGTAGAAACACAAAAAAATAGTTTATAGGATTTAGTAATAATTGTCCCACCAACACTAGCCCAACGAATAAATGCATAATTTTAAGAAACCTCGATTTAAACGTAAAAGTACATCTACATTTTTAGAAATGTCGAAAATAAGTGAGGAAAAGGTAATATTATAACTTCCTTGTATTTATCTTTCAATTGTCTTAAAAATATCGCTGTCTACCTTCATAGCCTACTCGAAAATATTACGTTTACAATAAAATCGCGATATCGCGTAAAATATTAGGTTAAGGTATAAAACATGGTTAATGTTTTTGAAAGACAATCAAATTTTCTACAAGAATGTGTAAAAATATACAGGGTGTTGTATTTAAGAAAAATGAATTATCAATGTTTAAAGTTTCACAAGTTTGACCATGTGTAAAAAACACCCTGTATAATATTTTTAAAATGTAGCTAGCGCAAAGTGTTAAATCAGCTATTGTCAATCTAATTTTCAAACGAAATTCTACTACCTTTTTAAATAACTTAAATGTTGAAAAAAATTGAAAGTGCTGAATCGCTCAAAATTTTCACAAAAATGTAAATTTTACGAAAACGGTTGACTTAGACCTAACTAACCTTATACATTTTTTAGAGTAAATATTAAGAGAAATACAAAAATGTAAAAATATACAGGGTGTTCTATTTAAAATTTCGAAGTTTGAGTTCGTTTCCGGTTGAACCGGAAGTCGTATTGCAACCTTAATATTTTCATCGAATCCGAAAAATACCATAACGCTGACTTACAAAATTTCATTGTTATATCTGCAATAGTGTTCTAGATATTTGTCTGTTTCCATACTTTTGCGCATCCCTGTATAAAAATAATATGAACTTTGTTACCATGCATGTACTTGTACAGGGTGGCCTAGTTTCGATGCCTATACAGCGTATCTCGGTTATTATCAAAGATAGAAAAAAAATAACTACGTAGTCTCGTTTATTTTTTCGAGAGAAATTCATTGCCGTAAACAGATTTTTCATATCTTTTTTAATTTTCGAAATATAGCCAAAAACCGATTTTTCGCACTTTTCAAAAATGTTAAATATCTCGCTTACCTAAACAAGAAGATACAGAAAAACATTTAAGACATTTTTGCCATGGTTTTTTGTTCTTAATAAGATAGCGATGTTCAATAATTGTTTTTGACTCATGTCAATACTCGTATTCGTTCCTTCTTCTTCATCTGAATCTTCGTCTGTTAGCTCATTAACTGCAGGTGGTTCAATAAAAATATCTTGGTCATTATCATCATCTTCTAACAAATCCATCATTTCGGCTACACTCAAAAATCTAAGTACAAATAGGGTAAGTTAGTACCTACATGCATTCTCCTAGCGTCGTCATATGACGACAATCAAATTTATAGCGAAATAACTCCCTTATAAATAATTACATTTTATATAAAATACACTTAACTATTATATAGTCAAAATATGTAAACAAATAAAATATTTGTTACCGTAATTATATTATTCGCATTAGTAAAAAAAAAATTAACATCGCTATCTTATTAGGGACAAAAAACCATGCCAAAAATGTCTGTAAAGGTTTTCTCTATATTTTCGTTTAATCGAGTTATTTAAAAATTTTTAAAAGTGCCAAAAATCGGTTTTTCGAAAATTAAGACAGATATCAAAAATCTGTTCACGGCAATGAATTCGTCTGGAAAAAAGAAATCGAGACTACGTACTTAGTTTCAGGAATTCCACAGTGACTATATACACTTTGAGAAACATATTTTTTATTCTAATTAGTAACTCCAAAGTCTAATATATTCCGTTTCGTTTAATAATTCAAAAATAATTTATTTATTACTCCTTTTGTTTAATAAAATAACTCTACTAATTTTAGATGCTATTGATGATGATGAACCACCACTTGTAGGACGAGATTATGAAAGAGAACCAAATAAATTGCAAGCAGGAATCAAAATAAAACATTTAAGAAAAGAATTTCAATATGACAAGGTTGCTGTACGAGATCTTTCACTTAATTTATACGAAAATCAAATTACAGTTCTTTTGGGACACAACGGAGCTGGAAAAACAACTACTATGTCTATGTTGACAGGAATGATAACGCCAACAAGCGGAACAGCCATTATCGGCGGCTACGACATACGGAAGAACATGGATGGTGTAAGGAAGAGTCTGGGATTGTGTCCGCAACACAATATATTATTTGATGAATTAACAGTACGCGAACATTTGTACTTTTACAGTAAATTAAAAGGTCTGCGGGGTGACGCAGTTAAAAAAGAAATAAATAAATATATCAAACTTCTGGAACTTCAACCTAAGGTACACAAATAATTATTTCTTGCTAAAAACACATATTACATACGGGTACACAAGTTGTGCCAAATTTGAGGCACAATATGGTGATGTCGCTCATCCTAACTACAAAGTTGGTTGAATTGAGGCATAATTGGGTAACTTGCGCTGATCTAAAATCATAAAAGAATATTACATTGGCCTCTTAGCACAAAAAATATTCAAAAACTTTTTTTTTTGTATATTCAAAACATAAATACACTTCATCAAACCACCTTTTAATTCTTTATGCAGTGATTTAATCTTATATCAATAGCAAAAACTGCAGTCAGCGTCTTGGCTTGCCAGTACGTAGCTGTTAACATTATGGGTGGAATAATATAAATTAGATGATGTAGTAGTAAAACATCCACTTCATGGCTTTACCAAAATAATGCCTAACTTTTGTTATACCGCTAAGATGTTAACGCATACGATTATATACATACGCTGGCCAATTATTTGCAAATATAATATGTAGTAATATAATATACAAATATACAGGGTGTTTCACTTTTCGATGGGCCACTATTGCTATCTCCGTAAATAATGAAAATACAAGGTTGGTTAAATGGGACAAAAGTTAGCTATTTAGGTGTGTATTTTAAGCCAGATCTTGTTTTGTTTAAAAATTCCATGGCTTGCGTGATATAACGAATAAACCGAAATCGATCAACATTTTTAAACTTAAATATCTCGGCTATTGTTGCGAATACACAAAAACGTCAAAGGAAAGATTTTTTGTAAATTTTGTTGTCTATAAGATGGCGATAGTCAATTTTTTTAAAATAAATTACCGTGCGAGATATTTGACAAAACTACTTTCTTTTAAATGGCGGTCGTAGTAGGTGATGACTTAGATTTAAAGATAATTTTTTTCTCTTTACAATAATACCTATAATATTTTGTATGTCTATTTTCAAAAATAAGCGAAATAACCTAAAAAAATGCAAAATCATAAGATAAAAATCAAGATTGCCATGGAAAAAAAAACAATAACCGACTTCAATTGTTTTATTTCAACCCTTGCTTGTTTATTATAATAATTGTGTCAATTGGAAATAATGTAAATCAACATATGTAGATATTTTAAATCCTGATTTGCTAATCTAATAGTTAGTAAGAGGTACAGGTAAACTACATTCATGTTATGGCTATTAGTATGATTATTTTAATTTCGCATTACATTTGTTGTAATATTCCTGTTAATTGAGTGACATTAGACAAGCAAAGCTCGAAATAAAACAATTGAAGTTGGTTTTTGTTTTTTACCATGGCAACCTTGATTTTTATCTTAAGATTTTGCATTTTTTTAGGTTATTTCGCTTATTTTTTAAAATAGACATACAAAATATTATATCATTGCAACGAGAAAAAAATTATCTTTAAATCTAAGTCATTACCTACTACGACTGCCATTTAAAAAAAAGTTGTTTTGTCAAATATCTCGAAAGGTAATTTATTTTTAAAAAAATGACTATCGCCATCTTATAGACAACAAAATTTACAAAAAAATTTTCCTTTGACGTTTTTGTGTATTCGCAACAATAGCCGAGATATTTAAGTTTAAAAATGTTGATCGATTTCGGTTTTTTCGTTATATCACGCAAGCTATGGAATTTTTAAACAAAACAAGACCTGGTTTGAAATACACACCTAAATAGCTAACTTTTGTCCCATTTAACCAACCTTGTATTTTCATTATTTACGGAGATAGCAATAGTGGCCCATCGAAAAGTGAAACACCCTGTATAGCTTTTGTCTTTAATACTAAACACGTAAAACGTAATAAATAAGAATTGTTATAGTAATCAATAGTGATTTAAATTACAGTTGTGTAGTGCTATTTTAAATAAATTATATACTTACTAATTTTTAAATGTATTTTTAAATTTACGTGTACCCTACCCAAGATAAAATTTCCAGTATGGGGATCCCGCTTATTATAAGCGATACAGGTTTGCTTAAATTAGTAGAATTACTCCCGGCTGAGAGGAGCTACAATCAATTTTTAAAAGTACATAATACCTCTTCCTTCAAATGTCTTAATCAATAGATCAATTTTATTAGTACATTCTGAAGGTACTTTTTAATGAAGAATGTAATTATTATCTTAGACGTTTTTATCACTTACAATTTTTAAGATATTACCCCCAACTTCATTTTTCTTACGGGTGGCGAAGTTGTCTATGAAATAGTTAAATGCGCTTTATTTCTCTTTTCAATAAGATATTACTTACTATATCTATTTTAATAAATAAGTCACAAAATCAAGGAAAATCGTATTTTATCAATCACTTATCAAATAATTCAATAGTCTTTATAGCAAATTTGTTGTCATATTATTATCGAAAAAGGTGACGTGTTGACATACTTTGTCATAAAACTGTATAGAAGATGAGCGAATATACTTAGAGCTGTATCCCGAGACAAGGCAACGTAATGTGTGTAATAACAGAAATTTTGAAATAACTTCTACAAACAAAAACATAACTTTATGATACTTTATGATGTTATACGAGTAAATTAAAAGTTTGATTTTAAATTATTTAATATTATTCTACATGCGACCATTAGCCTACAGTATCTTCAGAAAGTATCAATAAAATTAATCTAATAAATAAAACAAATAAATTTGGAGAGAAAAAGGAAATTCAACATTTTCATATTTTTTGCTATAACATCTGAAGTATGAGGAATTTTGTACTCTTTAAAAAATTGATTGTTTCTCCTCTTATACTTGTGAATAATTAATCTAAGTTAAGCATACCTGTATGCGTTACAATAAGCGAGATCCCTATGCTGGAAATGTTATCTGGGACACCCTGTATACGTAAGCACTACAAATAAGTAACGTAAATGCTGATAGGTACTGGTCGACATGTGTTTTTATCAAATAATTTTAGGCCAATGCAAAATCTTCTACGTTATCTGGGGGAATGAAAAGAAAACTTAATGTGGGTGTAGCATTATGTGGAAGCTCCAAAGTAATTATGTGTGATGAACCTACAGCAGGAATGGATCCGGCAGCTAGAAGGGCTCTGTGCAATATATTAGCTAGGGAAAAGCGAGGTAAATTACATTATGTACTGTAGCAGGGTGCCTCACGCGCACCGGTGCTAAAGGGAAAAGCAGTCAAAGAAAACACAAAACACAATTCTCGGTAAAACGTTCACCACACACACTTTTACAGAACACCTGTCACTTTCAACACGTCACACTCTACTACTGCCATCTACCAACGAATGGCTACAGCTTCGGCCATCCTGATGACAAGGAGGTCTCGGCCGCCTTATTTCCTTTTTCTTCGTCTCTGTTCGTTTCTTCTTCTTCTTCGCTCGGTCCTTCTTCGTCGTCTTCTTCTTCGTCTTCGTTCGTTTCGTCTTCTTCGTCTGTTTCTTCAGGGATGTACAGACGCAAACGGTCGCTCGGCAAAATCCCTTCGTAATGCCTTTGAGTTCGCTGGATACCGGGGATATCGGTTACCACGTAACGGTCGTGGTCCAATAACTTGGCAACCATGTAAGGTCCATGATATTTTGGTTGGAACTTCTTTGAGCGCCCAGGTTGATAGTTGACAGTCTTTATCATAACGTAGTCGCCAATCGAGTAACGGGGTGGAGGCCGACGTCTTAGGTTATAACCACGCTCGTTGGCTTCTTGCACTTTCACCTGGTGATCTTCAGCACGATGCCGCAACTCTTCTCGCTGTTCAAGGTGTTGAGAAGTACCCTGAAGCGTCTCGTATACCAAGTCTCGAAGGTGTTGATCCGTGGATATGCGAAGATCATAACCCAGCATTATTTGCGATGGTGATGCGGAAAGGCTTCTTTGAAAAGTAGTATTTAATATTTGTTGCACGCGCACTAGCTTGTTGGACCAGTCGCGGTCGGTTTCGATTAATTTCGACAAGATATTGCAAATTGTTCGATTGTAACGTTCGCACTGCCCGTTAGCTCGCGGTGTAGCGGTAGCGTTTAGCACATGTGTTATTCCAAAGTCCTTTAGGAACGCGGAGAATTCCTCCGATGTAAAAGAGCTTCCCCGGTCACTAATAATGGTTTTCGGTGGCCCGAACGTACCGAAAATAGTTTTTAACTTCGACACTACTTCTTTAGACGCGGTGGTTTTCGTAGGGTTCAAAAATATAAATTTACTGTATGCGTCAATTACCACGAGAATGTGTTTATGTCCGGTCGAGGACCTATCCAAGGGACCAATGTGATCGCAGTGGAGGGTAAGGAAAGGGAGATCACCTTTGGGAATACTTTGCAGTCGTCCGACAGGAATGCTATTAGATGGATTATGCATCAGGCACTTTAAGCAATTTTTTATATATTTCCGAACGTATCGCCGAAGTTTCGGGAACCAATATGACCGACGTATCATTTCCATCGTCTTGTCCACTCCGATGTGGCCGTTGTCGTCATGCGCTGACCTCACGATGTTTCTTCGCATGTTTCGCGGCACTACGAAGAGTATTTCGTGCTGTTTAGGTTCGTAGCACAATATTCCATTCTTCAATTTATAATGTTTGTCCGGTGGCTCATCGCCTAACTCCAAGATCGAAACTATTTTCTGAATTTCAGGATCCTTCAATTGCATGACTCTTAGAAGGTGGGTATCGTCACCTTTCACTAAATCAATAACCAACATGTGAACTCTGCTAAGCGCATCAACATGTTGCATAGCTTGGCTTGATCGATGCTCGACTGTATAATCGAATTCTTGTAACATTACCGACCAACGGTAGATTCTTGCGTTGACCTCACGTTTAGCCAGTGACAACTTAAGGGCATTACAGTCAGTCACTAATTTAAACTTAATACCTAAGAGATAAACTCTAAATTTCTCTAGACTGCGTACTATTGCGAGAAGTTCTAATTCAAATGAGTCATAGCGAGATTCTACTTCAGTAGTGGTCTTTGACATGTAGTAAACAGGGTGAAATTTTGAGTCTTCTTGACGCTGCAGCAAAACAGCTCCGTAGCCGTAAGAGCTGGCATCTGTGTGCAGCTCAGTTTCTTTTTCGGGACAATACATTTTTAATACTGGTTCTGCACTAAGCAGGTCTTTAATCGTTTGGAATGAATCTATTTGCTCAGGTCCAAACTCGAACTTCTGCTCCTTCCTTAACAACTTCGTTAAAGGACGGGCAATCGTGGAGTAAGAAGGCATAAACCTTCGGAAATATCCTGCCAAACCAAGAAACCGTTGCAGTTGTTTAGCGGTAGTCGGTACCGGAAATTTAGACAGTGACATCGGTTCGGTGAGATTCCAAAGCCTCGCGGCTCCGCGTAATTTTTGCTTGGCATGTATAATTGTATTACGATCGTCCAGATTATAAAACAATCGTACATTGTTGATAAACTATTCGGCGGTTATAGATTTTGAATCTGGATCGAACTCAATAATATCGTACTGCGCCTCTGGTGCGTATCTCGCGTTATACCCGTACGGAGTTTGTGACAGTCTCGAGGTAATGGCACCGCGCATCAATTCTTCGTTGCGAATTTGTAACGACGCTATTTGCTCCTGTAACTGTGATATGGTATGGTCTCGCGCAATATGCACGTCGTTTTGTGGATGGAACGTACCACAATGCGGTATTTCACGATCTAAACGAGGTGCCATCTGTTGCGCGATGAAAGCACTTGACGACATTGGATTGCTTGTATCGTATACTAATCCGGTAGATGTCGGAACGGTCGGGGTTTGTGATCGTATATTAGCGGGAGGATTATTGTCGTAACGGTAATAGAAACTCTCAGTTAAAGGCATGGTATAATGATGGGAAATAATAGGTTGCTCAGTGAAATTATTAAGAGGGGAGTGAGCGCTAACTGGACAAGCCGACGGTGGCGCGCCCGGCTCACTAATACCCGTTTGTGACACCAACGGCGGTGTATTATTCCGATCGTAATTCATGACGCTTTAGAACGTACTTACTGTCGTGTAAACGTGTTCACTATATATAAATGTACGAACACTAATACTAACTGACGTTTTGGAACGCACCAATGCAATGGCGGTTGTAGTTTTTAGGTTATGTAGGATGCACGTGGCAAATAACGGTCCGAGAGCAATTTGTTTAACAATCCCACTGCTGACGCTGTAGCAGGGTGCCTCACGCGCACCGGTGCTAAAGGGAAAAGCAGTCAAAGAAAACACAAAACACAATTCTCGGTAAAACGTTCACCACACACACTTTTACAGAACACCTGTCACTTTCAACACGTCACACTCTACTACTGCCATCTACCAACGAATGGCTACAGTACTCAAAAGCAGGGCTCAAAACCGAAAAAAAACATTGGTTTACACTTAACCGAAATCGAAAACGTTATTTTTATGCCGGGTTTTGTCTAAAAAAAAAAAACGATTTAATTTTTATACCGGATAAAAACCCGGTTTTTGACATTATTTAGACTAGGAATGCAACGTATGGAAATATATTACCTATTTATAATTTTATAATATACTAGGCGATTTACCCGGCGTTGCACGGGTGATTACAATTCTCTTTTATAAATCACAGACTACTCGCGCTCCGTGCTCGCGCTCGGCGGACGCTCCCAGATTATTATTCACAGACTACTCGCGCTGCGCGCCCGGCGGAAATGTCTGAAAACGTTTTTCGGACAATTAGTGACATAATAAAAATCAATTTATGCAGTCACGGCACCCTTAATAAAAAACGAAATTTTGCTTCAAAAAAATTTTGAGGTTATAAAAATTAACTAAAACAGTGCAGTTGTATTAAAAATCGGTTTCTCTTTCCATAAATGTAAAATAACAAAGTTGGGGTCATTTCCGGCGAAACCGGAAGTGAAACAAATGCGTGCATGTGCTCAAAAAGCCCGTTTTTTTGCACATATCATATGTCTGAAATTTCATTTGTCTAAAATTAAAACTAAACAAAAAAAAGGGGTGTACAACACTTCATTTATACCTGTTATAATGGTTCACCGGTTTTTTAAACCGGTTTAAAATGCCGGTTTCTTGCCCTGCTTAAATGTGATATACATGTGGCTATACATTTAGTTTAAAAGGTAGTTTTTCCCAGTTGTAATACCTAATTTAATTATTTTTTAAATACGAATCACAACTCTATTCTGTGACACAAAACCATATAGGGCCCCTTCGATAATTATTTTATTAATTTTGAATGTAGACCACTGTAAAGTGTAAAAGTTTATCAATTAGTTTTAATATTTTAAACATATTATCAAAGATAGTCAATATTTTATGATTCATAATGAGCTGATAATGAGCTATAACTTCACTACAGATTCTATACAATCAAATAAAAAATTATAAGTGAAGTAAATTTTATTTGGGTTAAATAAAACCGTTGTTTACATAATTTAGATGCTTTAGCAGGAAGTCTCTTCATTACTCATATTGTCGAGCCATAACATCGTTTTTAAGCATATTTGCTAATTTACAAAAACTACCATATTCAGTATAAAAGAAAAATAAGTAAGAAAGCATAAGGACTTTCATAGTACTGAACCAGTGCGGTACGTTACAATACTTTTTAGTATTATTTTAGGTTTTTTTATCACTAACCATTTTCAAAATATTACCCCTAATTTCATTTTTTCTTATAGGTCGCGAAATTGTCTATGGAATAGTGAAATGGGCTTTTTTCTCTTTTTAGTGAGATACGACCTGCTATATCTATTTTTATAAATAAGTCACAAAATCAAGAAAAATCATATAATACTTATCAAGCTATCTATGAAAAAAGAAACAAAAAACAACTAAAAATATAATTCGCCTAATTTAAGCAAACCTGTATCTCTTATAATAAACGAGATCCCCGTGCTGGATATGTTATCTGGGACACCATATACAGGGTGTCCCCGATTACATTTCCAGGATGGGTATATCGCTTATTATAAGAGATACAGCGTTGCTTAAATTAGATGAATTATTCCTTAGTATGAGAGAATACACAATCAATTTTTAAAAGCACAAAATTCCGCATGGTTCAGATAGCGTGATAAGTGATGGGTAAAAAACGATTTTTCTTCATTTTGTGACTTATTTATAAAAATAGATATAGCAGGTCGTATCTCACTAAAAAGAGAAAAAAAAACATTCAGCTATTTCAAAGAAAAAATGAAATTAGGGGTAATATCTCGAAAATGGTAGGTGTTTAAAAAAATCTAAAATAACAGTTACATTATCCATTAAAAAGTACAATAGTTATTTACACAACAAGTGAGCAAAGTACTTCTTTTCTCGTGAGACTGCCAATTGCACGCACGAGCCGTAGGCGAGTGCGGGCACGGCAGTTGAACGAGAAAAGGTACTTTGCTCACGAGTTGTGTATTACATTTTTCTCACAAACGTTGAACAATGCGATTAAAACATTAAAAGAAAACGTTAATATTTAACATAACCTTAAAATGTCAGTTGTGTATTCGACACGATTGACAGTAGTTTCGCTGTCTAAAAACGCTATTACACGACGTTACCATCACAATTCAACAAACTTTGCTCACTAGGGAGCAAAGTAATCACTTTTGCTCACTAAAGAGTAAAATGTCGTTTTGTCCACTATTTTTGATAAGGTAATGCAACATTTTTCAACGGTTGTGAGAAAATAAAATTGTTCTACTAATTAACACAAAAAAAGTTATGAGAGAAAAAAGAAATTCGACATTTTTATATTTTTTGCTATAACATCTGAAGTACGAGAAATTTTGTACTTTTAAAAATTGATTGGGGCTCCTCTCATACTAAGGAATAATTCGTCTAATTTAAGCAAACCTGTATCTCTTTTAATAAACAAGATCCCCGTGCTGGATATGTTATCTGGGACACCATATATACATAGGTTAATATATATTTTTCATAATATTTCAGGTAGAACTATACTTCTTTCTACCCATTATATGGATGAAGCTGACATATTGGGAGACAGAATCGCCATCATGGCTGGAGGACGTTTGAAATGTTGTGGATCGAGTTTTTTCCTTAAAAAACGATACGGCGCTGGTTACCAACTTATTATGGAAAAAGGAAAGAGTTGCAATGTTGACTCTGTTACCAATTTGTTGAAAAAATACATACCAAATATAGAAGTAAATATACATTTTTTAAATAAAATTTATATGAGGGAGCTTTATGATAAGTAAATAAAAAATGTTATCGTTGTTCGTCATAAAACGTATGTAGAAAATATATTCTGGATTCAGTTTTCCGTGTAGAGCAGGGGTTCCCAAACTTTCTCTGGTATTGCATTCCTTTAAAAATATTCCGTTCAATCGACCCCCTTTGAATTTTTGTCATTGTCCAAAATTTTGCATAATTAATATTTTATTTTATATTTAGTCTTACTCTACTGTGAGATCTAGGACTGTTCAACTGTGTTGTGCTGACTTTCTTCCACGTCTTTCTGTTTTGTGCTAGCTTTCGTATCTCTTTCCATTTGATTTTTCTATCCCTTGCTGCTTTTTTAACTTCGTCTTGCCAGGATTTTCTCGGTCTACCTCTTTTGTTTTTTACCTGTGACCTTACTTCATACACTTTTCTGATTAATCTTTCTTCTTTTATTCTATAAATGTGTCCCAACCATCCGTTCTTGTATTTTTGTTTCAACTGATTTTATTTTTAATTATTCTCTATATGTTTCATTTCTGACACGATCTTTTTTGGTTTTTCTTTGAATTTCTTTTAGAAATCCAACTTCTGCTGCATTCACACGACTACTACTTTTGTTTGTAAGTGTTACTACTTTTTTTACAACTTTAAGTTCTCTTTGTTTTGGGACTTCTCTATTAACAAAAAATGATTTTCTTTAACTATTAAATATTCTTCCCACATTTCCTGTACTTTCGCTTATTTCCTTGTCCATACTTTGTTTGTTCTTGATGATCACTCCTAAATATTTAAAGCTATCTACCTTTTCCAACCTAAGTAATGTTATGCCCCTTTGTTCTCTGTTGACACGATCATAATTTTAATTTAGTCTATATTTATTTTCATATTGATTTTTTTCAATTCTTGGTTAAGAATTTCTAGGTTAAATTGTAGATTCTTTTCTGATTTCGGAATTATTACCATGTCGTCTGCGAACATTAGGTCGGTTATGTTAATTTTTATCATTTTTACTTGCCTAGATTAAACGGTCTCATATTTTGTTTTACTTCTTTAATGACACCATCCATAACTACTAAGAATAATAATGGACTGAGCACGCTTCCTTGTTTTAAACCCTCTTTTGTATCAAACTCTGCCGATTCTTTATTCTTCTTACAATATTTACCGTTTTTTCATACTCCGCTTCTTTTGTGTTGATTGTTTCTATTTCTATTACCTACTTGCTTAGGCCCCTTCATACGTCTTTTTTTAAATTTCTATCGAATGCTTTTTCCAAGTCTACAAAACAAATGTAATTCCTTGTTTTTGGTTAGGCTCTCTTCAATTCTTTGTCTTCGAATAAAAGCTGGGCCTTGTGTACTTCTTCCTCTTCTAAAAGCATATCGGGATTCGTCTAGTGTTTTCTATTTTTTCTTTTAATTTACCTTCCATCACTCTTGCCAGTATTTTCCCCGGCACATCATTAATGTTATTCCTCTATAGTTGGAACAATCTCTTTTATCTCCTTTCTTGTATAGTGGTCGATGATTCAGTGTTTCAATCCCTTGATACTTTTTTTGATTTCACTACTTCGTTTAATAGTCCTTAGTACTTCTTTTCCTAATTCTTCCATTTATCTAAATATTTCCGGTGTTACACCATTTTTACCTGCTGCTTTTCCTATATTTAATTTTGCTTTGGGTTTTTCTAATTTCTCCATTGTAATCTTTCTAATCTCTTTTAAACTCTATTGCATTTTACATTCATTATTTCGTCCCATCTTTCGTATATTTCATTTGTCTCCGTTAGTTCTTTAAAGTATTGTCTACGTCTTTCCATTATTTTATGCTCATCCGATATTATGTTGCCATTTTTGTCTTTTATGTTTTTCATTTCATACTGTGACGTGCGCTTATGCAGCGTCGTTATTTACTTAAAGGTTTTGTTGCTTTTGAAAGAAATTGCTTAAACCTTTTAATTTTAAAAACTCTGGCGGCGATGTGGCTCGTGTCGTCGGATGCTCTGGAGGACTCCTTCACGTCGTTTAGCGTAGTTCACCAGGTCTAGAGTAGCTGTAAGGTAGTGAGGTTGGCGAAATTAAACAACATTTACTTTGTGATCGGTGTTTATTATACATATTTTGTTCAATATTTTGTAGTTGGAGTTTTAACGTAGATTCGTGAATATGTGTGTGGCTGCGTATGTATGAAATTACGTGTGATTGTGTGTGCAATGGAATGTTGGTGTATATATGAAATTATATGTTTTATGTGTACAATTAAATGTTGGTGTAGGTGTAATTATTGTGTTTGTGTATGTGTGTATTTGTTTAAACTCCAACTAGGTCTGTCGAATAGCGAAAGCTCGCCCATCAGACCTCTTTGTTGGAGTTGGTAGGAAAACTGTATGGGGTCGATCGATAAGCGATAATTCGCCCGCAGACCTCGCTCTAAAGTCCATAAAAATAATTGAGCCGTGTGCTCTCGTAGCGAAAACTCGCCCTAACTGCACGTGCAATGGCCCAAAGGGTTACAAGATAACAGGAGCTTCAGAATCTAGCGAAAACTCGCCGCAGAAGCTGGCTCTGTATATCAGGTGGATCGTGTATGATTGTGTCGTGTGGTTCTGTGTTGAACCCCCTTCATTTTTGACATACACATCTTTTTATACATGTTTTTGGAGACGTGGGGTGAAAAATAGCTACAATACGCCTATTAGTCGCTCTGAACTAATTACAATCCTAGTACCTATTGAATAAAAAAGGCGTAAAACAAAGTTTAGTCGTTTGTTAATTCGTTATTTATTTGTGTGCACAGAAAGGGGATGCAATCCGGATGTTTTAGTTTGTTATTGACTGTGCCCCTCCAAAACTAGATTATCTAAACAAAACTGATTCCTGTTTTCACCCAACCAAAATTCCTAAATAAAGTCGTACACGCTAAAATATGTTAAACTGCATTCAAGTTATATCAAATAATAATAAAATTACATCTATGCTAATATTTTACAAAAACAAACATTGTCATTAAAATCGATACAAATAACATACAATGAAAGAGGTCATGGCCCATTTAATAAACTAACAGGTGTTCTCTTATTGAGATTGTGGTTCACTTACAATATTTCAATCACCAAGTCATTAGATACTTTCTTTAGCCGACCTAGCATCCCATCGGTCCAAGTACCGATAATTTATGGTGTCATTTACTATTCGTCAGGCCGTATGCTCACGAAATAACCCTAAACACCCTTATTTTATTTTTGATTATATTATTTACGTATTTAATAACGTAAGCTTTTCATGGCTAAACTAATGTTTTTTAAGAAATGGCTGATAAGAAACAGACTAAACAAACTTAAGTTTAAAAATATTCTTTAATTTTAAAATTCCCACGATAGTTTTGAAAGCCAGAAAATATTGATTTTATTTAGAATTATTTTTATTACTAATGCAGCCGTCACAATATTCAATATATTTTTAGGGAGGAAACGCGGGGTAAAGGGTGTAACAGTATTTTAATTAATACAGTTTAATTCGAATCATGATGTTTACTTGGTACCGCTGGTATTCGTTTGGTAATTTTATACCGGCCCGCAGCCTCATGTCTTTAAATCGTACGTCATTATTTAATTGTGTCTGTCACCGTGAGGTGCATTTACCTGGGACAGGTTAGTAGTTTTAATATCAATTTACCGTACAATTACGGATTTTGTTGCAAAAATGTTCATGATGTTAAAATGAAATATATTTTAGAGAACTGTTAAATATAAAGAAAACTAATAAAAGTTGCCATAACAACCAACTATAAGTAGTTTTCTTACAACTGGCGCTCAACGTAAACCAACTACTGATTATGGCGACCCAACATTCGCCCACGCAATTTGGCTCGACAAATAAGGGAGCGATTCCAAAATCCAACCAGTATTGGACTAGAAACAAATCAAAACAGCAAAACCATCGTAACGAAGATCTGGACGATGGCAGCCGTTTGATACGTACGGAAGCTGGGGGACAGGAAAACGGAAAAAACACGATATCACCTTCAAAGCTAGTGGCGGCAAGTACTACAAATAAAGGTACCGTTTTTGATTTCTTTAATGCTGCAAAAGCAGTCACGGAACCGTCCACGCGTAAAGGCGAAAATCGAACATCTCTTGACCTCGCTGCGTATCACAACCCAGAGATATCATTCGAAGGAGATAAGTTCAACAAGGAAACGTCCGTTAATATTGGCGAATCTAACCTTAACAAGGTGAACCAAATTAATAATTCAATTTATAGCCTACCATCGGAAAATATGTTTGCCACAAATAATTGTAATAATTGTGTGTGTAATGCAACAAAATCCAGCGGTTTTAATTCCGAGATTATGAAAATGTTACCGACATTTTCAGATGTAAATGGGCTTCACCCTGTACAATTTTTATCACAGTTGGAGGAAGTTATGCAACTATATAACCTCCAATATAGTACTTTTCTCGTGAGAAATTTGTTTAAGGGTGGTGCTAAATGTTGGGCTGATGCGGTAATCAGTTTATTTACTACTTATAACGAATTTAAATCAGGGTTTTTGGAGCAATTTTGGGGAGAAACTGCCCAGGTTAACGTACGTCACAGTTTAGAAACAGGCCGTTTTACCAAAGATTGTAAAATTACTTATACTGATTATTTCTTGAAACATGTGGCTATGGGTCGTTATTTGACAGCGGTTATTTCGGAGAAACAGCTTATTGAAAAAATTGCAAAACACTTTCCCCCACAACTATCATATTCCCTTAGCGATTGCCAAAACATACCTGATGCTCTAAAGTTTCTACGCATAGCTGATTATTTTAATCACGATTTTCAGCAAGCGAAAATAAACGAGGGGTTTCCAAATAGCAATTCCCAACGTGTGTTTACAGATAAATCTCAAAATTTTCGACGGTTTCAAAACCGTACTCCCAACGGCAAGATGGCACAGTTGGAGTTGGACGAAAAAAATTCTAATATGGAAATTGATGAAAATCAATTTCCGGAAAACTTAACGCACTCCGTTGTTTAGATCCTGGCACCGGAGCTGTAAAGAACAGGATCGATACTAAAAATAATCCGGTATCCGATTTACTTGAGTGCGAATATGATCATGATCTGACTAATCCTAGTAGATTACCGGTCATAGCAGTAACTATTCAAAACAGATATTTTGCCGGTTTAGTTGACACTGGCAGCGAATTTTGTGCAATTAGTTCTGATGTGTGGGAACAGATTGATCATGATAATATTCCGAACTTTAAAATCTCAGGTGTTAGAGTTTCTGGAGCCTTTAAGGCAAAGAACCGGAAGATTACTAATCAGATTCTTCTTCCATTTTCTTTAGATGCTGCAAATTTCGAGTTCGAATTTTTGCTTGTACCTGATTTAGTTTTTCCAATTATTTTGGGTCGGGATTTCCTTAAATCCGTGAATGCGGTTATTACTTTAGCCACGAATAAAATTTCATTGTCGTATCGTAATAAGCTTATCGAAATTTCCGAATTACCAAATGTGCATAGTTATTCATCGTTGCCGTCTTTGCAAATGCAACACTTGCATATAAACCACGCGGCATTTGAAGTGACAGCAGCTGAAACTGATTACGCTCCCGATTTCGAACAAATTCTTGAAACGTGTGAAATTACTGACATTCAAAAAAGCATGGCGATAAATGTTTTAAAAAATCATGTCGATGTATTTTCGGATATACCCGGAAAAACGCGCGAGTACGTGCATGAGATAAAAGTATTTGATGAGACGCCTTTTGTTCAAAAGGCATACCCTGTCCCTTTGGCTCATCGAGAAAAGGTAGACGGTGAAATTCAAAAAATGGTTAGGTGGGGAGTTATCGAAAAGGCGTCAACACCATATATTAGTCCCTTAGTAATCGCGGTTCGCAAAAATGGAAGGGTGCGCGTATGTTTAGACTCTAGGCGACTAAATAAAGTGCTAGTTCAAGACCATGAACAGCCACAACCCATTGAGGAAATTTTAAGAACCTTACGAGGGGTGAAGTTCATGTCCACCTTGGATTTAACCAATGGCTATTGGCAGTTACCTCTGCGAGAAGAGGACAAACGGTTTACGGGCTTTTTGTACAATAACCAGTCTTATCAATTTTGCGTTTTACCGTTTGGTCTAAGTACAGCTGTAGCCTCTTTTACGAGGTGTATGCGTAAAATTTTGGGACCCGAATTTCATTCATTCACTGCCGCTTACGTCGATGATTTAATCGTAGGATCAGAGATGTTCGAGCAGCATTTAAGTCATCTCGATCGCGTATTAACTAGGTTAGGTGAAGCCGGTCTTACTTTGCGACTCGAAAAATGCTCGTTTTTTAAACGTGAAATGGTTTATTTGGGTTATTCGGTTAGTGAATTGGGTATACGGCCCGATCCTTCTAGAACAACGGCTATTCGTGATTTTCCTAGACCACAAAACGTAAAACAGTTACAAGGATTTTTGGGTCTTTGTAATTACGATCGGTCATTCTGTGAAGATTTTAGTAATACTATAGAGCCGCTTGTGGCTCTTACGCGAAAGAAAAATAAGTGGTCCTGGACAGAAAAGGAAGAAACGGCATTTGAGCAGGCCAAGACCAAAATCGAGAATTCGGTTCTCTTAAGTCATCCGGTTTTAGATTCTAAATATTATGTGGAGGCTGATAGCAGCGATTTTGGTTTAGGTTGCGTATTATACCAGCGTGTTAATAACGAAAGAAAAGTGATAGCTTACGCTAGTCGATTAATGAGCGAATGTGAACGGCGCTATAGCGTTCCAGAAAAGGAAGCTCTCGCAATTTTATTTGCAGTTACGAAGTGGCGCGTGTATCTTTTAGGTAAACGCTTCACGATAGCTACAGATCACCGGTCCTTGTCGTATTTACAGAGTTGTAGGTTACTTAGCCCAAGGATTACCAGATGGTGCCTAATCTTACAAGAATTTGACTACGACATAAAATATATCCCGGGGCGGTGTAACGTTATTGCAGACTCTTTGAGCCGGAATCCGGTGTTAAGATTGCCAACCCCCACAGATAAACAATTTATTATAAATTCCGTGATCAAGGCCGACGAGTCATATAGAAAAATTTTGAAGTCCTTGCCTGACTTGCAGCGCTCGGATACAAAGTTGGGAGAATCGTCGAGCTACTTAACTCCGTAGTTCACGAGTCTACAGGATTTTGCCCTTTAGAGTTACATTTCAATAAGACTCCTAGCTCTATTTTACGACCAATGATTGATTTTCCGGGATTTCCACCTACGGTTCGGGAAGATAGGCTGGTGCTCGCCGCTGAAACACTGCGGGGGCGTTCTGCCCGCCGAAGTTTGTATAACCAGAAGCGAGACGTAAGTTTTAAGGTGGGTGACGTTGTACTTTTAAGGGCTAACAACATCTCGGATTCGTTCCGGAAGGAAACTGCGAAGTTTTTTCCCTTGTTTGAAGGGCCCTATTTAATTAAAAAACAAGTCGGAACCTATACTTATGTGCTGGAAAAAACTAACGGAACTGAAAGGGGGGTTTTTCATGCCTCTCATTTAAAACAGTTTCATGGTACTTTCGCTCGAGGCTAATCCATGGTAACCTATTTGGTTGTTATTTATTCTTTTACCTAGGAATTCCTATAAACCTGGCTCCTTGTCTTAACCTACTCGCGAATGTGGGGGACAGTTGTAACAGTATTTTAATTAATACAGTTTAATTCGAATCATGATGTTTACTTGGTACCGCTGGTATTCGTTTGGTAATTTTATACCGGCCCGCAGCCTCATGTCTTTAAATCGTACGTCATTATTTAATTGTGTCTGTCACCGTGAGGTGCGTTTACCTGGGACAGGTTAGTAGTTTTAATATCAATTTACCGTACAATTACGGATTTTGTTGCAAAAATGTTCATGATGTTAAAATGAAATATATTTTAGAGAACTGTTAAATATAAAGAAAACTAATAAAAGTTGCCATAACAACCAACTATAAGTAGTTTTCTTACAAGGGCTAAAATTAAAAAACGGATCAAGGTGAATATTTTTTTACATTATAAAAATATAATTTCAAAAATTATTTTTTTTCTTTATAATAACATAGCATAATTATCGGCCTTTGTAACTCAAAAGATTTGAGGAGCTAAACTTTCTTTAAAAATGAACATTTCTAAAAGACATTTTCTACTTACTCTATTGTTTAAAAATCATAACATTAAATAAAACCTTAAAAATTGTGTTTTTACAAATAAGTAGACTATAAGCTGATAAGTTTCTTCGCAAATTAGTAATGTTATAAAACAATTTGATATATTTCATAAGATAAATTGAAAACAATTTGTCGTGAACTAGTAAGAAAGTAATTTTTATTTAAAATGTAAAAATATTGTTTCCTAAAATTTTATTTTTTGTCACTGCCCTTTTTCTACCAAAAACTTTTCCTCTAGAGCAAGACCGGCTCAGGCGTCGGTTTTTTAGGCCCCAGCCCAAGGTTCCGCGCTGAGAAGGGCCCCACACTTTTAAATTTATACCAAAATTTAATAATAAATAGAATGATTATAATGATTAACAAAATTATTTGATTTTTTATTTCAAAAAATCTTTTCGCAAAGCCACGCAAAACCTCCAGCCAGCCCTGCTCTGGAGTTAACCAAAAACCCAAAGCGAGAAGAATTATCGCCAAACCCGAATTTTTCGGATCAAAATGACAGTGTTGACGACCCTAGGATAAAATTATTCAAAAAACAAAGATATTTTACTATTATACACCCGTCGCCCCTATATGCAATAATATAATAAGTATATTGATAATATTATTACAAACCGTTAAACCACATGATATAATATTAAAGCATTTTTATTTGCCATTACTTTGTAAAAAAAAAAAAAAAAAAACTACTAGTTTATTTGCTTCTAGACCATTGGACGTGTATTTGTTTTAGGTTAAAAGTAATATTGGTTCAGAATTGTCTTACGTATTAATTGAAGCACGAATAGATATTTTCGAAACAATGTTAAATGATTTGGAAAAGCAAAGCGCTTCATTAGGAGTCACAAGTTTTGGTATATCTTTAACTACTTTAGAAGAAGTATTCATGAAGTACGTAATTTTTAATAACATTGTCTTACATTCGATTAATATATATTCAATTTTTGTTTTTAGAGCAGGAGCTGACCATGGAGATGAAGAGATTGATGATATATCGGATGCAAATGGAGAATTTTCACAAACCCGTCGCGTTACCTCTTCTGAGTACGTATATGTATATTTTAATAAATAAAAAATAATAATAATGCTGTTAGAAACCAGCAAACCATAGTTTAATTTAACCTTATCAAGAAACACGTGAACCAATGTTATCTATACGGATGCGCAAAAGTATGGAAACAACAAATATCTAGAATACTATTGCAGATATAACAATGACATTTTGTATCTGAGAGTTATGGTATTATTCGGATTCGATGAAAATATTAAGGTTACAATACGACTTCCGGTTCAACCGGAAACGAACTCAAACTTTGAAATTTTAAAAAGAACTTCCTGTATATTTTTATATTTTTAGATTTCTTGTAAAATTTACTTTAAAAATGTTTAAGGTTGTATGGGTCTAAAGTCAACCGTTTTCGTAAAATTTACATTTTTATGAAAATTTTGAGCGATACAGCACTTTCAATTTTTTTTAACATTTAAGTTATTTTAAAGGCAGTAGAATTTCGATTAAAAATTAGATTCACAATAGATTATTTAAAACTTTGTACTAGCTACATTTTAAAAATATTATACAGGGTGTTTTTTACGCTTGGACAAACCCGTGAAACTTTAAACATCGATAACACATTTTTCTTAAACACAACACCCTATTTGTTTTTACATAGCCTTGTAGAAAATTTGATTTTCTTTCAAAAACATTAACAGTGTTTTATACCTCAAACAATACAAGATCTTGTTTTGTTTAAAAATTCGATGGCGTGCACGATATAACGAAAAAACCGAAATCGATCAAAGTTTTTAAACTTAAATATCTCGGCTATCGTTGCGAATACACAAAAACGCCAAAGGAAAAATGGTTTGCAGATTTTGTTTGCTATAAGATGGCGGTAGTCAGATTTTTATTTATAAATTACCGTGCGAGATATTTGACAAAACAACTTTTTTTTGTATTATTATTCCAATTTTCCATTCGTTTGATACTTCTCCTTGGGTCCATACTTTATTAAATAAGTGTGTTATTATGTCTATTCTCTCATTTCCTTAATTCTTTGGCATTTCTGGTGTGATACAGTCATGTCCAGCTGACTTCTCTTGCTTTAGGTGTTTTATTGCTTCTACTTCTGCTCTGTTTATGTGTTCATCTCCTTTCAAATTATTCGTAATATAATTATTCTCGTCAGTTCTAGTTTTATCTTCTTTTGTAGTTAAAAGGTGTTGAATGTATTCTTTCCATCTTTCCATAATATGTTCGTCGTTTGTTAACATTTGGTTATTTTTTGATTTCACATGTTTTAATACTTGCTGTTTCCTTTGCTTAATTTTTTAGGGGTTTTTAAAAAAAAAATTGATTTTGTTCTGCTGTTCATTTCCATTCTTCTGCCAAATTCTTCCCACGATTTGTTGTTTTCTATATTGATCAATTCTTTAACTTTCATTCTTTGTTGTTTATATTTTTCATATTCTTTATCTGTCTCAGACCCAGGTAATGCTTTCACAGTTTTTTTTTTAAGTCTGACTTCATATTTTATGTCCTGATTCTACCAACTCATTTGTTTCTTCCTTTTATTTATTCTTGTTGTTCCGCATGTTTTTTCTGCTATTTTCAGGATAATTTGTTTTAGGAAATATATTCCACATTTGTTCTAATTCCATAGTTTCCCAGTCTTTTATTGTATTTATCTTTAGTTCCACTTCCTCTCGAAATTTGTTTGCTATTTCTGTCTCTCGTAACTTACACGACCTAATTAGCTCTTTTATATTTTTTGACTGCATTTCAATTCTTTTGTTTTCTTGATCGAATTTTCAGTTTCTATAAAGCATGTTTTGTTTGCTATAGTAATGCCTCTTTCATTTTCACATCAAGTTGTTGGTGGGTTTTTATAAAGTCCTCCATTTCCTTTTTCAGATTTTTATTACTTTTGTTGTCTAGTGATATTCCAGTATCTTCTTTCTTTTATCTTTTGCGAGTTTTTCTATTTTCTGTTTAATTTCTGTTATCTCTGTCTTCATTCTACTGTTGTATGCCATTAAGGCCTTGTTCGCTTCCAGTAATTCTTTTATAGCAGTTTTATATTCATTTTTAGTCTCACGAAATTCCACCATGAAACCTTTTAACATTGATAGTATAGTGTCTAATTTCTCTTCTTTATTTTCTTCCATTGTGCACGGTTTCTCCTTTGTCCTCGCCCCTGGTTAACCCTTTGCGGTTCAATTAATTTTCACAAAATTCTACCCATTAATTTTCCGAAATAACTAAATAACTAATTTTTTGGCAGCGACGTCTACTGATCACAATCCCTTATACATACAGCTACAGGTTTCTAGTTTTAAAATAAAAATGAGCGGCAGTTATCATGACGTCAGCCGACCTTGAAACGCAGGGATTAAAATAGCCGGCGGACACGACCGGACGTTGGACCGCAATGGTTTAACATATTGTGTGTGTTGCCTATAAGCTGGCGTCAGGGATGAGCCGCACCTCTTCGGTTCGGACGGTTGACCTCCACCAATTACCAAGGGTGACTTTTCGAACATAACCTCCTTAAATCAGTTTATAGTAATTACTTACGCGGTTTTTCTTTTACTGAGACTCTCACTTATAATTTTTCCTTTTTGAAGTCCATTTGGTTTATTAAGTCTGTTTTATACTATTCTATTTTTTCGTTTAAGAAAATCGTATACGATTTTCTAGTACGGTGTCAATCAGAAATTAAAAATCTTGAACAAAAAATTCGTAAGAAATTACTACCTGCCCTAAACGCTTCCAATTTTAGCATGGGCGCATGCGTATTCTACTGTAACTGTATCTGACCGCATGACATTTGTGGATTAGGTTAACTGAAACAATCAAACGATGTTAAATAATACATATTACCATTATCCCTCACAATTTATTTTATAGGAATAAATATGTAGAATGGAACAAGCATTAAATATACGTTAAATTTGAAAATGATTCACTTTCTATTCTGTGATCAAATTGAACATTTGACATGGTTACTCAAGGTGCCTACAAAATATGATAAAAGTTACTTTAAAGTAACCGAAATATATTGGAGTTTTCGTACCAAAAAATAGTACAATGCAAATGGTTTTGTATTAAAAATCTATACGATTTTCTTAAACGAAAAAATAGTATAGTATAAAAAAGACTTAAGAACCGAAAATTGGACTTGATAACGGAGTCGCCTAACGCACTTATTCACTCCTACACACAAACCTTCAGGAGTACGTAACTTTTATAATTGTCTAACATTAGTAAAAGTATATTTAAATTTTAATTTTAGTGTGGGAGCTGATTATGGACAAACTACAAGCGTTGATGCGATAGAACGCGTTACCTCTTCTGAGTACGTAACTTTTATAATAATTGTCTTACGTTAATAAAATTATATTTAATTTTAGAGTGGGAGCTGATCATTGGCAAGAAGAATCACATAGTAAGTATTAAAGCAGTTTGCGTTTAAACTGTGAAAATTGATTTATAAAATATTCCTATTCCTTTCAGTGGATTTCGGTGATCATCAATTCAAAACCGGATTCTGTCTATATTTATATCAATTACGTGCCATGATTAGAAAGAGAATATTATTTTTGCGACGTTCCTGGGTTCTAACGTTAATTCATTTGTTTCTTCCATTTCTTTTAATTTTAGTCACTATGATCACTGAAAAAGATTTTTTTATAATACCGAATGTACCTAAATTGGAAATAACTCTTGAATCGTATAATAATCCCATAATTGTTGTTGGAGGAGATAATAACTCGTATAAAAGAATGTACATAAATTACTTGACTCAAAACAATTATTTGCATATCGACTGGGAAAAAGAAAATTTTATACAACATATGCTTGATGAGGTAAATAAATAGGTTTTTGCAGAGCTTGTGAACGCTTTTCTTCTGCTTCTAATGGAAATTATAATATGTATCTACTTCCAAACAGGGCATAAAATCTGTTTAAAAAACCGGTTAACCGCTATTTTTGCCCGTAAAAGTGATTTTTAACCGAAACCGAAACTGTTATTTTTTATTGCAAAAAAAACGGCAACCTTTAACCAAAATAATTAAAAACCGTTTTAGTTTTTAACCTCTTTTATTAATAAAAATTATTTTAAAAAAATACAAAATCTGTATTCAATGCGATTAGTTTACCAGAAATCATTACGGAACGCTTGATTGTACATACAGGGTGTTCCCGTTATCACCGCAAATATTTTAAGTGGTGATAGAGGCTCTTTTTCTTTAAAAAAATGTTAAGTAAACCATTTTCCCAAAATAAAATGCTAAGCAAATATCAACACTTACTTGATTTTTTTACACTTCTGCATTTATAAGACTCTGTTGCCGAAAATATCAATTCTATCCGTAAAATACTTTGTAGCTTTTTAATAGAGTAGAAAAAATGGATTTAAAAAGATTTTGCTGCTGTCGATATATTTTGTAATAAATCCAAAAACTCTATCGTTAAAATAACGAAGTTACTTACTTACTAGGGTTGTTACAGCTTGTTGTGCTACAGAAAAATAATCAGTCAATTGATAATAAATTGCATTAAACTCATAAGTACTTCCCAATATTTCATTAAGACTAAATCAAATTCTTTGTATAGAGGGTGTTAACTTATAAATTTGCATTTCCTTTATATCTTTACTAGCGATTCCGGAGCCCCTTCGGGGCTCCTTCACCGCTAGATCCCGGCTTGCGCGTAGAATTCTCTTTGCGCGTAAAATTCTCTTTGCGCAATAAATTACCTTTCGTTTGTTGCACGTTACATGTCTATGTTCCCTAGATATATCGATTATTACTAAGCGTATCGTTGAACAATCGATTGGCTCAAATTTTTATTCACAACACTCCTTCCTTCACCGCTAGACACCGCCTAGCGCGTATTTTTCTCTTGCGCAAAAAATTATCTTTCGTTTGTCCATAATTGACTTCGTTCCTGAGATATATATATATATAGCTCAAAATTTAATGTTAAACAAATTATTCTTCTAGTGAGAGCATTGCGTAGTCGATTCGTTTCCAATCTTGCTTCCCGTTGCTCGTCCATTTCAGATGAACGGGCTTGAGCATTGCGTAATCGATTCGTTTCCAATCTTGCTTCCCGTTGCTCGTCCGTTTTAGATGAACGGGTTTGAGCATCGCGTAATCGATTCGTTTCCTATCTTGCTTCCCGTTGCTCATCTGCTTCTGAAGCTCGTAGTGCTTTTTCTTTGCTCTTTGGTTGGGAGGCATAATTAAATAGAAAATGCGTTGATTTTTTAAATACAGGGTGAGTCATTAGTCGCGGATCGGTCGATTGCGGCTAAACGGTTTGAGATAGAAAGTTAATTCAAACGGTATTTCAAACAGTTTTTTCTTCCGAACACGATAAAAATATTTTTAAATATACAGGGTAAGTCACCTCTCTGGAACCAATAGCAACTTTTATATTTCAAATACGACACCCAATTTTTTATTTAATATTCTTGACTGCCTTCATTTTAGCTTTACATCGATATAAAATACTACAGGTTTTTATGCGGCCTTGTCACTAAAAACAAATAATTTCCAAAATTGTTCAAGGTTTTAAGTCTTTATTTAAAAAATTCTCCTGAAGTCATTTTTCGATGCACAGAGTTGTAATTTGGTAAGAACATGCAGAAAACATTGCTCTATTAGCTCGATACCAAAAAGTTTAAATCACGCATACAGGGTGTTCATAAATAGGTGGCAACTTCCATGATTTTCAAAAGCTCGTAACTCAATTTTTTCAAATGCAAACCCCTGTATTTTCTTAGGTCATCGAATTCGTCTTTAAGAGAGCTTCATTTTTTGTTAAGTAGTATGTCCTATACCCAAAACTTTTCGAGATATTCGACATTTTTTCTTCTAATCATTATTAAAGCAAATAGGATGCCGTGGAAATTGAAAAAACTATCTGTTCACTTCACTAACGTTAAAAACTTGTCATTTATTTCTTGAAATATAGCATTTCCACAATTAATTTCACTTTACAAGAGCAAATTGACATGGTTTATTCACCGTTTCGTGTATTTAATTACTAATAGTAGGTAGATACTTAGTCTTGTGGATTCACTTATAAGCAATAAATAAATTGGCAACCAAATCAATTTTGTTATTGTTATGAACTTTACTAGTGTGTCTAAACCTTAAAGGGAGCGCGAAGAAAAATGGAGAATGAAAGACAAATTATTTGTTGAAACCACAAAAAAAAATTAAATAAATTCAGTAAATAAAATAATAGAACATAAAAAGATCATTGCTATATGCAATTGAATAAACTAGTTAGCCTATAAGTGCATATTAATCAAAATGTGCGTAAATCCTTGCCGCCAGCAAAGGATTTCTTTCGCCTTCTCTCAAGCAACAAACCATATCAATTTGCTCGTGTAAAGTTAAATTAATTGTGGAAATGCTATAATTCAAGAAATAAATGACAAGTTTTTAACGTTAGTGAAGTGAACAATCAGCTTTTTCGATTTCCACGGCATCCTATTTTCTTTAATAACGATTTCAAAAAAAAATGTCGAATATCTCGAAAAGTATGAGTTTTGGGTATAGGACATACTTAACAAAAAATGAAGCTCTTTTAAAGACGAATTCGATGACCTAAGAAAATACAGGGGTTTGCATTTGAAAAAATTGAATTACGAGCTTTTGAAAATCAGGAAAGTTACCACCTATTTATGCGTGATTCAAACGTTTTCGTATCAAGTTAATAGAGCAATGTTTTCTGCATGTCCTTACCAAATTACAACTCTGTGCTTCGAAAAATGACTTCAGGAGAATTTTTTAAATAAAGACTTAAAACCTTGAACAATTTTAAAAATTATTTTTTTTATGACCAGGCCGCATAAAAACCTGTACTATTTTATATCGATGTAAAGCTAAAATGAAAGCGGTCAAGAATATTAAATAAAAAATAGGGTGTTGCATTTGAAATATAAAAGTTGCTATTGGTTCCAGAGAGGTGATTCACCCTGTATATTTAAAAATATTTTTATCGTATTCGGAAGAAAAAACTGTATGAAATACCGTTTGAATCAACTTTCTATCTCAAACCGTTGAGCCACAATCGACCGATCCGCCACTAATGACTCCCCCTGTATAGATAGACGAACTGTCAAATAACAGTCTTACTTGGTCCTACTGTCATTTACAGCGTATCTTAGCAACGATGTTTGTAATGCATACTTCAATTTCTAGGTTATGCTGTCAGTTTGACAGTACTGTCTTTTGACATACTTCAATTTCTAGGTTACATATCAATTTATTTTTAAATGTCATCGTATTTTCATATTCTCAAATATGAATTCAACTCGAAATTGGGATTGTTTCGTATGTATGTTTAGGGAAGAGCGAGGCGATTCCGATTTGGTATGATACATGTACATAAAGCTTAATTGGAGACCGGTCCAGAATAGAATGGTCTGAGCGCTTCTATTATTCTGTCAAAGTTTGACAGTGCGTGCGCTCGACAACGTTTTCATCATGCAAGTACGAACATTTTTGCACGTTTTAATGAATAACGTTTGCAAGCGATTTTTTCCGAGGTCCTGAGCGAGCACATATTAAAATTCGATCCTTTATACGACCTTCAAAGAAGTTCGCGATTTTTAGACGCCCCCGAGTATTTTTAATCGCTCTTTGAAAAGGCTTTCGACGTTCGTTCGTTTGTAGTGCGTGCGCGCGTTTGCGCTTTTTCTCGTTCGTGGTCCGAATTTAACTCGAAAGTGGGATTGTTTGGTACGTACTTGTCGGGGAGAGCGAGACGATTCCGAATCGGTACGACACATGTGCGAAAAGGTTGAATCGGAGAAGGTTCGAGCGTTTAAACGTTACGTCAAATTGTCAAATTGTCAAATTTTGACGAAATTCTCGCTCCAGACGACCCGATTTAAATGTTGCGTGTAAGATTTTGGCACGTTTTCCTCAATATCTTTTCCGGACGATTTTTTGGGAATTCTTATATAGCCTATTTTCTTCCCATGGTCCTATAGATTGTCTGTGCCAAATTTGGTCAGGATCGGATGAATGGTATAGGAATGCATAAAGGACAAACAAACATCCATACAAACATACGTGCATACGTTCATTTATATATACAGCGTCATTCAAAAAGTCTGCAACAAATGGGAAACATTTTTATTTTTGATTTCTCAAAAAATTTTATTCGTGATAAAAGTTGGTGCATAGTCTAAAACTAATTTTAAGATGAAAAAAAGTTTAATAAAAAGTCATAGGGCACTAGATTTTAGCGATTTTTGAAATATTCGCATGAGTAAAGTGCCCCTATTTTAAGAGATACAAAACAAATTTATAAACGAAAGTTCAAAATAAAGCTCGATTTAAACTTTGACGGTCAAATTCCAATTTTTTATTTTTAAGAAAATTTAAGCACTTTACTCTTGCGAATATTTCAAAAATCGTTAAAATCTAGTGTCCTATGACTGTTTACTAAACTTTTTTTTCTTAAAATTAGTTGTAGACCATGCACCAACTTTTATCAAGAATAAAATTTTCTGAGAAATCAATAATAAAAAACTTTTCCATTTGTTGCAGCCTTTTTGAATGTTGAAATTTCTTAAAAAATAAAAATTGAAATTTGACCGTCAAACTTTAAATCTAGCCTTATTTTGAGATTCTAAATAACTTTTTCCTATACAATTTTTTTGTATCTCTTAAAATAAGGGCACTTTACTCCTGTTAATATTTCAAAAATCGCTAAAATCTAGTGTCTTATGACATTTTATCGAACTTCTTTTCATTTTGAAATTAGTTTTAGACTATGCACCAACTTTTATCAAAAATAAAATTTCCTGAGAAATCAATAATAAAAAACTTTTCCATTTGTTGGAGACTTTTTGAATGACGCTGTACAGGGTGCCCATTTTTCTAACCTGTTGTATGGGTAACTCCGTTAATATTAGAGATAAAGAAACGTTTAAATTAGCAAATTTGTGCAGAATTTAAAGGGAAATCTGATGCCATTTTCAAATTTGACCTACGTCATCAACTTTTTGAAATATTTTGAAAAAACTGAAAAAGGTGGATTTTTTCAAAATTGAATAATTCCGTAACCATATGAGTTAGAACAAAAATAAAAATTGGCTGTTATAGATCTTTTTACGTAGATTTTAAATATGTTAACTAAATTTTCATAGCACTCTCGATTTCCGAGTTATAGCACAAACTTGCATTTTTTTAAATGGAAGTCATAGTTGACTGTGGCCTTATTAAAAAGGTTATTTTTTTCTCGTTTCAATGATATAAGGTTTGTTATGCTTTACTGTTGTAGTTTTTCTTTAAATAAGCAAAAATCATTTTACATGTTCACAGCCTACTAATAAATGGGAGTTATCCCGTGTTGATGTTCTTTTTTTTTTCGATGTGACATTTAGGAGTTGTCTCTTATTATTAGTGTAGCAGTTATTAGCCAGTTACAAATTTTAAAAACAAAACCTCAGTTTGTCAAATATAATTTATTGTTTGTTTTACGTATAAATCTCTCTCTCGTGTTGATCAAAATTTGTCATTGAGTTTATTGTAAATTTCAAAAACAATGTGTTCTAATGAAGAAAAAAACACATGCTTTTTTATTACTACGCTTGTAGTAGAAATAGTAGAAATCCAAGTGAAATGTATTTGCAAAGATTTATGGAAAGGAGCCAACCAAGAAAGAAATTATTTTCGTTATTAGAAACCAATTTAAAAAAATACGGGTATACCAAAAAGCCTGATAATATTTCTTCATTAAAAAACATTGTTTTTGAAATTTATAATAAACAAAAATTTTGATCAACACGAGAGAGACATACGTATAACAAACAATAAATTTTATTTGACAAACTATGAGGTTTTGTTTTTAAATTTGTAATGGCTAATAACTGCTACACTAACAATAAGAGACAACTCTTAATGTCACATCGAAAAAAAAAGAACATCAACACGGGTTAACTCCCATCTATTAGTAGGCTGTGAACATGTAAAATGATTTTTGCTTATTTAAAGAAAAACTACAACAGTAAAGCATAACAAACCTTATATCATTGAAACGAGAAAAAATTACCTTTTTAATAAGACCACAGCCAACTATGACTTCCATTTAAAAAAAATGCAAGTTTGTGCTATAACTCGGAAATCGAGAGTGCTATGAAAATTTCGTTAACATATTTAAAATCTACATAAAAACATCTATAAAAGTCAATTTTTATTTTTATTCTAACTCATATGGTTACGGAATTATTCAAGTTTGAAAAAATCCACCTTTTTCAGTTTTTTCAAAATATTTTAAAAAGTTGATGACGTAGGTCAAATTTGAAAATGGCATCAGATTTCCCTTTAAATTCTGCACATAGTTGCTAATTTAAACGTTTCTGTATCTCCAATATTAACGGAGTTACCCATACAACAGGTTAGAAAAATGGGCACCCTGTATAGATAATAAATCGATACAGAATAAAATTTAAAACAAATGAATTTAGTAAGCAGTAAAACATGCAGCCTTAAAGTGAAACACTCAAAATAAACTTTTTCTTAAATCTTACTAATTTCATTCTAGCAAATATTATATTTTTAGCCACAAATTATCATCCAATAACTTGATAGACGTTAATTTTAGATATAAAAAGCAATTAATTACGTTATCTACTAAAAATGTTAAAAATATTGGATGTTTCATTAAAAAGAAATTATTTGTAGCAAAATAGACCAAACACAACAAACACCCTGTGTATTTGTTAAAATATGTAAGCAACCAGCGGCAATTTGTTTAATTTAAACTTCTTTGTATCTGTTACCGTTTACGAGATCCCAATAGTGGCCCTTCTATGTGGACCATCCTGTATATCAACCTTTATTTTTTATTGTAGTTTGACAGTTTTGTTACTGCAAATTAAAACATTCAGTAAACCATTATATTTTAGACAATGATGGACACAGCTAAAGTTCGAAATCGATACATTGTTGGAGCGACATTTGATAATGCAACAAATGAAATTACAGCATGGTTTAACAATGAAGCTATACACTCGCCTCCTTTAGCGCTACAGCTTGTCATAAATTCTGTAATACGTTCTGTAATTCAAAATTTAAGTTTTGATATTAAAATAAGCAACAATCCATTACCTCATCCATTTCAGGTAAATATGTTTATTAAGAGGGTTGGCATTGGAGTGCAGCCTCATACCCCTAATTAGGCTTAGTAGTTGATTGAGTACGCTTTTGACAGTACTAATTTATTAAAAATGTTTTACCCTATATACAGGGTGTCCCAAATTCGAGTAAATGCATGGGGATCTCGCTTATCTTAAGAGCTACGAGGTCGGTTAAATTAGGGCAAAGTTGCGAAATTTGGTGCTTATTAATAATCCAAAGATAAATTGGAAATATCTCACACGGTACCCGAGAAAATTAGGAAAAACTGGAAAATACGATTTTTGAAAATCGTCTATAACTCCTTTGGAGTATGAAATATTTTAAATGTGTGAAAACATTGCCCATCAAGCCAAATCAAATAGTGGTCACAAATTTTTTCTAGACTGATTCGTTTTTGTTTTATGACAACCAACTTTATTTTTTCTTATGGGCGCAATTTTTGCTAATTACATAATCAAATAGAATTTATTTTTCTGAATGCATTGATGTATCACACATGGTATTTTACTTTTTCTTTCATTGTCAAATTTCAAAAAATACGTTTTAAACAATAACCGTTATAAATCAGGTTGGCCGGTCATTGTAGTTTATGTTGTTTCCATGACAACCGATCAACAAACTAAAAGTTTTGAAGGCCTATTAGTCGTAAAAATTAACTTTAATAACGAAGAAAAACGCGATATGCTGCCCATAAAAAAAAACAAAGTTGGTTGTCTAAAACAAAAACGAATCGACCTAGGAAAAATTTTTGAACAACATCCGATTCGGCTTAAAAAGTTGCTTGGGCAACTTTTTTACACATTTAAAATATTTCAAACTCCAAAGGAATTATAAACGATTTTCAAAAATGGATTTTCCAGTTTTTCCTAATTTTCTCGAATACCGTTTGAGATATTTCCAATTTCTCTTTGGATTATTAATGAGCATGGAATTTAGCAACTTTGCCCTAAATTAACCGACCTCGTAGCTCTTAAGATAAGCGAGATCCCCATGCATTTACTCGAATTTGGGACACCCTGTATACAGGGTGTTTCTGAACGATGTAGCATAATTTTTACTGGTCAATCTACATTGAAAAATAGGACGATTTAGCCCATCATGCCTTATAGAAAGTTGCATCGTTGCTAAGTTACAGCCCCATGAAGAGGGGATGAAAAATGGTTGTTTTATTGATAAATCAAGAACGCTTTGACCTACAACATTTATATTTGGCACGTATTCTACAATAGGCAAGCGTGTTTTTATCCACAAGTTTGACCGAAATCCCACCATAGGGGGCGCTACAATAGACAATTGCAGAGAAAAAACCTGCTGTTTTTTTTGTCGATCATAATTTCAATTTTTTATTGTAACACTCGGATAGGTAGGTCTAAAATGTACATTTTTAGTAACTTAAAGTTTTTTGATAGGAGCCATCGTTTTGGAGAAAAACTCGATTTTATTAAAATATAACTCTTGAGATTTATTGAAAATATTTAAAAAATCATGTTTTATACAAATAAAACTGGACATAATAAATAACTAATAAATAACTAATACAACTAAAAATGATTGTTACAGTAAACGAAAATATGACATCTGACTACATTTGTTTTGTTTGTTAATTTACAGTTAACTAGTTTTTGTTAAATATTTTCAGTAGGTTAAATCTCAGAGTTATATTTTAATAAAATCGAGTTTTTCTCCTAAACGATGGCTCCTATCAAAAAACTTTAAGTTACTAAAAATGTACATTTTTGACCTACCCATCCGACTGTTACAATAAAAAATTGAAATTACGATCGACAAAACAAATACAGGAGGTTTTTTCTCTGCTATTATCGATTGTAGCGCCCCCTATGGTGGGATTTCGGTCAAACTTATGCATAAGAACACGCTTGCCTATTGTAGAATACGTGCCAAATATAAATGATGTAGGTCAAAGCGTTCTTCATTTATCAATAAAACAACAATTTTTCATCCCCTCTTCATGGGGCTGTAACTTAGCAACGATGCAACTTTCTATAAGGCATGATGGGCTAAATCGTCCTATTTTTCAATGTAGATTCACTACTAGAAATTATGCTACATCGTTCAGAAACACCCTGTATACATTTAAAATTACATAAAAAATGTTATAACGGAAATCAAGATTGGTTTGTCAGTTGTCACCTTCCTTTGCAATTTAGTAATAATTGTGAAATCGACAGTTTATATCGATTTGCACAAGTAGCAAATTGCAAAGTAAAGTGGTTTTGGCACGTGTGTTCGCTACAAGAAATGAAATATAAGAAGTTATATTAAATAATATAAGATATTGGAACGTTTAAAATTATTGAAATATTAAAAAATTATATCAAAATGTTCAGCTATTCTGAACAATAATCTATGAACCTAACCATTTTGTAGTACCTAACCTACCTACCTAACAACCTAACATGCTATTTTGGTAGTTCATTTTTTTACCGTTTAATTTACACTAAAATTTAAAAAAATACAAGCAACCCTAGTAGCACAAAGCACATACATACAGGGTGCGCCAATAGTGCGATAAAGTCCATTATTGCCCTTAATGTCAACTTATTAAAAAAAAGTTTTTAATGAAACTTGTAGTATTTCTAGACGTGCATGTTTTAAAACTAGTTTCAAGTATACAGGGTGTTTCATAAAAGTGGGGCGTCACTAAAGGTATTTTTTTTTAAATTGAACACCCAGTATAATTTGCATAATCGAATTCAGCAAGAAAATCTCCATATGACAGTATTTTGGTTTTTTCATTTTTTTGCGACGTTGCCAATTTATCTCAAAAATCTTTGAATTTCCAGAAAAACAGGGTACAATACTTGTCAAGAGCACAACGTTATGAATAATAATTGGCAAATGATATTTTGCACATACAAAGTCAAAAGGTGTAGTCATAGTCTAAATACATCAAAATTAATTTATATTATACGGGGTGTTTCTTGTAGATGTGCCAACTTCCCAATTTTCAAACATCAATAACTTAATTTTTTCAAATGGAACACCCTGTATATTATTATGCCGTTTTGTTCCATTTTTGTTTTTCTTCAACTTTTCTTAATACTTACCTATACAACATATAACAAATGTCAGAGTAAATTGCTGTCAATTGTTAAAACATAAATAAATGAGTATAACATATTCAATATGAATATTCCAAAAGAAGAATTGATTGATACGGTCTACGGTGGAGTATTTTCGATGCCCATACAGGGGGGGGTATCTCGGTAATTATCAGAGATTTAAAAAAACTAAGTACGTGGTCTCCTAGTTTTCTCGGAGTAGGCCCCGACTTTGACAATAGAAACAATAATTTCTGTAGTAGCAAATGTCAGAGTTAATTGCTGTCAATTGTTAAAACATAAATAAATTAGTATAACATATTCAATATGAATTTTCCAAAAGAAGAATTGATTGATACGGTGATGTTCAGGGTGCTCTATTTTCGATGCCCCCTGTATGGGGTAGGACAAAAAACTATGCAAAAATGTCTAAAGTTTTTCTTTATCTTTTTGTTTAAGCGAAATATTTAACATTTTTGAAAATTGACCAAAATCGGTTTTTGGCTATACTCGTATTTCGAAAATTAAAAAAGATATTAAAAAATCTCTTTACGACGATAAATACCTCTCGAAAAAAGAAATAGAGACCACGTACTTAGTTTTTTTAAATCTCTGATAATTACCGAGATACCCCTTCTGTATGGGCATCGAAAATACTCCACCCTGAACATAGACCGTATCAATCAATTCTTCTTTTGGAAAATTCATCTTGAATATGTTATACTCATTTATTTATGTTTTAACAATTGACAGCAATTTACTCCGACATTTGTTACTACAGAAAATATTGTTTCTATTGTCAAAGTCGGGGCCCACTCCGAGAAACTAGGAAATTCCTACACAACGCTTATAAGAATAAGTAAAATGTAAATATCTCAGAAAATATTCATTTTAGGTATAGGTAAGTATTAAGAAAAGTTGAAGAAAAACAAAAATGCAACAAAATCACGTAATAATATACAGGGTGTTCCATTTGAAAAAATTAAGTTATTGATGTTTGAAAATTGGGAAGTTGGCACATCAACAAGAAACACCCTGTATAATATAAATTAAATTTGATGTATTTAGACTATGACTACACCTTAATGGTGCCTGTCCATGTGAGAGTAATACAACTCTCGATAGCAGCCAATCGCGAGTTACTCTCAGGGGCTGTATCCTTGGCAACGCTGCTATCGAGAGTAGTTTACTCTCACGTGGACAGGCACCATTAGACTTTTTATGTACAAAATATCATTTGCCAATTATTATTCATAATGTTGTGCTCTTGACAAGTATTGTACCCTGTTTTTCTGGAAATTCAAAGATTTTTTGAGATAAATTGGCAACACCGCAAAAAAATGAAAAAACAAAACACTGTCATATGGAGATTTTCTTGCTGAATTCGATTATGCAAAAATATACTGGGTGTTCAATTTAAAAAAAATACCTTTAGTGACGCCCCACTTTTATGAAACACCCTGCATACTTGAAACTAATTTTAAAACATGCACGTCTAGAAATACTATAAGTTTCATTAAAAACTTCTTTTAATAAGTTGACATTAAGGGCAATAATGGACTTTATCGCACTATTGGCGCACCCTACATATTGTCGGTCAATATTGGTATGAGGCGGCTGATCTGTGTTGAATAAATATAAATAAAATCGATATTATTCCCACGTGGTTAAATGACAAAGGAAATATTCCTTTTTATTTCTAAATTCATATTGGTAAACAATATCTATTGTGTTCGTGTTGACAAATTAATATTAATACAACTATATCATGTTGTATTAATATTAATTCGTCTTAATCGTAATTCGTAAAATACACCTAAAATATAATGTTTACTTCATTGTTACTTTTACTGAACAGGGTGTTTCGTAAAAAATGAGAAAAAAGTCAGGAGGTGATTCTTCTCAAAAATTAAGCGGGGTCTTTTATATCAATTTTTCCTTCGACGTCTCCTTTCGGAGTTAAACCCCCTTAAATGGGAACGGTAAAATTAGATTTTTATTTTATTTCTCAAATTTGGATAAATGTAGGAGAATGATGTTTAGTAGATGTCTTATACTTATTAAAAGGTTTCCCATAGTAATATTTTCAATTATCTCCAACCTTCACAGGGGGCTGGAAAGTGCGACCCCTGTAGGTTGTTTTATCAGAACTTTTTGGTGGGTTGAAATATTGCAATTTAAAAAATTTGTTTTAAAAGCTTGATTTAGAAACTTTTTTAATTGTTAGTTTCTCTTGTAAAACCTACAATTTCTGAGTAAAAAATAATATAAGTCTAAGGAAAAAAAATTATATAAAAGACCCCCCTTAATTTTCGATAAGAAATCACTTCCCAATTTTTTTCGCATTTGTTACAAAAGAGAGAGAAAAAAGAATTCACATTAATAAAGTAATTTGAAGCAAACAAATATTTAAAATAAAGTATATGTGATGTAAATGTCGTAGGCACAATGTTAAATCCGGAATTTTATAAAATGCCTAGGCATTTTGTAAAAAGCCGTCAAAACGAGTAAATGATGACTTTCTCTTAACCTGATCGTTTGTTTTCATCCAAAATGGCTTAAACCAACTTGCCCCTCATTCATTTGGTCAGTAATAGAGGGTCAGGTTTAAAGGTTGGTTAATTTTTTTTTTTAAATTACTTATGAAAATGAAGCTAACAGGCTTGTTTTCATTAAAAATAATTATGCTGACATTTTATTATTTGCCTAGTCAAAACACGAGATGCTCGTTTTGCCGACATTTTATAAAATGCCTGGGCAATTTATAAAATGCCGTTTTTTATATTATGCCTACAACATAAACAAAAGCACATTGAAAATATTTTATTCGAAATTTCATGTTCCGTCATGTGAGGAAAGCGCAATCGATTGGCCTCTAAAATAATAAATATAAAAATAAAAACCTGAACCGTAATTGTTTAAAAACTATAATTAATAAAAGAGCACAAATTATTTGCTATAATTTTTTTTTATTTCTCACTTGTACCACGCTATAACAAATAATATAAATTCAACTTGGATTTAATATTTGCTACTTGATTTAATATTTGCTACTCGGATTTAATATTTGCTACTCGGATTTAATATTTGTTACTTGTATTTAATATTTGCCACTTGAGTTTCCTACTTGGATTTCCTACTTGGATTTAAAACTTGTCAATAGGTTTTAAAATTTTCCATTTTGATTTAATATTTGCGACTTGGATTTAATATTTGTCACGTTTATAGATACAAGTAAAATGTAAAGGACGAGGTAAATGATAATTGGATAATAAAACATGGATATGAAGAAAATATAACCTAAAATTTATTCAGTCTGATCAATACTTTAAATAAATGTTATTTCAAAAATTAACAATATGAAAAGCAAGCATAATACGAAATTTGCTTCATTATTGCATCAACAATACCTTCTTCGCTTTTGAAGGTCTTCCACGTTTTCGTTTTGACTCGATATCAACATTTTTTGCTTCGGGAGGTGGAAAAGCTTTCTTCAGCCTAACAGCTATTCCTACAGTTTGTTTGCAAATATTTTTTTTTAAATAAGCAGGACAATCACACTGTGCAGCCAAAAAGTTGCCAATAGGGAGAGTAACGTTATAGCTATAGAATGAATTAATTTTAAATTCATTGAATGTTTCAAAGCAATCAACTTTTATATCTTCATTTAACGTTTCGATTTTTCTTGAGGGAAATGTATAAATTGTAGTACTTGATGATGACAATATACTTTTAATATCTTTCTTAGTCTTAGCCCAATTGTAAGCATTTGTCCAAATATCTAGAGTTACAGTAGGTTCTGTTTTAAATATTTTTAATCCATTACTATAATTTTCAGACCATCGTTCAATGAATCCAAAAGTTGAAGTTAAGAAACGAGATATCGGTAATCGTTCTCTTAATGTAGCTTCTTGTTTAATTACATTGTTGAAACTTTCTAAGGCATTATTAGTACTAGGAACATCACTACAAATACCTTCGAACCAATTTTGATTGTTTTTAATCCATTCCCTGGTAAAATATTGAACAAAATCTGATTCAGTCTCATTCCATTTTTTGATGAATAATTCTGTTGCCTTCATAAAAATATCTTCTGTTTTCTCAGTTGTAGTTGTTGTATGTCATTCAATATTTCATTTATAATTTTTTTATCTTTGATAAGTTTTTCTAGCTTCTTGTCTATGTTTTTCTTCATGTGAAACCAACACATAACGATTAATGTATTTTTGTCAAAAGTATTAAATCTAAGTAGCAAATATGAAATCCAAGTGGCAAATATTAATTCCAAGTAGCAAATATTAATTCCAATTAGCCATATAGGTACTAAATCCGACTGGTAAATATTAAAATTCAGTAGCAAATCTTACATCCAAATGACAAATATTAAATACAATTGGCAAAATTTCTTTATTTTTATATTTCAATAATTAGTGACAGAATGATTTATTTTTATTTCATTTTATTTTCTTTTTATTGCAAAACTTATAATTTCATAGCATTGCACATATAGCAAATTGATTAATTATAATAGCGTCTACAATTTTTTAAATGACATTCTTGAATTACAATAATTTCATTTCAATTTATTTTTATAACATTTAAATAGCACCCTTAATAAAATACTACAAAACTCTTACATATTCTCAAGCTAAGTGCTCACAGAACAAATGAGCCAGTTACACACAATAATAGAAAGGAACTACCCCGAAGCGTTTGTAGATGCACCTTTAATATTGGATTCATTATTGATGTGATATTTCGTGCTACTAGGGAACCAATTCCAAAATTCTTTATTTCATTACTAAATAGGGTACATTTTGCGATCAATAATTACAATAATTTTTTTAAATTTTAGAATGAACGAGTGACAACAACTGAAGAGAGCCCATTTATGATTGCTTTCGTAACGGGTTTTGCTATGATCTTCCCGTCTACCTACTTCATATTAATTTGTATCCGTGAAAGAGTTAGCAAAGCTAAACATTTACAGTTTATATCACGTGTACGCGTTATACCATTTTGGTGCACATCAATTATAATCGACCAACTTGCATTTGTTATTGCTTCGCTTCTTCTCGTTGGTGGTATGTTTGCTTTCCAAGTAGATTACTTTAAAACCCATTCAGAAGCAAGTAAGTATATAACAATAGTTAAATTATTTGTTTAGTTTATAACAAGTTTCCATATATAAAATAATGACTAAATTTTTTATAGCACGAATTATTCTTGTCCTGTTTTTGTGTGGATTTTCTGCTATTCCTTTAACATACCTTACGTCTTATCTGTTTGATACACCTTCCACTGGTTACACAAGTATAATTTGTTTAACCGGTATTAGTAAGTCTATAATTAACTTATTAATATTGTTCCTGAATGAAATTAGTTTATTCAGGAGCTTATTACTAAAATATATAATATTAAACAATTACATTAAGATTTTTACAATAAATGAATTGGGCGTCACGATGAGCGCCAATTTTTAACAATTAGAACTAGCGATTAACTGGTTAACACAACCGAATAAACAAAAAAAAACAAAACATTAAATGTCCAAAGGTGAAAGGGGCACGTAGCAACGGCAATTAATACACCACTGTAGCGGAGGGTGGGGCAAGATGATGTACGGGGCAAGTTGACAATCTCGGTTTTTAATACCGTGTACATGCGCTTACCCTAAAGTAACCCAATTTTTATAACCCATCTATAGCCTAATTATAACATTCGCCAATAAATGACGCTGGTCTCAATCGCAGGCGAGCTACAACAGAACATGATATTCCCAGGATGCTGATGTAGAATTATTGTTGTAAAATATAAAGATTTTTGCAAGAAGTATAAGCTAAGAATCGAGTTTTTCCTCATTTGTTACATATTATAGACTGCTAGAATTGTGTCGACGTCTCACAATATGTTCAACTGTCGATAACGCGGGGGTAAGATGACAAATTCGTCAAGTTGCCCCATTGTTACGTCAACTTGTCCCTAGAATCCCTAGATGATTACAATGGTACTTAGGAAAATGAAGCTGACCCTTGCAGATGGTAAGAAACTATGTTCAAAATACCGATCGCCGATCCTGTTCGGAAGATGTGTTAATTATAGAACGTCATGCCGTCGAGGAAGAAAATGTGACAATTAACAACCCCAGACAAATGTATGAAATACCGGAAACTACTCTTCCTATTTAAGTCAGGCGTGTGATTATTTTCTTGTAAACAACCCGGGAAAGACAATTACCGACAGAGAAATTGGAAGACTGTTTGGGCAGGCCTATTTAAAATCTGCAACTGTAGGCACAGCAGTTAAAAGCTTCAAAAAAATGTGGAATTGAACCATATAACCCCGGAGTATTCGACGACGTAGATTTCACACCTGCCTCAACAACCGAACGGGCTAATCCGAAGGTTGCTGATATGCATGAAGCATTAGAAACAACGGATGGAGACGCTGTCAAGTGACGACGACGACGAACCCCTAATTAACTTATTAATTACAAAGGACACTCAAAAATCAGATTCGCCGACCCCAGGGCCTTCTGGAGTACAAACGCCAAAGTCATCAAGAGCAACGCATAGCCCTAAAACTTTTACGGAAATTGGACCATACCCAAAATACAACCGACCCTCAAACCACGAGACGGAAAAAACAGAAATCTTGTGTGTTAACCGCTACGCCAAACAAGGAGGAACTTGAGGAGCAAGAGAGGCCAAAAAGATGTAAAGCCTTAACCACCAAGGGGAAGAATGAGACACTAAAACGCTCAGTTTTTAAAAACTATTCACCAGCTAAAAGTGCTACTGCAAAAAATAAGGAATATTTGAGTGGTGTTATGGCAGAAGTTGATATGTCCAAAATTTTCATTTTTTAGTTTTCAGTTGATGTCTTTTTAAAAGGGGTTCTCATAAGTTGGCACAATTCGATAAGTCAAAATTTTACAGAAGAGAGAGCTATGGGCACTGGCAAATATTGATATGTTTTAATCTGTAAAAAGGCAGGTGGACAAAACATGATATGTCACTTATACCAATTGCCTATTGTTACGGTGCCGCCGGGAACTGTGTAATGTAGGTAGTTTAGACAATAAACAACTGTATGTAAATAAACAACATCAATAAACAAGACAGTTTACCTCAGAAAAACGACAACATGTAAATAAACAGCATTAATAAACAAAACGGTTTACATATCAGTAAACGACAATATGACAATAAACAGTGTTAATAAACAAAACGGTTTTGACAATAAACAGCATTAATAAACAAAGCGGTTTACATATCAGTAAACGACAAAATGACAATAAACAGTGTTAATAAACAAAACGGTTCTGACAATAAACAGAGTTAATAAACAAAACGGTTTTGCCAATAAACAGCATTAAACATCATCTGGTTTAAACATTAAATAAACTGAGGTATATAAAAGTTCACAGTTTAAACATTAACTAGTTTAAACATTAATTGGTTTATTCATTAAACAAACGGAGGTACGAAAGTAAAGGAACTTACGGGGAATGGCAGGGGAAAACCCTCTCAGCGGCCATATTGGTCTATATTACGTACGACGGCGGCAGCTCCTTATGATTACGGGCCGAGCGGTGAATTCGACGATACGGTAAGCTTTTTACCCGCATAGGCGCCGACTTTCTAAACTCGTTAGGGGGGCAGGGGCACGAGTGTAACAAGTACCTACACCAGGGATGGCAAATAGAATTTGATCAGTGTGCCAAAATAACATAAAATTTGTAGACCGCTGGTGACATTTCCAAAACTAGTTGGGTTAGACCGCTGGTGAGGACACGTGTCCGCTGGCGGCGCGGCAGTGTACGCACCGAGGTAGTAGGGAGGGAGGTGATCAAGAATGACGTTACACTATGTCTACATACAGGGTGTTGCTTTACGTAACGGCCAAACTTAAGGAGCATGTTCCATGATGAGTCAATTTAAGCAAAAATGTTATATAAACTATAGTCCAAAACTCGATGGTTATCGAGTTATAGACCGTAAAAGTTTGTAAAAAAAGGTTAATTTTAACATAAAAAAGTATGATATACCGCTTTTATCTTCTAAAATATTGATTTAACAACAAAATGTTTTATATAAAAGATGCATGGCTATATTTTCTGCGCCGTATGGTATACTCGATTTTGTTCTGTTTTTTAAGTTTTATTTGCTATGGCAACCAAGCTACTTATTTTAAGTAAACATCCTGTATATTATTACATTTTTAGATTCCTCTTTAAATGTTCTTTATAAAATGTAAAAGGTCATATAGGCTTAAAATTAATTGTTTTCGAGTAATTATATTTTTTCTCGAAAATTTTGAGCAATGTAGTATGTATTTAAGATTTCAACGAATTCAATCGAAAGTAACAAACGCCCAGCGGCGCAGCGACGGGGGGGCGGGGCAAGGGGGGTATCGATGCCCCGGGCGCCAGTCTAGGGGGGCGCCGCGAAGACAAAATATTTTTGCGTTTTTTTCACTTATTTAAAGCCAGAAAACTAAAATGCAATTATTATTTTATAATTTGTTCTTATTTTCATTGCAGTGTATTTGAATAAATAAAACAACATTAATCTATGTTGTAGGCTTCCGCAGCCGATGTCCAATGTATACAGGGTGATTGAAATTCCAGTTTAAGCATTCAAATTTGGCAAAGTTGCTAAATTCGATGCTCATTGATAATCCAAATAGAATTTGGAAATATCTCAAACGGTATCCGAGAAAATTAGGAAAAACCGGAAAATATGATTTTCGAAAATAGTCTATACTCCTTTGGAGTATGAAATATTTAGAATGTATTTAAACATTGCCGAAGCAACTTTTTAAACCGAATCGGATGGTGGTCACAAATTTTTCCTAGATCGATTCGTTTTTGTTTTATGACAACCAACTTTGTTTTTTCTTTTACACACAATTTTTGCTATTTACATAATCAAATAGCATTTATTTTTCTGAATCCATTGATGTATCACACATGGTATTTTACTTCTTCTTTCATTGTCAAATTTGAAAAAATACGTTTTTAACAATAACAACTATCAGGTTGACCGGTCATTGTAGTTTATGTTGTTTCCATGACAACCGATTAACAAACTAAAAGTTGTGAAAGCCTGTAACTTGTCACCTTAATAAATTCGTAAAAATGAACTTAAATAACGAAGAAAAACGCGATATGCTGCCCATAAGAAAAAACAAAGTTGGTTGTCATAAAACAAAAACGAATCGATCTAGGAAAAATTTGTGACCACCATCTGATTCCGTTTAAAAAGTTGCTTGGGCAATGTTTTTACACGTTCAAAACATTTCAAACTCCAAAGGAGTTATAGACGATTTTCAAAAGTTATATTTTCCAGTTTTTCCTTATTTTCTCGGATACCGTTTGATATATTTCCAATTTGGATTATCAATTAGCATCGAATTTAGCAACTTTTCCAAATTTAAACCTATACTCTAGCTATTATAATAAGTGAGATCCCCATGCTTAAACTCGCATGTGAATCACCCCGTATAAGTTGTTTCCGGGTTGGAACGGGGTCGAAGGTTTCTTTATAACCGACGTTTCGTCCTCCTTTATTGGGTTCCAACCTGGAAACAAATTATATACAAAACAACATTATTTTACTTGAAACTCAAAAAACTACAATAAAAAATACAGACGTGGGAGGGGGGGCGCAAAAAAATAGTATGCCCCGGGCGCCACTTACCCTCGCTACGCCCCTGCAAACGCCCTGTATTAAATTTCAAAATTTTAAATAATACAAATTGTGTACAAAGTCATAGAAAGCATAACTTCCAAACCAATTTCGGTTGTCAAATCACATTTCTTAAATATTGAAAATTTTTGTAAGTACTACATCCATATATGTAATAAACATATATCGCGCATTCCCTATCTTCCTAATGAGTGGAAAATGAAGCCGATCGAATGAAATGGAAATATGTACCTCTCTTTCTAAGGTGTACTTTTCACAGAGGTGGAGCGCGGGGGCAAGGGGGGTATCGATGCCCCGAGCGCCAGTCTTGGGGGGCGCCGCGAAGACAAAATATTTTTGCGTTTATTTCACTTATTTAAAGCCAGAAAACTAAAAAGCCATTATTACTTTATAATATGTTCTTATTTTCATTGCAGTGTATTTGAATAAATAACACAACATTAATCTATGTTGTAGGCTTCCTCAGCCGATGTCCAATGTATTCAGTAGGGTGGATCGAATTTTATTTTTTTATTTTTTTTTTCTGGCAGGGTGCGGAAAAGATGCTCTATCTAGGGGAATACAATCAGAAGTCATGAAGACAATATTTTGATATTATTAGTGCAAGTACTGCCCCAAGCCTGCTGAATTTTGAAAAAAATTTGCTGAATGTAGGTTATAGTTTATGCCCAATAAAAGTATTCAAGGTTAGGCTACAAAATTTTTATAACTTTTTTGGACAATTAAACGAATAATAAAATAGAACAGAATGTAAAATCACACAAAAACAGTTTTAAAAAAAATCAAGATCACTCCAAAATTAAGGTAGCAGCAAACATAGAGAATCAAATAAAACTAGGATTACTAACAGAGCCTGCATGAAAATTGTTGAGGTCATGTTATGAAACGTGATTTTTGTAAATTACGCGTGCAGACACCGATGTTTAACAATCCGAGGCGAATTTGCGAATTAGTACAAACCTTAGAACAGGTTTTTGTATATTAATTGTAGTTTTTACAAATCGTAGATCATCAACGTCAAATGTCATATTTTTAAACTGTCAACAATTGGGTGAACATTACGCGCGCTTCTCACGTTGTCCAATCCGATGTATATTAGCTGTCAATGGTCCAATCGCCGCATTAAAAAGAGAGGATGTATATCTGTACCGTTGACTATGTTACGCAAAATTTGAACTGCTAGCAATATAATGTTTGTTGAAATCGAAGAAATAAAACTCTGGAATTACAGGACGGTATACTTTATTTTTTTTACGTCTATTGATCCTACGTTTCGCTCACTGGTTTTTTGAGCAACCTCAGGGCTAAAATTTTTTTTATCAACAATTAATATACTAGTCTTTTTTTCTCAATATTTAAAAATTTAAAACTTATGAAGTATATCAATAACTATATTTTTCAAATAGATAGTTAGTCTCATATTCCTGTAAAACTTTGGACTTAAATAATAATTATTTACCTGTAAAAATAACCAACAGCAAGCAACTTCGCTGATGGGAAATTTCCTGAGGTAAATATGTGCTTTACCAATTTCACAACTTTTTGGTTGGGTTTGTTGCTTTGCTAAAAAATATTTATACTTTTTCCAAATTCAGTGAAAATTGCGAATTAAATCATGAAGAATATTTGTTATAACTATTCATAAAAATGTTTGGGGAATTTTTCTTAACTTGGGCATTTAACTACCATTATTAGTATTAACATGACATTTTTGAACATAAATGACATTTAAAATACATCACTGAGGGCGCCACCTGACGTACTATTTTTACGGCTGATACTGACTTTTCACAACAATGAAAAATTTGGAATTGGGACGGCCATATAAGTAGCGAGGAAACAGCCGAGCAGATTATGAATGAAGTTGGCCATGAAAATACACAGAGTGTGTTTTTATTTTTCCCCAAGTGTTTATATGATTTCTAGTTTCTCGCCCTTCTAGTTTGTAGTAAACTCATATATATATGTGTGTCACCATTATGTTTTGTTTAAAAAAAAAAACTGTCCATATATGTTTTACTAAAAATTTCCTTTAAGCTAATCAACTTGTCCCACCTTCCGCTAGTTAAAAAAATAAAACATTAAAGCAGCCACAGGCAGTGGCTTAGGGGGAGGAGTTAGACCCCATAGGTTCGCAATAAGTCGATATAGGGCCGGAGCACTGTAAATTTTGTGTTAAAAAAAGGTCATTGACTCTTTTAGCCGTTCATTATTAATTATAAAAACAAAAGTAACTTATTATTAAGCTTATGATTGTGTACTTATATTTAAATATTGTAGCGGAATGTTCTTTTAAACTTACAGTGGTGTGTTTCGTCGCGTTGTCAGGATTTGTTTTTTTTTTGTTTTTCAAGTTTTTCAAACTTCAAAAACATGATTTGCCGCTGTCACCTTTGGGTGCTATTTTTCTCACGTTTTATGCATTATTTTTAGTGTTTTAGACATTTTGAGTTGTCGTTTGAACAATGTACTTTTGCGTCTCACTTTAGGACTGAACCCCCTGTGTTTAAAGTGAAAGCCTAAACATATCCCACTAAAATATTCTGCAAAATGCGTAATTAACCTGATTAAAGCTAAAATTGAAGTTTGGTGACTTTTAAATTTCATATTTTTCTAGTTTTATCAATAGAAATTGCTACCAATTATTTTCTTAACGTATTTGTTACGAAGATACAGAAGTTAACTTTTGATTAATTCATGGATGTTAGATATTTACTAAAATAAATATCGTTTGTTTTTCAATAAGAAGACTTTTATTCTGAACAAATTAAAATTTTTATTATCGACTAATTAAATAACTTAAATCTTGACAAACAAACCTTTGTTTTGTTTTTAAAAAAAAAAGTATCGTTAAATGCAAACTCCTTTTTTTGTTAGTGGATATAAATTTAGTTTTTTTACTAGTAATATATCATTAAAAAACCGAAAAAAGTATTCAGTTATCTTATGACATTAGCTAGTATGAGGTTCATAAGAAATCAAAAGCTGACTACTATACAGGGTGCCCATTTTTCTAACCTGTTGTGTGGGTAACTCCGTTAATATTGGAGATACAGAAACGTTTAAATTAGCAAATTTGTGCAGAATTTAAAGGGAAACCTGATGCCATTTTCAAATTTGACCTACGTCATCAACTTTTTGAAATATTTTGAAAAAACTGAAAAAGGTCGATTTTTTCAAACTTGAATAATTTCGTAACCATATGAGTTAGAACAAAAATAAAAATTGACTTTGATAGATATTTTTACGTAGATTTTAAATATGTTAACGAAATTTTCATAGCACTCTCGATTTTCGAGTTATAGCACAAACTTGCATTTTTTTTAAATGGACATCATAGTTGGCTGATATAAGGTTTGTTATGCTTTACTGTTATAGTTTTTCTTTAAATAAGCAAAAATCATTTTACATGTTCACAGCCTACTAATGGATGGGAGTTATCCCGTGTTGATGTTCTTTTTCTTTCGATGTGACATTTAAGAGTTGTCTCTTATTGTTAGTGTAGCAGTTATTAGCCAGTTACAAATTTTAAAAACAAAACCTCATAGTTTGTCAAATAAAATTTATTGTTTGTTATACGTATGTCTCTCTCTCGTGTTGATCAAAATTTTTGTTTATTATAAATTTCAAAAACAATATGTTTTTTAATGAAGAAATATTATCAGGCTTTTTGGTATACCCGTATTTTTTTAAATTGGTTTCTAATAACGAAAATAATTTCTTTCTTGGATGGTTCCTTTCCATAAATCTTTGCAAATACATTTCACTTGAATTTCTACTATTTCTATTACAAGCGTAGTAATAGAAAAGCATGTGTTTTTTTTTTTCATTAGAACACGTTGTTTTTGAAATTTACAATAAACTCAATCTAAAATTTTGATCAACACGAGAGAGAGATTTATACGTAAAACAAACAATAAATTATATTTGACAAACTATGAGGTTTTGTTTTTAAAATTTGTAACTGGCTAATAACTGCTACACTAACAATAAGAGACAACTCTTAAATGTCACATCGAAAAAAAAAGAACATCAACACGGGATAACTCCCATGTTTTAGTAGGCTGTGAACATGTAAAATGATTTTTGCTTATTTAAAGAAAAACTACAACAGTAAAGCATAACAAACCTTATATCATTAAAACGAGAAAAAAATAACCTTTTTAATAAGACCACAGCCAACTATGATTTCCATTTTAAAAAATGCAAGTTTGTGCTATAACTCGGAAATCGAGAGTGCTATGAAAATTTAGTTAACATATTTAATATCTACGTAAAAACATCTATAAAAGCCAATTTTATTATTGTTCTTAACTCATATGGTTACAGAATTATTCAAGTTTGAAAAAATCGACCTTTTTCAGTTTTTTCAAAATATTTCAAAAAGTTGATGACGTAAGTCAAATTTGAAAATGGCATCAGGTTTCCCTTTAAATTCTGCACAAATTTGCTAATTTAAACGTTTCTGTATCTCCAATATTAACGGAGTTACCCACACAACTGGTTAGAAAAATGGGCACCCTGTATTATTGTAAATAAATTTCAATTTTTGCTTTCATGTAGTTAACCTTTAATTTTTCCAATTTTAATGACTAATTAATCCTGATTAAACCACAAGTTGCAGACATTTTATAACAACTTTTTTTTTGCATAGTTACACCGCCTAAAATTATTGGGCTTACTTAAATTTTAAATGTGCATGTTTTAGGCACTTTTGGCTTTGTAATAGTATGGATACTACAGGGTATGAAAATAAACGACACTGCAGACACTATCCATTGGATTTTTCTCCCGATGCCTCATTATGCTTTATGCTCAGCAGTAAACCTACTATACATTCAGTCATTTCGATACAGAAAATGTCTTCTACATTTGAACATCTGCAAAAGGAAAGATTCAAACGAAAATTGCTATAACTATGTAAATTCGTATGTAGATTCAAGATGCAGGAGTAAGTTATTATTTTTCATGTTTATTCATTTACCGTTTTTTTAGAACAATAATTAGGCCACTGTTTTTATTTCGCTTTCCGTTAAAAATGAAATATGGCTTCGGAAGATTTTTATTATTATTTTAAGGGCTTATTTTGTTTTTTTTTTACCATGATAATCGTTTTTATTCAAAAATTGAGAGGTGTGTTGATATAAAAACTAATTTAATGATGACGTACTGAATGACCAAGAATGGGTAATGCGGCAATGGACACACTTTTTTGTTTCGCAAATCAGCAATGGCGGTTTTGTTACTCTGAAAATGCCACCCCAAACTGTTTGCCACCTGACGCAGTCGCTTCGCCGCCTCACCCCTCCAATTCCAGGCTTAGAGTTTCTAAATTATGTTGTAGATTTTTTCTGTTTCCTCAACTAAGACCATGTTGTCAGCGAACATTAGCTCCATTGTGTTTATTTTTTCCATTTTTCAGTTGCCTAGGTGAAACGGTCTCATTTTTTGTTTTACTTCTCTAATTATCCCATCTATAACTACTGAGAATAATAATGAACTGAGTTTTAAGCCCTCTTTTGTGTCAAACTCTTCCGATTCTTCATTTTGTGTTCTTACAATATTAATCGTTTTTTCGTACATAGCTTTTATTCTGCCGATAGTTTCTATTTCTATTCCCTTCCTTCTTAGGCCCCTCCATACGTCTTTCCTTTTGATTTTATCGAATGGTTTTTCCAAGTGTTGTTTTTTGTTATGCTCTTTTCAATTATTTGTCTAAGGGCCGTTATTATAAACATCAGTTAAATAGTTGAATAGCTATCCTTCAAATAAATTTACTTGAATAGTAAATTTATTCCCGCTATTATAAACGAAAATTGCCGAATAAATAGTTAACCGTGAAATAACTAATTAAAGTGATAAATAAACAAACACAACCTCATAAATTCATAAATCATGTGTAGGTGTATGCGATATTCTTATGATTACTTATTACTTACCTTTTATAATTATTATTATGTCACATTTACCAAACAGTTGACATGAAAAAGTGGAGTTATATTTATTTGACAAGTAAATTTATTTGACGTTTATAATACTCAAAATAGCTATTTATTCGGGAAGTAAATTTTATTCCATGAGTAAATTACTTATCCGTCGTTTATAATAACGGCCCTTAATATGAAAACTGGGTCTTGTGTACTCCTTCCTCTTCTGAAACCGTATTGGGATTCTTCTATTGTGTTTTCTATTTTTTCTTTTAATCTGCCTTTCATTTCTCTTGCCAGTATTTTCCCTGGTACACTCATTAATGTCCTCTATAGTTAGAAGTTCTTTTTGCCAGGTCCGTGAAGTTAGCTCCCCCTTTGTAAAAAAGTAAAATGAAAACATAACCATAGGTTTTTTTGTGCCAATCGTTTGTACCGCATTTGTACCGGATTGTACCGTAAAAATTTTCGTTTGTACCCTTTCCGTTAATTCGTTATAGCCAATTTAATTAGTGGGGGCTAACTTCACGACAGCCCCCCCTAATCAAGATATTTCACTTTTTTTGTGCCAATCGTTTGTACCGCGTTTGTATCGGATTGTACCGTAAAAAATTTTGTTTGTACCGTTTCCGTTAATTAGTTATAGCCAATTTAATTAGTAGGGGCTAACTTCACGACAGCCCCCCCTAATCAAGATATTTCACTTTTTTATGCCAATCGTTTGTACCGCGTTTGTATCGGATTGTTCCGTAAAAATTTTCGTTTCTACCGTTTCCGTTAATTCGTTATAGCCAATTTAATTAGTGGGGGCTAACTTCACGACAGCCCCCTCTAATCAAGATATTTCACTTTTTTTGTGCCAATCGTTTGTACCGCGTTTGTATCGGATTGTACCGTAAAAAATTTTGTTTGTACCGTTTCCGTTAATTAGTTATAGCCAATTTAATTAGTAGGGGCTAACTTCACGACAGTCCCCCCTAATCAAGATATTTCACTTTTTTATGCCAATCGTTTGTACCGCGTTTGTATCGGATTGTTCCGTAAAAATTTTCGTTTCTACCGTTTCCGTTAATTCGTTATAGCCAATTTAATTAGTGGGGGCTAACTTCACGACAGCCCCCCCTAATCAAGATATTTCACTTTTTTTGTGCCAATCGTTTGTACCGCGTTTGTATCGGATTGTACCGTAAAAAATTTTGTTTGTACCGTTTCCGTTAATTAGTTATAGCCAATTTAATTAGTAGGAGCTAACTTCACGACAGCCCCCCTAATCAAGATATTTCACTTTTTTATGCCAATCGTTTGTACCGCGTTTGTATCGGATTGTTCCGTAAAAATTTTCGTTTCTACCGTTTCCGTTAATTCGTTATAGCCAATTTAATTAGTGGGGGCTAACTTCACGACAGCCCCCTCTAATCAAGATATTTCACTTTTTTTGTGCCAATCGTTTGTACCGCGTTTGTATCGGATTGTACCGTAAAAAATTTTGTTTGTACCGTTTCCGTTAATTTGTTATAGCCAATTTAATTAGTAGGGGCTAACTTCACGACAGTCCCCCCTAATCAAGATATTTCACTTTTTTATGCCAATCGTTTGTACCGCGTTTGTATCGGATTGTTCCGTAAAAATGTTCGTTTCTACCGTTTCCGTTAATTTGTTATAGCCAATTTAATTAGTGGGGGCTAACTTCACGGTCGCGCTAAAATCTAACACGCACATAATTAAAAATTTCTTTCAACGGCAATCATTTGTACCGCGTTTGTACCGGACTGTACCGAAAAGTTTTGTTTGTACCCGAAAAACTACTTGTCCGATATTATCTGTTGTCCGATTTTACCCGACTTTCCCCTACATTAATTTGTTCCTTCGTATCTTTCGTTTATTTCCTCTATTTCCGGTAGCTCTTTAAAGTATTGTCTCCATCTTTCCATTATTTTTTCCTCATCAGTAATTATGTTACCATTTTTATCTTTTATGTTTTGCCACAATTAGCTAACGATAGGAAGGAGTGGAGAAAGATAATACAGTAATAGAAAAGCATACCTCGACACCGAAAGGTACAAGAGGAAACGATTAAGAAGAAGAAGAAGAAGAAGATGTGTTTCTTTCCATATTCTTTTTTCTTTCTTAGCTGCTTTAACGTGCCATAGAACAACTTTTGATTCTGAAATTTATAAACAGTAAAGGGCTTGAACCCTAATTTTACACTAGGTCACCAAAAGCCTCGTTAGACAATTAATGCATCAAAATTTTTTTTTTTAAATTATTTATACAATCGAAAATATTTTAGTCTTGAATAAACCAAAAGATTTCTTCGCATGGGAAGATCCAGGAATTGGCAAAAATATCCGTTTTATGTTATTGCTTGGTCCAATTCTTTTTGTTGTCTTAATTTTAATTGAGTTTGGTTTATTCAAATCCCTTCGATATGGCATTCAAAAAATAAGGATGCCTAAACCACCAGAAGAACGACTGAAAGAAGACGATGATGTTCTAGAAGAGAAACGTAAAATAAATCAAGCTTCTCGAGGCGATTTAAATCAATACAGCATCGCCTTGCGTAAAGTCATCAAATACTATGGAAAGTTTTTAGCTGTAAATGACATTTCACTTGGAATTGAATCTCAAGAATGTTTTGGATTATTGGGTATCAATGGAGCTGGTAAAACATCATTATTTAAAATATTGACAGGCGATAGCTTAATTTCCTATGGTGATGTGTGGATTAACGGTTTCAGTGTAAAAAAAGACATTACGCAAGTGTACAAATGTATAGGGTATTGCCCACAGTTCGATGCATTATGGGAAGATTTTACAGGACGTGAAACCTTGAAATTGTATTGTCTACTAAGGGGAATACCATCATCAAAAATTAATGCAACAGTAGAGCAATTTTCACATGTATTTGATTTTAACAGACATTTAGATAAACAAGTTAAGCAATACAGTGGTGGTAACAAGCGAAAATTAAGCACTGCTATTGCTTTTATTGGTAATCCCAAAATAATTTACTTAGATGAGCCTACTGCAGGTAACTATAAAATATGTTCTACTACTTAATTTTACTTAGGGATATTCAAAACAACCAGTAATGAAAATTAAAACATAAAAATAAAAATCAATATACCTACATACCTTAAACTAGTACCTATGGTACCTTAAAAATTTATGGATTTAAAAAACAAAGATGTAGATACGACGTTTAAGTATAAAAAGATAACACATTTTACGACGTTTAAAATTTTACAACCACTTTTTACATTTAAAAACAAAAAGGGATAAATGTGAACAATTTCTGTTTGTTATAAAGAACTTAGGTACCTACATACAGGGTGCGCCAATAGTGCGATAAAGTCCATTTTTGCCCTTAATGTCAACTTATTAAAAAAATAAATAAATGAAACTTTTTCAAATGAAACACCCTGTATATTATTACGTAATTTTGTTGCATTTTTGTTTTTCATCAACTTTTCTTAGTACTTTCATATACCTAAAATAAATATTTTCTAAGATATTTACATTTTACTTATTCTTATAAGTGTCGTGTAGGAATTTCCTAGTTTTCTCGGAGTAGGCCCCGACTTTGACAATAGAAACAATAATTTCTGTAGTAGCAAATGTCAGAGTTAATTGCTGTCAATTGTTAAAACATAAATAAATGAGTATAACATATTCAATATGAATTTTCCAAAAGAAGAATTGCTTGATACGGTCTATGTTCAGGGTGGAGTATTTTCGATGCCCCCTGTATGGGGTAGGACAAAAAACTATGCAAAAATGTCTAAAGTTTTTCTTTATCTTTTTGTTTAAGCGAAATATTTAACATTTTTGAAAATTGACCAAAATCGATTTTTGGCTATATTTCAAAAATTAAAAAGATATTAAAAAATCTGTTTAGGACGATTTATCCCTCTCGAAAAAATAAATCGAGACCACGTACTTAGTTTTTTTAAATCTCTGATAATTACCGAGATACCCCTTCTGTATGGGCATCGAATATACTCCATCCTGAACATAGACCGTATCAATCAATTCTTCTTTTGGAAAATTCATATTGAATATGTTATACTCATTAATTTATGTTTTAACAGCAATTTACTCCGACATTTGTTACCACAGAAATTATTGTTTTTATTGTCAAAGTCGGGGCCTACTCCGAGAAAACTAGGAAATTCCTACACAACGCTTATAAGAATAAGTAAAATGTAAATATCTCAGAAAATATTCATTTTAGGTATAGGTAAGTATTAAGAAAAGTTGAAGAAATACAAAAATGGAACAAAACGGCATAATAATATACAGGGTGTTCCATTTGAAAAAATTAAGTTATTGATGTTTGAAAATTGGGAAGTTGGCACATCTATAAGAAACACCCTGTATAATATAAATTAATTTTGATGTATTTAGACTATGACTACACCTTTCGACTTTGTATGTACAAAATATCATTTGCCAATTATTATTCATAACGTTGTGCTCTTGACAAGTATTATACCCTGTTTTTCTGGAAATTCAAAGATTTTTTGAGATAAATTGGCAACATCGCAAAAAAATGAAAAAACAAAACACTGTCATATGGAGATTTTCTTGCTGAATTCGATTATGCAAAAATATACTGTGTGTTCAATTTAAAAAAAATACCTTCAGTGACGCCCCACTTTTATGAAACACCCTGTATACTTGAAACTAATTTTAAAACATGCACGTCTAGAAATACTATAAGTTTCATTTAAAACTTTTTTTAATAAGTTGACATTAAGGGCAATAATGGACTTTATTATTATTGGCGCACCCTGTATATCAACTACATTCATTTAAATATGACTAAAGAAACTTAACGAAAAAAGGGGATCAAACCCAAAATTTAAAGATAAATTACTTTGACATAACTACGAGATTGCAGATGTAAGACTTGACCGCAAGTGATGAGTACGGAACTTAAAAAACTTTTCACAATATGGATCCAAATTATTATCCTATTAGCCAACTAAAAATAATTGTGTCTGAGAAAACAATAGTCGTGAATCTATCATAAACAAACTTGTAAACTGTATTAAAATTAAAATATTACCTAGATTGAAAAATAACTAATTTAATTACAATATAAATAAATTGTATACAAGAATTGTTGGAAATTTAGGTACTTCTCTGTTTCGTGAGAGCCAGTAGTCTATTGTCACTGGTTAACAAATACAGTTTGTTTTCTTCTAAAGATATATTTTAGTATTTGTACAACAGTTATGGTTGCACCAATTAAATAATTAACTCAGGATGCATAATTTCTGGATGAAAACTAAACTAAAATAATATTTTGAGGGATGGATCCTGGTACCAGGCGGAGTTTATGGAATGCTTTATGTCGAGCTCGAGATAATGGTACATGTATTGTGCTTACAACCCACAGTATGGAAGAATGTGAAGCCCTTTGCACCCGATTAGCAATCATGGTGAATGGCAGATTCCTGTGTTTAGGGTCTGTACAACATTTAAAAAATAAGTTTGCATTTGGATACACCTTGACCATCAAACTAAAACCCTCTGTAAACAATTACGAACCAATAGAAGCATTTATTACAAAAAACTTTGCAAGTGCTGTTTTACGTGAAAAACATCAAGGATTATTGACTTACTATATAACAGATAAGTCCATCTCTTGGTCTAAAATGTTTGGTATCATGAAAAGAGGGAAACAAGCCCTTGACATTGAAGATTATTCTTTGGGACAATCTAGCTTAGAACAGGTAATTATTCTTGCCTTAACGTAAACATACTTTAATTGAATTGAACAAATTTTACAAAATATATATCCTTCACAGATAAAATAATTAAGTAATTTTATTATTTAAGTTTAATTTAAAGTTATTATTTTATGTGTGTTTTTTTTTAGGTATTCCTCTTATTCACCATGCACCAAACTGTAAGAGGTAGATAGTCATATTAAAATTAAAACAACCCTTAATGTAGTTTTGCACTAAATTATTTAAACCTAAATCTATTGTGATTGTTATTATATATTTGTAATTAAAATGCCAATTTAAATTAATAAATTAAAGGGTATTTTATTAATTTTCCTATTATAAATATAATTATTTTTGTATATTTTATTATTCAGTGTAACTTTATTAATTATACATTTCATTCTTTATTTATGAAAATAAGGCATTTATAGCAAAATAAAATAATTGATTCGTAAAGCAATACATTACATATCTGTATCAGTGGTGTGCGGTCCATGGATACGGCGCATCCCCTAAAATTCACGTCAAGAATATTTTCATACTGTATCATATTTGAATTTCGTGTAGCTTTATTTCGCTTTGATTTATTTTTGTTTAGGTGATTATGATCTTTATTATGTTTGTTCCAACTAGCAGTTTAAAACCGATCCTTAAATGAATGCATGAACTGTTTTATTCGCATGCGTGAACTATGTACTACTAAATGTATTGCCCAGGTTTAGCCGTTGTTGGAACGCTTTTACGACTGACCTAACTGTAAATGATAGGTTTGTTCCAACAGCGATTTGCACGGTACAGTAAACGATCACGAGCAATATCAATATCGCGTTCCAACACAGTCTCTGATAGTTCACCGGACGGTTTAGTCGGCTGTTCCATCATTACAAAATTGATACATGAACTAGTCAGTGAACGGTCAGAACAGTTCTTGGATGAGAGCGTGTACCAGCATTTGGATTTTTACACGCAAGCGCTGTTCATAACTAACGTGAGCTCAGTTAGCTATGCATCGCTTCCCAACCCCTAAATTCTTAAGGTGTTTACCCTAGCGATGCGTACATTTGTATGAACTAGTGATTGCAATACCGGTATACCGAATACCGGTATACCGTGCCATTTTACAATACCGAAATACCGTCTTATTTGATGGTCTTATACCGGTATTCAGTATTATTTTATTTTTTTTTTTAATTTGATTTGTATTATTTTATAATAATTGCAGTCTGCCAAAAATAAAAAAATACCAATAAATGCAAAACACAAAATGATGTAGGTATTTAAGTTAATTAAAAGCAGGGCATGAAACCGGTTTTTTAAACCGGTTTTTTAAACCGGTTTTTTAAACCGGTTTAAAAAACCGGTTAACCGTTATTTTTTGTCATAAAAAGTGATTTTTAACCGAAACCGTTATTTTTAAAGGTAAAAAAACCGGTAACCTTTAACCAAAATATTAAAAAACCGTTTTTTTAACATCTTTTTTAATAAAAACTACGATGAAAAGTACAGAAACTGAATTAAATGCGATTAGTTTACCAGAAGTCATTGCTGAAAGCTTGATTGTACATTTATTATAAAATTATAAATAAATAATATCTTTTCATAATCTAAATAATTTTAAAAACCGGTTAATTTAACCGGTTTTTTAAACCGGTTTATAATTTAAATCGGTTTTTTACACTAAACCGCTTTTTTACGAACAAAACCGGTTTTTCAACAAAAACCGTTATAAAAATAAAGTTCTCGATTTCGGTTAACCGTTAACCAAAATTTTTTTCGGTTTCGAGCCCTGATTAAAAGAGAGATGATATTATTAGAAGACGAAGGAATATTGCAATATTGGAATATTTGTTGCCATTTCCAAGGCTTACTATTAAAAAATGTTGCAATTTCTCTTAACTTTATCAAAAATTCTTAATAACTGGAAAATTATTGCAGATAGGTATAGGAAACGCTAATACAGATTGATGTAGAATTTACTTTTGAATTAGAAAATGAAAAAAAATAATTGGGCATTGTATTTGAAAAAAAACGAGTTTTATTGGTCTGAAATTTTGAACACCCTGTAAGTAATGCATCGATTGCAAAAATTCTTCTATGCATAGTCTAAATTTAAGCGTTTTCTCTTCAAAAATGGCGGCGATAGATAATATTAAGCATCACGATGAAAATCAAAAAAGTCCAAAAATCTAAAAAACGACTGCACTTAGGTATAGGGTATGCTATTAATAGTTCCTCTAAAACAGTGTTTCCCAAAGTTTTGACATCTGTGTACCCCTTCTATAATTTTAGTAACACTGAGTACCCCTCGTTAAAAAAAATTAAAATAACAAACCAAAAATAAAATTTATTGACAATAAAATACAAATAAAATAAATAAAAGTTATATCTATATACAGGGTGTCCCCGTTATCACCGCGAATATTTTAAGTGGTGATAGAGGACCTTTATCTAAGAAAAAAATTCAAGTTAAATTTTTTCCTAAAATCAAATGCTAAGCTGTTATCAACACTTACTTGATTTTTTTACACTTCTGCATTTATAAGACTCTGTAGCCGAAAATATCAATTTTATCGTAAAATACCTTTAAGCTTTTTATTAGAGCATGAAAGTCTGTACAAAATTAGTTCTATTTATTTTTTGTCTACAGGCAATGGTTTGAGAGTTATAAAGCAGTTTGTACAAAAAAATGTAAAAAATTTACAAAATGTAATTGTTTCTTAGATTTTGCAACCGCTGTATCTTTAAAACGAAAGGTTGTACAAAAAAACCGACGGCCCATTCCGGATAGCAAATTTTATGGGCTACAACTTTGGTCAAGTGAAATTTTTTGAAAATCAAACCGATTTTCCGGAAAAGCTGAAAATAAGGAATAGAGTGCAACAACAAAATTTCCTACAAATATTGTTTTGTATTTAAAAATGCTTTTAAAGAGAGTGCGATTACGTGATTGAAAATGATGGAGGCCATTTTGAACACTTATTGAAGTAATTTTGTGGTTACATGTTAATTTTATTGCGTCCAGATGGATTTGCATTGTTTTGCATTTTATCGTTTTCGAAAAACAAAAACTCCCGGTAATTTTGATATTTTGTATTTAAAAATGCCATAGCATCGAAAACATTCATAAAATGATGTCTCATCAGTTTCAAAGCTTTTTATGAAGTTTGACATTTTTCAGAAAACCACCCCTTATCATTTTTTTTAAGGAGCTAACGAACAAATTTAACAGAAAATTGTAAAATTGCATATAAATAAGTTATGTAAATTTTTAAAAACGCCGCATCTTTTTAACGAAATGTCGTAGAGCAAAACGGATGCCTATTGCGGATAAGGCATTTAACGGACTACAACTTCGGTAAATATGTTGTTCAATAAAACTAAATGTATCATAGAAAAGTTTATAATAGTGAAAAAGGTGAAAAAAAAAACGATAAAATGCAAAACAATGCAAATCCATCTGGACGCAATAAAATTTACATGTAACCACAAAATTACTTCAATAAGTGTTCAAAATGGCCTCCATCATTTTCAATCACGTAATCGCACTCTCTTTAAAAGCATTTTTAAATACAAAACAATATTTGTAGGAAATTTTGTTTTTGCACTCTATTCCTTATTTTCAGCTTTTCCGGAAAATCGGTTTGATTTTCAAAAAATTTCACTTGACCAAAGTTGTAGCCCATAAAATTTGCTATCCGGAATGGGCCGTCGTTTTTTTGTACAACCTTTCGTTTTAAAGATACAGCGGTTGCAAAGTCTAAGAAACAATTACATTTTGTAAATTTTTTACATTTTTTTGTTCAAACTGCTTTATAACTCTCAAACCATTGCCTGTAGACAAAAAATAAATAGAACTAATTTTGTACAAACTTTCATGCTCTAATAAAAAGCTTTAAGGTATTTTACGATAAAATTGATATTTTCGGCTACAGAGTCTTATAAATGCAGAAGTGTAAAAAAATCAAGTAAGTGTTGATATCAGCTTAGCATTTGATTTTAGGAAAAAATTTTACTTCAATTTTTTTCTTAGATAAAGGTCCTCTATCACCACTTAAAATATTCGCGGTGATAACGGGGACACCCTGTATATATAAAAATGAATGTATGTATGTTTGTCCTTTATGCATTCCTATACCACTCATCCGATCCTGACCAAATTTGGCACAGACAATCTATAGGACCATGGAAAGAACATAGGCTATATGACAATTCCCAAAAAAATCGTCCGGAAAAGATATTGAGGAAAACGTGCCAAAATCTTACACACAACATTTAAATCGGGTCGTCTGGAGCGAGAATTTCAACAAAATTTGACAATTTGTCAATTCGACGTAACGTTTAAACGCTCGAACCTTCTACGCGCAAGCCGGGATCTAGCGGTGAAGGAGCCCCGAAGGGGCTTCGGAATCGCTAGTTATAAATAAAACTCATTATAATCTCGTACCCCCACCAAACTCTTCCCGTACCTCCAGTGGTACGCGTACCACACTTTGGGAAACACTGCTCTAAAATAACGTGTTTAATCAAAAAATGCAATAAAAAAACAGACCATTGTATTTGAAATAAGAAAGTAGACGTCAACTTCCGGTATTTCCGGAAGGGTCGCCATCTTGAAAATATTTTCATTAAACAGATCATATGCCATTATATTCATAACCAAAATTTCAGATTAACACCCTTTTTCATTCTCATATATTTTTAATGCCCGGTTCCAATCAATTACCCCATATATCTTCAGTTTTTTACAGATTATGTAATTTTTTAAGTTTCTTTATTTTATGTAAATTTGTGTTTTGACATTATACTTACTATATGTACATATGCGTAAAATGCATATATTGTATTTTCAAAATTAATACTTTTTTAAAAAAGCAATACCGGTATTAATACCGGCATACCGGTATTACTTGCGAATAAATACCGAATACCGGTATCGTAATTTTGGTCCGGTATTGCAATCACTAGTATGAACCCTAGACACAAATGTCATTTACAGTTAGGCCAGTCGTAAAAGCGTTCCAACACCGTCTAATTTTGGGCGATACATGTATTAGTACATAATTCACGCATGTGAATAAACCGGTTCATGAACTAATCAGGGATCAGTCTTAAGCGCCATGTTGGAACAAACCTGATATTTGCGTCTATTGGGTTCATACAAAAGTACGCTAGGGTAAACACCTTGAAGTTGGGTGAGCGATGCATAGCTACCTGAGCTCACGTTAGTTATGAACAGCGCATGCGTTTAAAAATCCAAATGCTTGTACATACTCTCTTCCAAGAACTGTTTTGACCGTAAAGCGAACCTTGCTTTTTTCGAATTTGTAAAGATATTCAAATTCGGTTCAGTGGTTTTCGAGTTATGAATGATTTCGTGAGATGATGCGATCGTCACAGCAAAGCAATTCTTTAAGCGGCCGTTCGGCGAATTTGCAAAGGTCAAACCTCCTCTAATTTATTTTTTTTATAACGTGCTGCACCATATTTAATTCAACAAAACTTTTCCTTTAAAAAGATATAATATAATCTCACTTTCAAGTGAAATTTAAACCTTGAAATTATGTTCCATTAAAAAAATTATTTTGAGTTGATTTACTAATGCAATAGTGTGTTGTAAATTTCCACCTGCATCGGTCGTGTTAGCCGAGTGGATAATGGACGTCTAGAAAATTGTAAGTATTTTTATTGTATAATTGTTTCAGTCTAATTTGTAACTTGTATCTAGTATTTAAAATTTAAGTTATTTATATTTAATCGTTTCAAGTCATGTTAAGAATAGTTTTATAAAAGAAATTTGTAATCACAATTGTTTTCAGCCCTTGAAGAAGCCTTAAAAACATTAAGTGCGAAACGTCGGATTTTTAACCAAAATCAATAAAACCGTCCTGTAAATCCAGAGTTTTTTAATTTCTAAACCTTAAAACAACGGACGTTTCAACAATTTATAATATATATATATATATATTGTGATCGTCTTTTTAAAATCTCGTTTAATCTGTTTTAATCTGTTTTAATGTTTTATTAAAGCATGTACATTTATTAATGGTAACAATTTTTTAAAAATATTTTTAATATTGTTGCATTTGTGCAAAATACTTATTAGGTAAGATAAAAATTTTTATGTGATTTTATGTAACTATTTATGTTAATTAATAATTATTGTAGAAAAATGTTTACGAAGTAAAAAAGGAAAAAATAAAACCAGCTTGAAAAAGGTGACAAAACTACACCGAAACGTAGCAAAGAATCTATCAGTTTATTTATACCTTACAACCCAATAACAATAAAATTATTATCATCACGAAAAGGTAAACAATCAAACCAAATATACTATATATATATATATATATATATATATTCCTTTAGAATGTAAATTGTCCTCTTCGGCAAAGAGTGTACAAACTGGCCTCGTGCAGACATTTGATGTACAAACTTGCCTCCTCGTCAAATTCACCTCTGCACTGTTGCCAATTAGCTGTAAGGTGAAGGTTAGTGTCGTGGTTTTTGTTGACTCGTATCGCGGCAAATCAAGTAGGCGATCAGATACTTAATTTCTACGTTCTTGCGGCACTTGCGGCACTTGCCCGTGATTAGCTAAATATACCATTTTCAGTCCTCTGAACATTTTCGTATTAATCTAGCAAATATCAATATAACAATTAAAACAAGACTTTAATCCTTGGCTAACTCAAATGATTCAAATTTTATTTTTCCCATTGCGGTATCATTTATGGGATAAAATTATGTCAAAGTAGTACTTAGTATCGGAAACCTCCTGGGAGAGGGGCCGAGCGGAAAAATTTGATTTTACACAAATAGGGCTTAAACGCAAAGTAATGTAAAAAAAGGGGATCTTTAGGTGGCTTAGTTGCAAAGAATTAAATTTATGGGGGATAGGTAAGAAACTGTTTGAAAAATATATGATTTTTCACATCTAGAGCACAAATGTAAGCTAATGCAACAAATCCAAGATCGCTGGATGGTTTGGTTTCAAAGTAAACAAATTTAGGTGTGCAAGGGGGTACTGAGCGAAAAAAATGTGATTTTACTCTTTTACGGCATGTGTAACTCAATACAAAAAAAAATAACAAATGTACTTATCTTTTCTTTTATAATCGTCCTGCACAATCCTTATCCCGCGACATTTCGCTTTAAATCAAAACCTTTTTCAAGTCTTTCTTGTAGTGAAAACGTTTTATAAAACATAAATAAATAAATAGACACACAGACAAGCAAACAAATAAGTTTATAAATAAATATATAAATCCCCTATTTCAGAGTGTTTTATATAATTTTTTCACTGCAAGAAAGACTTGAAAAACCCTTTGATTTAAATCGAAACGTCGTCGCGGGATAAGAATAGTGCAGGACGATAATAAAAGAAAAAAGATGACATGTAATATCGTCAAGCATTAGATAAAATTTATTCTAGAAAAAAACAAGATCGCTAGTTGGCTTTGCTGCTTGTTGATTAAATTCTTTTGGTGTGGGATCAAGAAAGCTGGGCGGAAAATTATGATTTTACACATTTCGGGAGTAAATATAACCCAACGCTAAAAAACTTGAGATCACTAGGTAGCCTGGTTGCAAAAGATTAAATGTTGGGCGGCAGGGGGGACAAGCGGGAAAAAAATATGATTTTGCACGTTCAGGGCAAACAAGTACCTAACTCAATTCAAAAATCCTAAGATTGCTAGGTGGCCTGGTTGCAAAGATGAAAATCTTTTAGGGATAACAGAGTGGGTCTAGGCGGAAGAAAATATAATGTTGCACATTTAGGGCAAACACGTACCTAACCCAACGCAAAATAAACGAGATCTCTTGGTGAGCTAGTTGTAATTATAAAACTTTTTTGAGGGCAGGGTGTGCTTAGGCGGTAAAAATGTGATTCTGCACATCTAGGGCAACGTAACCCAATGAAAAAAAAAAACAACAAGAAAACGAGAGTAACAACGGACGAACGAAGGACGAAATTATGAGGCTAATAGCACTTTTTTTTATTCCTTACGGGAAAAAGAGCTAATACGCATACTTCCACTGTTCTAGTCGAATGTCGTACCTACTTTTTAATGTATGAGCCAAAAGTGTCAACTAGGGTTGAGCAGATTTAAATCATCTGGTTTAAACCACGATTGTAATCAGTGATTTGAATAAAACGAATTTTTTAATGTATTGAACAACATATTAAAAAAAATGCATCACCATTAGTGATTAAAATTAAAATCTATAATAATTAATGATTTTGTAATAAGAGTAACTGATTAAAATATTTCTTGCCCTCTCACTTTTAAGTTAAGTTGGTACATAATAAACTTTTTTTTTTTAATGAAACATATTTAAATACATGCATTATAAAAAAAAATAAACCAATGTATTATCAAAAACAAACTTATTTTATATTATATATCTTTGCTAAAATAAAACAATTAATTAATTAGTAACGTATTTTGTTACAGAATCTTTTTTTCTTGAATATAAAGTTAAAATAACTAAAATTAGTTAAAATTGATTACAAAATTAAATTTATGTTTAGTTCTAACAACTGTCATTTACGTGATTTAATATTTAAGATTACTGCTAAGTAAAATGGAAAACGTTCTTTTTGTGATTTGAAATTTATGATAATTAAACTCTGTATTCTGATTAGTTTTATATTCTTTACAGTGTAAGATACAATACTACTCAAATTTTGAATCAAATTTGATTCCAAATTCAAGCCGTCTAAAACAGACTTAAAGGAAAATCAGAATTTTGCTGTTTTAATTTCCAGTCTCGCTTTTTGTCACTATACACTTTTACAGTTACGCTTTTTGTTACACTTAACCTAATGGCATGATACAATATACTTAATTTTTGAAATTAATGCAATATTGTAAGCAGCGATATATTAAAAACAGTAAAAGAACATAACATATTTTTTTCACATAAGTATACCCATAGTTAGTACACTAATACATACCCCCTTTGGGTTTTTAAAGTGTTGTTCTTGAATTTTTTAGTGCTTCGTTTTACCTACACCTATTTTAGTGCGTAATTTTCATGTTGTTTGCATATTTGCTGCTTTCGTTTTGTCTAAGTAGAAACAAAGTTTTTAGCAATAAATAGTTCCGAAATAGCAGCTTAAAAGTAAATAAGCTCCACATTTAACTCCACCATCTGTGCCATTACCCAATTACACATCAAATTTAATTTTTAAATAGATACTCTTTTTTGAAATTAATAGAGCACATGTAAAACTTTTTAAAATAAACACTACTACTTATTTATTTAATTGAAAATTTTATTAAATTTGCTCTTCCTGGAAGTTTTTATAAATTCTTGAATTTTCTTTCAATTTTTGATTTAAATATTTAATTCTAAAATACATGTGAGACCTGAAACATAACATTTTGATTTTATTTTCACATTGTACATGTGTTGATAGGTTAAGTAAAATATTTAGATAGTTTTAGTTATTTTAATAGTATCATCATTGAATTTAGTGAAAATATTTTCTAATTTTTCCAAATTTTTGATTAGTTTCTAATCAACGAAACGTAGCAGTTATTGTAACGTTGATGAATGGAATGATATCGCAAAATCACACGTTGCCACATTTCATCTAAATGAGGTGAATCTAACCGACAAATACATGCTGTGTTATACAACTGTATAACTAGCGGCGCTCGTAGCGGCGAGAGCGTGAACTAAATCTGTATAAAAGTCGGCAATATTATGACAAATTCACCTCATCATAAAAAAAATCCAGAGTGGGGATACGGTTCCGTAGCAGCTATATACACTGTCCGACAAATTCACCTCCTCTGCAAGAGGTGAATCTGTCCCAAAAGAGGTGAATTTGTATGATGAAGGTTGGCAAAAGAGGTGTATATGACGCTGAATACCTATATATATATATATAGATATCTAATGTATAAAAACATTGCCCTTCATACAAATCAATTCATTGCTTAATTTCATTCGCGGGCCAACTTTTCATCATTTCGATTAAAAATTCTCGAGAGCTACTCTCAGACCTCGCATCTAGCTTGTATTTGACGCGCTACTCTCGGAGAGTGTTGACAGAGCGTATCCACGTGAGAGCTACTTGATCTAGGAGAGTAGCTCGCCGCTTTTCGCGAGTTATGGTGCCTTTCCACGTAAGAGTAAACTACTCTCGATAGCAGCTTTGCCAAGGATACAGCCCTTGAGAGTAACTCGCGATTGGCTGTATCCCTGGCGACGCTGCTATCGAGAGTAGTTTACTCTCACGTGGAAAGGCACCATTATAATAATGGATAGAACTGTTAAAACAATTGTTCACAGTGTCAAACCACCTTAACACGTTAAACGCCCGATGGGCCACCTGTATCCGTTTTGATACAGCACCCTACATTTAGATTCGGCATACCATTGAAGATACTCACAGTAATGGACGCTTTTTGTTTATTACATTTTGAGCTATTTGAACAAGCAACAATAAAATAAATTTAAAGCAAAAACTTATATTTTACGTGTTTTTAAAATTTTTGACTGAAAAGTCTTGCTTTTTTAAAGTTATATTAATATTATGTTTATAGTTTCTGTAGCTAAATAAAAATTGTTAGTGAAAGTGTTTATCTATAATTTTGGATGTTGGTAAACAACTCTAACTTTGCATTAAGACACGTTTAAACTTTTAAGATTTAAAAAAAAGTCGCCTGTGGCGAATTTTGTCCCACCCCCCACTTTTTTACCCATCACTTATGATTAAAAAAAAGGTTCTCATGTCCCGGTTTGACTTTACGAAAATATGGTAGGCCTACATCATGCGTTATGTCATGAACAATGTACCGACGGTGGAAAGCAATTTTGCTGTAAGCGCCAAAACTACAACTTTACAGGAGAGGCAAAAAACAATTTAAGTTTTGGAAAAATAATTGCTGTCCTTTAAATAATGATTTTATCCAAAAACAATTAAAGGAAAGTAGGTGTCAAATAACTAAATGAATATTATTAGAACAATAAAAATCGTCTATAACTATAAATTAATAGCGTTTTGGCGCTTACAGCAAAACACGCTTTGAAAATGCTGCTCTATTGAAATGTCGTAAACGCCATGTCACAATGTTTGGAATTAAATTCGGGTAGTAATAATGGCCTTCTAAATGTAGTACCTACAGACAAAAAATGTAAATATACGTTTGTTTGGTGGGTTGTAAATGCAACTACATAAACTTTTATATTTCATTTGTTTTGTCGTATACACAGAAGTGGATGTATGTAATAAGTTGTTTGAAGTAGATGGGAATCAAATAATTTACCAATGTTATAATAATTATAATGCCCACAAAAACCACTTTTAAATAAATTATTATAATTGTTAGAGGTATTCAAAGAACAAAAAGAAACTAATAACAAATAATTATTTTTTAAACTTTAAAGAGTAATAAAAAAAACAAATAAATAAGATACTCTATTAAACAAAAACTAGTATAAATGCATCAAAAGTAACTTCTTTAGGTAGTTAATATAAAACTAAACCATTTTAAAGCTTCTATTTGCAATCATCTCCTTCTTACCTTCCTTTTAATAACTATCTTCTTCGTCTGTATCGTTTAAACAATCAGGTATTGTTGAGTTGGTTTTTAAATTAATATACTAATGTACATCATTCTTTTGTATTATATTTTTCCCACAAGATTTTTTAGGTCTTTGTATTTTGCCTGTGAAATAGGAATTGTTTGATTATACAAATTAAAGTTGGGTTGAGCACCTTCTAAATCGTTTATTGTGTAGATCTGTAGATAGATATAGCAAACACACTTACTTAACACATACGGTCACGTCAAATGCAGGTTGCATACGCAAAGAACTATTATGACGTATCACAACCCCAAAACAATCTATCTTTAGTAATTCGAATTGTATTAGCGTTATTAATACAGTATAACTAGATCTAGGTAAATGTTTTAAAAACAATATGTTCTTTAATTGCATCCGCATAAATCGCTGTTACAAACCGAATATTCTAAAAAGATAACCTAATGTATGTGGTAACCGGCATGACTTAAAATACTTGGGCGGCATAAATGCTATATACGCCACATCTTTAAACTAAGTAGTTGCTGTAAACGAAATCTCTTTTACAGTGACGACAGCATGATTGCTTATACGCCAACATTAGAAAAAAGAGCGATTTTAATGGCTTGTACTACAAAATTTCTTTAAATTTAAACAAAATAACAGTACTTTTGAATTAGCGTTCAGTTTTTATTTTTTGTCGTACATTTATGAAATATAGACCATCCGACGCAGAAAAAAAAAAACTTAGAAAAATGATGTAGTAAAAGAATTTTGCATGGTTTACAGCAAAATTGCATCGTCGATTACGTATAATATTGGACAACTAGGTTTCTTAAGCCAAATGAGGAAGTGGTAGAGTTGCTAAGTCAAGTTACGCAAGACACTTTTTTAACTGCTAAATTTTATTAAGCTTACATTTTTTAATAATATGGCGTTTGTATCAACTTTCTCGTAGTTTACGATTTAAACAAAATTTTAAGGAAGCTGTGATTGTTTATTTGTAGTAAACACTCGCATGATGCGTGAAACTTAAATATTGCAGACGTCATTTACGTGCTGGTTGACAGGCGTAATTCACGTAAGTTTATTAAAATAAAATATTTATACACACAAATACACACAAATACACGCAACCACACACAATGTATGGGGCGAAAGTCAATGGCCACACCAGTTTATTTTTAATTGCAGGTCTTTGACAATGGCCAGATATTTCGAAAAAATTTTATTATTGCTGTGGAAAAATTATACGCTACAAAAGCGACATCCCGTAAAAACTATTTTTGAAATATTATTACCAGTACTATTAGTAACTGTTGTAGTAGTTATTCGAAGTTTAACAAATCCCGTGCATCATTCTGACAAAGTATTTCACCCTTTCCAAGCTTTTGATATTCAGTTTAATCTGTCAGCGAAGTAAGTTTTATTCTTTCAAAACAACTTGATGAAAAGCATCAAACGGTGAGTTTCAAGATCAATTATTTTTCTGTCTTAGACTGAGAAGGGTTGCATGGTCGCCCTCTAATACCGAACTTAATAAAGTTATGGATACAGCAGTTAAAAAATTTGGTATAGGCATGCGACACGTTTCCTTAGAAAGTAGCCATGCACTAATGGAATACTTGAACGATGAAGACAATATCGATCTTACCCTAGCTGGAGTCGTGTTCGATGATTCGCTGTCAGAAATGACAAATAATACTTTTCCTCCGGAAATACACATCGATTTCAGGTAATTTTGAGATGTTCTTGTTTAAATTATTTATTGCTTATTCGGTCTGTACAAATTAAAATATTGCCTAATTTACATTGGTATAGTAGCTAAAGCAAGTTACTAAATCAAGTAGCTAAAGCAAGTCACTAATCAAGTAGCAAAACTTGTCAAAATTTTGGTTTAGTGAGTGTTCACACAATATATACGTGGTCTACACCCAATTTAAGGAAATTGTTTAGTATTTGACAATAAATGAAGTATAGTCTTCAAGTAAATAGTAATGATTTCTATTTACTTTACTCAAAAAATCACTAAATTGTTTACTTGCGCAAGTACTAAACAAAACTGTCTACACGGTGCAAGTAGCTAAATTTAGTTACTTGATTTAGTTACTTGCATTAGCTACTATACCAATGTAAATTAGGCATATGACTACATAATTGTAAACCGCATAAATGCAGTCTAGAATTTGTTTCATTTCTTCAGTGCCGTAACAAGGGCGTGGCGAAAGAGGCGCCCGCCACGGGCGCAACTAGATTTGGGGCGCAAAATATAAAAAATGTTAAAAAAAATTAAGTAAGTAGATATAAAAGTCCGCTATTACATATTTTATTTTTAAATTTCGGCAATACGTCGCTTAGGACATACAATAACTACAACACAGCGGAATTTCGCTACATTTGGTAACACTGGGAGATTGTTTTGAATTAGATGGCAAAAACAAGTTACAGTAGACTCTGTAACAAATGCTCGAATGCTGCTAAAATTATTAACAAAATTTAAGTTTGTTGCATAACTAATATTTTGGGATGCAATATTAGGAAAGATAAACAATGTAAATTTACATTTACAAAAAAAAGACACTGTCAAAAATGCTGCGAATATGATAAAAGCTCTAAAAAATGAAATTTAACAGTACCAAAATGATTTTTTCGATTTGCTTCACCATTCGGCGAAAAGTTTATCCGAAACAATAAATATTGAAACTTACATTCCAAAAAAGAGACAAAATAAAAAATAATATGTTGTTATCGAGATATTTCCAAAGCCGACTAATTAATTTCTATTAAATATTTTGTTTGTGCCCATTAATTATTATCATGACAACCGCAATAACTTGAGAAATATTAATTTTAGACATAATAGACCTTAACAAATTTTAAAGGTAATTAAATTATCTATAAGAATATGTAAAAATATATATGGTGTTCTATTTAAAAAAGTTGACTTATCCGTGTTTGAAGTTAAACCAATTGGAACGAGCATAAAAAACACCCTGTGTATTATTTTAAAATTTTATCTAGTCAGCAATCACTACTGTCGAACAAAGTTTCAAAGGAAAGTGACGTATCGGTACGCAAAAACAAAACACTGTGTAGTGTGTATAGTTGAAAATTTTAAGGTTATGTAGTAAATTACCACAAACAACTTTTATTCGAAACTTTTTTTTGTAAAGTTGCCACAAGACGAGATATTGATCCGTTACGATACTTTTTGTACACTCTGTATAAATATTACCCAACTAACGCAGCTGTCTTTTTTGTATTTTTGTTTCTACTGGTTTCATCTGTAACTGTTCTCTAAATGTTTTATTCCTAATTCTATCTTTTTAGTTTTTCCTTCGATTTTTTACATTTTCGCTGCATTTGCACGGCTACTGTTCTGTTTGAGAGGGTCTGCGTTTCACATCTGTACAAAAACGTTGGAGCTGCAACCAAAAAAGATATTATGCAATAGTCAATTTAACAATTCTTACATTAATAAGATCGTCGCCCTTAAGTTGTTTTGTTTCATATACATACGATTTACGTGTGATATGGATCAAAACAACTCTAGGGCGACTATTTCTTTACAGATTTCCAGCAAATCTTCGTACAAAATTATCATCGATTGCCACTAATACCTGGTTTACCAACCTCATATTCAGTTTGAAACAAGAACCTGGCCCTCGTTTACATGATTACAATGATGGAGCAGAACCAAGTAAAAAGTTTCAATTGTGTTATATCTATTGAATAATATTTTATTTATTTGTGTAGGTTACAGTCAAGAGGGATTTTTGTTGATACAACAGGCGGTGTCTTTTGGATTACTGGAGTATTTAATCAATAAACCAGTACCAAACGTTATTATGCAGAGATTTCCATACCCATCATGGACAGAAGACCCATTACTTGAAAGTTTAAAACAAATGCTAGGATCCCTCATAGTATTCGCTTTTCTATGTTCTGTTGTACATATAATACAAGCCATTACAACAGAAAAAGAAAAACAATTAAAAGTAAGTCAATTCTTTTAGCAACAAAAGTTCAAGCTCAAGTTTCGGCAACACTTTTTAACATGAAAAGCCATAATTTTTAAATATCTCAAGCAAAAAGTTTAAAGAGCCGCAAGGAATGACATGAAAAAGTCGATTTAAAATAATTATTTCTTAAATTTATGGCTTTATTTTAACATTTATTTTATTAATAGATCATGACATATCAGCGTATACAGGGTGTCCCATTATACACCGCCAAAAGTAGGTGCATATTCCTGAGTGAAAATTATGACCATTTGTCAAATATTTTGTTATCTGAAAATGCTTCCTTTCAAAGTTGGAGACCTCCAAAGTTGCAAGACAAAAAAATAAAAAAATCGATTACGTCCTAGCCGTTTAAGCTAGAGCTATCAAACTTGGCCGAAATGTTTAGGTGTTTCCCATTGACTTTGTGGGATAATTAGAAAGAAAACATGTAATTGGAAGTATATGATGATTTATAGTCAGGTCATCCGTTTACCATCTTCAGAATTTTTTTCTTTGGAATAAAATTGAAAATGTCATTCGTCCATAAGAACTTAAGAGCAAAAAATTCGTCCCTCTTTGTTTTTTTGCTATAAACGTAGCCGTTTTCGAGAAAATTAGCGCTAAAGATGCATCGACAAACTCTCTCAAATATTTTTTTTACTAAACTTAGTTGGCTAATGTCATGCTTGACTTAAGGCTTGTTCATAACCTAATCTGAGGTGTATAAACAGAGTACATATAACTGCACTCATATGTTAAATTCTCCATAAAGACGTCACGTTTTGTCGTTATGACAGCGGATAAAAAGTACCTAACTAAATATCCACTTGCATTTTTGCATGTAACTTTTGTTACCATGCAACCGAGTTATGACTAAAAGATATTGACGTTTTGTTAGTTATTATTTGAAGGTTATAATTTATTCGTGCAGTTATCGTACCGAATTACACTCGAGCTTTGTTTTTATCCTGGACAAACTTGCTTTTACTAAACTCAAGTTTAGTTGCTATTAGGCAACTCTTGACTCGACAACTGTCAAAGATAAAACAACGAGTCCGTAGGACGAGTTGTTTTATCAGACAGTTTTGTCTCGTCGACTTTCCTAGCAACCAAACTTTCGTAGCAACGCAAGTTTGTCCGGCTAAAAAAAAAGCTCTCGTGTAATAATTACCTCCGATAACTACACTCATATGTTAAATTCTCCAAAATGACGTCACGTTTTGTCGTTATAACAGCAGATAAGAAGGTACCTAACTGATTCATAAAAATAAAACTAATTACACATTACTGATCCCTATAATAAAGAATCTCTTATAGAAATGCTAGATGAGTACCTATACATAATTTGATATAATTAATAATTAAAAAACGAAAATATTATTGATCAGGGATATGTCATCTGTTTCATTTGTGTATGTTATTCATGGGTTTATGCAGGTTAAAAAAATAGTAAATGTATTTCAAAATGCTGTCATTTTTAAGAGCAATTAATTGATCACTGAATAATTTTAACTAAAAATTATCTATATTTTTTTATGAAGAAGCTCTTGTAGAAATACTAGACCAGTATTATTATACAGGGTGTTTGTTAAATATTGCGAAAACATTCCGGAGGTGATTCCTTATCGACAATTAAGGGAGGGCTTTTATGCATTTTTTTTCCTTAGACGTCTCCTTGCGGAGTTACACCTCCCTAAAGGGGAGCGGTAAAATTAGGTTTTTACTTTATTTCTCAAATTTGGATCAATATAGAAAAATGATATTTGGTAGATGTTTAATACTTATTAAAACGTTTCCCATAATATTTTTAATCATTTCCCACATTCACAGGGGGCTGAAAAGTGCGACCCCTGTTGGTTTTTTGATCAGAACTTTGTGGTGGGTTAAAATTTGGCAAATAAAGAATTATGTTTTGAAAGCTTGCTTTATTTAGAAACTTTTTTAATTAATAGTTTTTTTCGTAATACCTACAGTTTTTGAGTAAAAAATAATGTAAGTAAACATGCACCATAAAATATTCCAATATAAAACGATTCATTTTGACCATTACGCGGCGACAACGCGCCTACGCCCGGTAATTCTACCCAATATGAACGTAAAAGAATTAATTATTTGCAAAATAGCAACATTAATCGACATAACCTGTAGGTTGTACGTTGTAACGTTCAAACAATTAGTTGACGTTTCAAGTGTTCTTTAGGTTAATTCCACTGTAAGAGTAGATCTTTTGTACCGTTACATATAGCGTGCGGTACAGAATAGCTATTTATGTTGCAGCTGTAAGGTCCACACACACCGGCGCGATTTCGAAGCGGGCGCGGCGCGGTCGCGGTCACGATAATTGGTAACCATGTTTACTTACTTACGTAACCAGGTTACTAATTATCGTGACCGCGACCGCGCCGCGCCCACTTCGAAATCGCGTCGGTGTGAGTTGACCTTTATTTTACATTTATGTGATTTATTCTCGTTAATTGTTACTAAGCAACAACTCGTGTCAAACAAAATTTGACCGGCAAATTTTAAGCTCTTATGGCATTACCCCCGATATATCACCCACCCCTGGTGTACACTTATGGGTATAGCTTCAAATTTAAACAATAAAGACTTTTCGATGCTGGTGTTATTGCTTGACGCAGATGAAAAGTATACCAACAAAAAAAAAAGAAAATGGGTACATCCTGCGTTAAAGCGTCGAAAGTTGGAAGGAACATTTTACACTCTCTTTCCGCATTTGTCAGCTGATGATACGAAATTCTGTTAAAATTTTAGGGTGTCTAGAGATAAATTACATGCGAATTACAAAATCATCGCCGTTCATGGCGATTCATATGAATGGACAGAAGAGGATTTACCATAAGGCTTAATAGGCTATAGCCTAGGTCGGCAAATTTTATGGGTCGGCAAATTAAAGTCAAATCCGTCTAAATAATTACGAGGCTAGAGTGGTAGAATTCACAAACTCTCCGGTTTTTTAGGGCCCAAAAACACGGCAGGAAAACCATTATAATTTTATTTGAAATATAAAACCTTTTCAAATAAAAATTAGTTTTTTTTGTAAATTATGTTTTTTTAAGTTTATACATAAAAAAATATATAGGGCGCCGAAATGTTATTAGCCAACAGGCGGCAAAATCATAAATATGCCACTATGGATGGAATAGCGATGGGTATATTAGCTTCGTCCGAAAGGGCATTTGCCCACCAGTGCGCATAAACAACACCATAGTGCCGGAATCATGTGTTGTGAAATACCTAGGGTTTCACTTAGGCTCGTTAGGCAACAATAAATGAACTGGAAAAAGCATATTGTTAAAAAAAAAGGAAGCAAACGGACATAAAAGTCAAAGAAATCAACTGGCATATCGATAGGAACTCAAGCTTATCTCTGGAAAATATCTTAATTTATAAGGCTATAATCAAACCTGTCTGGACCGATAGTATAGGACAGCGCGCTTCAAACTATGGGTCGCGGACCCCATTTTAGGTCGCGAAGCGAAATGCTGGGGTAGCGAAAATTACATTCAAACACTTGAATTTTATTTTGGTTTATTTTTTTTACTTTGGTGTATTTTTGTACTTGAAACAAATCCTAAAACTACTTTTTTGTGCGATCGTACTGGAAACAGCTGTTTGACGGACGCGTTAGCAACCATAAAGTACTGCATTACCGACCCTATCCTTAGCAACGGCCGTAAAAGTTACTTTTCAGCCCGTTACCCTTAGCAACGGCCGAAAAAGTAACTTTTATGGCCGTTGCTAAGGAGAGGGCCGGTAATGCAGTACATACGCCGTCATCTGTCAGTGACAGAATGTCGCGTAGTTTCTAACCTATAATTTTGAAAATTACTAAAAATTTAAATTGTTTTTAATTCGATCGCACAAAAAATGTAATATGCACCTTGGCCAACGTCTCGGCCAGCAAACCAGACGCGGTCAAAAAAGTTACACTTTTTGGCCTTGATACATAAATAACTATTATTTTGACAAATAATATAACAACTTTTTTTATAGTTACATTGTTCAACAAAAAAATAAATGATTTATGTGTTTATTTGTATGTTTTATTACATAATTAATAAATACATGGGGTCGCGAAAAATCTCGTGATGAAAAATGGGGTCATGAATGAACAAAGTTTAAGAAGCGCTGGTATAGAACTGTGGGGGTGTGCCAGCAAATTCAATATAGCTATAATACAAAGATGCCAGTACAAAATCCTCCGATCACTGGCGAATGCATTGTGGTATGTAACCAATTTAACACTTCATACGGACCTCAGGGTCTCATTCGTCCAGAACGTCCTAAATGAAAAAAGTACATAACATCATCAAAAGCTCGAGCACCATACAAACGCCTTACTGAAAACATTACTATTACCGGATAAAGATAGACGACTAAAAAGGCGTTGGCCAATTAGGCCAATAGACCTAAGACTTATGCTGTAACATTATTATTATCTAAACCGTTTCTATGTAAGGCCTAAAAGCCTAAAAGTATGTATCTTACAAAAATATATATTGTATCTAGCCGAAGAGGATACGTCGCTGGATGTTTGTCTCACCACGCCCATATTTAGCAGCACATTAACCTATAGAATTAAAATTTTCTAACTGCTGATTTTTCAAAAAATTTAACCAAAAAAATATACGAACACACAATGACGGCGAAAGTCATTTGGTGGTCACACAAACTTATTTTTATTTTAGGAAGCAATGAAAATCATGGGACTACCAGGCTGGTTGCACTGGACAGCATGGTTTATCAAATCGGTTTCTTTTCTTCTCATCTCGATTATACTGATTACCTTATTGGTGACAGTATCTTGGTATCCTAAAACCGAGTATAATGTCTTTACACTAGCAAACCCTTGGATAATATTCGTATTTTTTATGATGTATATGATTTCGATAGTTACATACTGTTTTGCTGTCAGCGTTTTCTTTTCAAAAGGTAAGACGCCACCCCTACAAAGACAGTTGTATCTAAAGATAGATAATTAGTGTTAAAAAAGCCTTAATAATTAAAGTACATTAAAATAACAAACATTAAAAACTATCAATTAAATTTTATAACCAAGATAAAGTGTATTAATTCTAATATTATTTCTTTAACCTTGCAAGTGTGATTAATTCAGTGAACTTTCTATCTATCGACCCAGTAAAATAATAAAAATAAAACGATGGATAAGGGAACGATCGATGCGGTCTTATTATTGCTTTGTGTGGAATTTATTCGGGACTGTAGAAAATGAACGGACACATTCGGAAAAATTGTTAATCGAGAAACGATCAATCGAGATTTCACTGTAGTTATTTATAGTGTACAATAATAAAAAGCTAATTTTTAGATTATTGCTTATAGGTTGCATCAAATTTTACTTATTTCTTTTTTTTACCTATTTCATAAGAAACATTAATTTTAAACTTGTACTATTTATGTCCTATACAGGGTGATTAAAATTCGAGTTTAAGCATGAGATCTCGCTTATTATAATAGCTAGAGCAGTGGTTCTTAACCTTTTAGTAGTCGCGGCCCCCTAAATACCCTAAAATATTTTCGCGGCCCCCTAGTATGTATTAACATAATTATTATGATTTATTTAAGAAGATGGTTTCGATGGTTCGAGTAAGGTTAGGAGCAAAAATTTTTTTTTAAGAAGTCAATATTTTAAAAAATAAAAACGTTATACACATTTTTTGCGGCCCCCCGGTTAAGAATAGATAGCTGAGCTAGAGTATAGGTTTAAATGTGACAAAGTTGCTAAATTTCGTGCTTAATAATAATCTGCAAAGAAATTGTAAATATCTCAAACGGTATCCAAGAAAATTGGGAAAAACCGGAAATTAAGATTTTCGAAAATCGTCTATAACTCCTTTGGATTATGAAATATTTCAAATGTGTAAAAACATTGCCGAAGCAACTTTTTAAGCCGGATGGGATGGTGATCACAAATTTTTCCTGGGTAGATTCGTTTTTGTTTCATGACAACCAACTTTATTCTTTCTTATGGGCTCAATTTTTGCTATTTGCATAATCAAATAGCATTTATTTTTCTGAATTCATTGATATATCACACATGGTATTTTACTTTCATTGTCAAATTTAAAAAAAAAAAGGTTTTAAACAATAACCATTATAAATCAGGTAGGATGATCGTTGTAGTTTATGTTGTTTCCATGACAACGAATCAACAAACTTAAAGTTTGGAAAGCCTATTACTTGTCACATGAATAAATTCGTAAAAATGAACTTTAATAACGAAGAAAAAGCGATATGCTGCGAATTTTTTATGCATTGAATAGGAATTCTACATTGTCAAGTCAACGATATGCAAAAACATATCCAGAGAAAAAAAACCTCGCACACATATTTTTGTATGTTGGACAGAAACTTGGGTAAATATGGGGCTTTTGCAAAACCTAGAAGATAATATGGCAGAAAGGTTTCAGATGACAGTAAAAAAAACATATTATTACAAATATATCCGGAATAATACTATTTATCTATGTTAAACAGAAACTTAAGTACATTTGAATAAAGCATGTGATAAAGTATAACCAAATTTTAAAAAATTCGCAGCATATCGGTTTTTTTTTTGGTAAAGTTTTTTTTACGAATTTATTATTGTGACAAGTAATGGACTTTTAATTTGTTGATTGGTTGTCATGGAAACAACATGAACTACAATGACCGGCCTATCTGATTTATAGTGGTTGTTGTTTAAAAGCATTTTTTCAAATTTGACAATGTAAGAAGAAGTACCATGTGTGATACATCAATGAATTTAGAAAAATAAATGCTATTTGATTAAGTAAATACCAAATATTGCTTCCATAAGAAAAAATAAAATTGATTGTCATAAAACAAAAACGAATCGATCTAGAAAAAATTTGTGACCACCTGGATGGTGGCTTAAAAAATTGCTTGGGCAATGTTTTAACACATTTGAAATATTTCATACTCCAAGGGAGTTATGGGTAGTAAAAGCCGCGACTTTAAATGTCACCGTGTGAACTACCCAAACTGAAAGTCGCGACTTCAAAATAAAAATGGCCGCTCTTGTAATTGCTGCATCGAGTGTTGTAGAGCAACTATTTATTTTGAAGTTGCTATTTGTTGATTATGCTCTAAAATCGTTGGAAAATCTATTGGGGACATGATAAATTTGAAATCGATGAAAAACAAATGTATATTAGGTTAGGTTAACCTAACCTATTTGTCTGTTATGTCAAAATCACGGTCTACTACACAGGTTTGGAAACTCCCATATAAAACCGACTGAGGCCGGTAACTAGTTCCGCAAAATAATCCCCCAGATAGCGATAAGTCTAAGAACCGGTTCGTCCACAAGATTTTGACAGTCAGCAAGGTTTATAAGCTCTCGCTTAAAAAACTCAAATTTAATCAATCAGATGACGTACATAAAAATGTTTTAACCGAATTTTAAAGTCAGTTTTGTTCAAAATGTCTTCTTAAACTTAATCGCCATCTAACGAATTTTTATGGCGAATGGTTCTTAGACTTATCGCCACCTAGCGGAAATTTATGTCAAAAGTTCCAGATTTTTTGACAGGCTTCCTAACCTGTGTAGTAGACCGTGGTCAAAATATAAAAGTATGGTAGGCTTACGTCAAATGCCGGACTGTCAAATCGATGTCGCGACTTTGCGTGACATTACTTTTGATAGTTCACACGGTGACATAAAAGTCGCGACTTTAAATGTCACCATGTGAACTACCCATTATAGACGATTTTCAAAAATCGTATTTTCCGGTTTCTCCCAATTTTCTCGGATACAGTTTGAGATATTTCCAATTTCTCTTCAAATTAGTATTAAGCACAAAATTTAGCACCTTTCCCAAATTTAAACGTATACTCTAGCTATTATAATAAACGAGATCCCCATACTTAAACTCGAATTTAAATCACCCTGTATAACCTACACAATCTGCTGTTATGAATTTTTTGCAGCAAATATGGCAGCTATAATAGGTTCGGTAGTATTTTACATCCAGTACACTCTTTATACTCAATTACAAGCAATACACAATTTAAGCTTGACTTTGAAGCTGTGTGCATCTCTCCTATTAAATGCAGCCTTAGGTTATGGACTAGAAGTAATACTAACGTTTGAAGCAAATGGCGAAGGTAATATTTAGATATTTAAATGTATAAATAAATTTAAAATATTTAATATATTTAAAATCGTAGGAGTACAGTGGCATAATATTTGGAAAACTGGATCACCTAGCGATAATTTAACGCTAGGACATATTATAATCATGTTGCTGGTCGACACAGTTTTGTATTTTTTAATTGCTATATACGTAGAAGCTGTTTTTCCAGGAGACTACGGAGTCCCTCAAGTGTGGTATTTTCCATTCACTCGCAACTATTGGTTCACAGAGAAAATTGGTATGAAAATCTCATAAATAAATTAATGTTATGATTAATAATTACACTTATAAAAGTCATACATATTAATTTCAAAAATATTCACGGCACCTAATTCAATTTTTTATTTTGCTTAATACTTTCGTTATCTAAGGAGTTTTCAGATTTTAACGAATATACTTTAATCATATCACTAAGCCAATCTTTAAGCACCAAAAGATCTATTGCTGATCATGTTTTATAAATCACCTTGGTTTTAATCATAAGTGGTTTTAATAATGTCAAGTTTTTTTTTTCAAAATTCTAATGTAGTATTATTTATTATTTTTTACTCTTAAAAAACTAAAGCATGTTACTTATATTGAATCACACTTGATTGTGTAGCAAGATCAAGTACATATTGTCAGAGTCGTAGCAATGCATTGGCCTCAGTGCGGGCCCAGGGTGCGAGGAGTGAGGGGCGCCAAGCGCATACATTTATGCGGCCTGGACTAAGAAAACTAAAAATGTCAGACGCCCTTTGGCATAATTCTTGCCGCCCCAATACGTACCTGCGATTTCCTATCAGTATTATATTCTTATGATAATGCTCCAATCCATCCAACACATTTATTCAACTTAACAACATGCATTCCGGTAGAAGTGGTTTTCCTGCCGCCAAATACTTCCTTGATCCATCCAATGGATCAAGGCGTAATATCGAATTTGAAAGCTTATTATTTACGCCGGAAATCTCGACAATTGATTGATAAAACCGATGGAAAAGATAAAAATTCATTAGAGATTTTTGGCTAACTAATACACAGGGCTGGACAATATAAACGCTCTCGATATTGAAGAATACTTGCAAGTTGCGACTGGTGGAAGTCTTTCCAACGACGATCTTAAAGAATTAGTAGAACAACAGGTGCACGAAGACGACGAATTTAGCGTTTCTGAAGATGAGAAGCAAAAGGAACTTGCAACGGATTTTCTCAAAACAAGTTTAGCCACTATTACGGAAATTATGGATTAGTTTATAATACACAATTATCCAAATTTTGATAGAAGTTCAGCACCATTTGTCACTAAATTAATTCGATGGGCCAAACTACTGGCCAATGTTGAACAATTCCCCTCTAGAATTATCCGAGAAGCAATTGAAATTGAAAACAGATGAATAACATCAATAAGCGAGATGATGGCGAAAGACTGCCGGCGGCGTGAAAGCCGGTGTTGGCAATCTATTGTAGAGAGACGCAAGATCGTCCTCTACCCGTCAACAAAACGCCGCCGCTGCCTAGTTAGCTAAGTTAGTCGTGATTATGTGACTGCCGTCAATTGCGTTTCTATTTCTATTTCTTTTTAAATTGTGAAAAGAGTGACATGATTGCATATTTTAGCAATATCTTTAATAATGGTGCAAAAGGGTATCAGGGATCTCACAGGAACTACACTTTGAGAAACAGCTGTAGAATATACATATTTTTTATTCTAATTAGTAACTGACAAAGTTTGATACAAACTATTTTGTTTAGTAATAAGTAAAATCCTTTTTATGATTTATCAGTTTTATTTATTCCTCCTTCCTTCTGTTTTCTTTACTATAAAATTGTTTCGGGATAAATAGTTTTATCTCATTAGATAACGCATTGCATAAAGTTCAAAGTCACATAATAAAAAAATATTAATTTTAGGTGCTATTGATGATAATGAACCACCACTTGTAGGACGAGATTATGAAAGAGAACCAAATAAATTGCATGCAGGAATCAAAATAAAACATTTAAGAAAAGAGTTTGGAAAAAACAAGGTTGCCGTACGAGATCTTTCACTTAATTTATACGAAGGTCAAATTACAGTTCTTTTGGGACATAACGGAGCTGGAAAAACCACTACTATGTCTATGTTGACAGGAATGATAAAGCCAACAAGCGGAACGGCCATTATCGGCGGCTACGACATACGGAAAAACATGGATGGTGTAAGAAAGAGTCTGGGATTGTGTCCGCAACACAATATATTATTTAATGAATTAACAGTACGCGAACATTTGTACTTTTACAGTAAATTAAAAGGTCTGCAGAGTAACGCAGTTGATAAAGAAATTAATAAATATATCAAACTTCTGGAACTTCAACCTAAGGTACACAGACAAATAGGCAGCTTCACAATTGCCCGGAAAAACATTTATCGTATTGACGTACGCATGTCAGTATAATAAACGGTTTGATGAAAATTGCTCAAAGGAAAATTGCTCGAACACAATTGCTCGAAAGGAAAATTGCTTGAAAAAATTTAAAAATATAACATTTTTATAAATACAAAATAATTAAATGTACTAGAAGAGTTGCTTACATTTGTTTACACTTAGAAAAATGTATTTAAATTTATTTGCAAATACATGTACACTTATTCAATTTGTTGTTGAGATAAAAATTATAAATATTTCAAATATTATATAGGTACTTATTACTACATAACTGCTGATTCTGACTATATTGTTGTTATCTTATGTACAAATATTGATAATGCTTATCTCAACAACAAATAAGAAACCTTCGTAACATGTAACAAATTAGTTTTAAAAGGTTTTACCCCTTGTTTTTTTTTGTTTTCACAGCCTACTATGTTTATTTTAAAAAAAAAGACTGTTGTAACTTGCACATTATTGAAAATAACTACATCAACCCTTATACAGGGTGTGTAAAAATTGGCGGAAGCGCTACACGTGGCGATGTTCTTCGTAAAATTCTAAGTCGAAAATCTTTATACGAAAATGTTGTACCATGCTTGCTGTGTCTGCAAGAGGTCCTCAAAGTTTTCACATTTAGTCCTTTAATAGGCGTTATTATTTAATACTTGCAAATGAAAAAGCTGCAATTTGGAATAAAAATAAATTTCGAATAGTATTTTTTCCTAGATATTGTGTTCTTCCTTTTAAAAATTTGTGTTGAAAATATGTAAATCACTGATTTGAATGAAAATAATACACATGGCAACATTGCCATTATCTGTCATATACCCAAAAGTTTGCAGCTATGTTTACGAACTGAAGGCTTTCAGTTCGAACAAAAATTGTAAATACCCAAGTAAAAATTGCTGATAAAAAAATGTCCAAACGCAAATGAATGTATGCAATGTTGCCAATTTTTTTTTTCTTTAAATGGTTCCTAAGGCCATAGGAAGCATGGTACAAGTTTTTTGTATCAAGATTTTCGACTTACAATTTTACGAAGAACATCGCCACGTGTAGCGCTTCCGCCAATTTTTACACACCCTGTATATTTGAAATAAGAAAAACAGAACGAATTTTAATAGGTCATAGTCGACTGTAGCTTCCATTTAAAAAAATGGTAAGTTTGTGTCACAAGTTTTTAACCTCAAGCGTAACTTTTTTTTTAATATAATCGAGTTTAACATAAAAATATCTAAAAATAATCTTTATAAATGTTTTTGATATTTACAACAATAACGGAAATATGACACATTGTAATCAAGACAAAAAAAATACACTTTTTTCCAATAACTAAAAATCCAAAAATGATAGAATATTTTTGAAAACGGTTCCGAGTTTTTTTTAATAAATGCACATTTTTGGTAATTTTACCGTATTTCTATCTTGAATATTAAGCGAGATACCCATGCAATCCCATCGAATTTGGACCACCCTGTACAATTAAATATATGTTATCGTCAAATAATCTTCTCATTACCTTCCTTGTTAATAGTATTTTACTGGGCATTCTCGAACTGCAACAATTTTAATCACTAGTACTTAAGTACCTACCACTCGAAATGCAGAAAGTAATTAAGCATGAGAGCTAAGCCGATACAAGAACTGCAGAAATTCCTTAATGAAATAAATTTAAATAAATTTTTCTAAGTGTAAACAAATGTAAACAACTTTTGTAGTAAATTTAATTATTTTGTATTTATAAAAATGTAATATTTTTTCATTTTTTCAAGCAATTTTCCTTCGAGCAATTGTATCCGAGCAATTTACCGCACCCCATAATAAACGTATTGGTCAACTTTCTTTCCGTTGGCGCTAGCGTTTCCGGGCAATTATTGTGGAGCGGCCTTTATTTGTTGCTAAAAACACATATTATGTGCGTGTACACAGGGTGTCTCAAACTTAAGTTTAACATGGCGACCTCGCTTATATCCTAACTACGAAGTGGTTAAATTGAGGCAAAGTTGTGTAACTTTGCGCTGAACTCAAATCATAAAATAATATTACATTGCCCACTTAGTTCAATAGATTCTCATAAAAAAGTTTAAAAAAAGTATTTTTGTTTGTAGAGATATTCAACACATAAATACACCATCAAAGAACCTTGCAATTCTTTATACAGTGATTTAATTAGACATTATCTTAAAGCTGTATTACACTACACAATTTCTTGTACAATTTCTTGTACAATTTCTTGCACAATTTCTTGTACAATTTCTTGTACAATTTGCTGTCAAAAAATTTTATACTAGATTGTACAGCTGTTGCCAAGTTACAATGTCGTCAATTGACATACGCGAAGTGTCAGTTTACGACCTAAGACGTGTTGTAACTTGGCAACAGCTGTACAATCTAGTATAAAATTTTTTGACAGCAAATTGTACAAGAAATTGTATAGTGTAATACAGCCATTAGACGTTTCGACTGCTTCTCTAAAATTATCATTGCCATAAAAAAAAAAAAAAACTATCCAGATAATAACAAAATTTTAAAGCTGCTAGGGTATACGACGGCGGAGTTGTGGAGGTTCAGTTACAATAAACTTTATAAAAAACTAGTACGGCCCTATTCAAAATCAAACTCAAATTGGTTTTAGGGTAGATCATTTTATTCTAAACAAAAAGTGTTTCTTGACTTTTCTTCGTATCTGCCACCGTTTGGCGCGGATTTAATTTATTTTACTATCGCGAAAAATTTGCTCATAAATCCAATCTAAAAGTATCGCTAATATTCCAGACAAAGAAGTAATTACCGATTCTTGCAGTTTCTATTAACAGAACATACTATGATGAGGGAAGAAGTTCCGCTAAATTAACGATTAATGAGCATTTACTCTGCAATTTTCTGCTTTTCGCGATATTTGTAAATCGGACTTTTGAGCTAATTTTTCGCGAGAATAGTAAAATAAATCAAATATCGCAGCAAACGGTGTCAGAAATCAAGAAAAGTCAAGAGACACTTTTTGTTTAGAATAAAATGCTCTACCCAAAAACCAGCTCGAGTGTGATTTTGAACTGAACCACCCCACAACTCCGCCACCAGTTGCTTGTTGGGCTTGAAATTCTCACCGAATGTGGTAACCTGTAAGGTGTTGCTGTATGTCAAATTTTGTTTTAATATATCTATTGGTTGAGAAACGGTTAAAAATTATCGATATTTTTTCGAAACTTTCAACACCCTGTATCTTTAAAATAAAGCGTTTATGGGCCCATGTTCATATGGAATATTCGCTTTAAAATAAGTTTTTGAATCGACTGTTAGTCCTGCAACAAAAAAAAAGTGGACAACTCTGGATATGAACTTCAAAAACTTGCAAGATAAAGCAATCTGTGTGTGGTTCACAAATTTCAGTTTATTAAATCCTGATTAAACTTATTTATTAATTTAAAAATATATTTTTAAATTTTACCCGTTTACCCTACTGCACTACAAATAAGTAATGTAAATATTATGCAGATACTGGTAAACATGTGTTTTATCAAATAATTTTAGGCCAATGCAAAATCTTCCACACTATCTGGGGGAATGCAAAGAAAACTTAGTGTGGGTGTAGCATTATGTGGAAAGTCCAAAGTCATTATGTGTGACGAACCTTCATCAGGAATGGATCCGGCAGCTAGAAGGACTCTGTGGGATCTTTTAGTTTCGCAAAAGAAACGTGAGTCCTACACCTAACAGTAGAAGGACTCATGACTAAATAAAATAAAATAAAAAAAAGAAACGTAAATTTACATGCCCTAAATGTCATTTGTGTTCGGCTATACATAACGTTTTAAAAAGTAGTTTTTTCCAGTACTAAAACCTAGTTTAATTTTTTTTTTTAATGCGAATCACTTAGCTCTATTTTTGGATACAGAAATATATAGGACCCCATTAATAATGGTTTTATTAATTTTTCGTCAGACTACTATCGATTAAAAATATTAATTGATAAATTGTTATATTTTAAACATATTATCAAAGAGTGTCAATATTATTTGGTTCATAATGAGCTATGCATTATAGATTCTATACAATCAAATACAAAATTATAAGTGTAGTCAGGCCTTAACAAAGGGGGCCAGGAGCGGCGCAAATGCCCCGGGCCTCGCCGTTTTAGGGGCCTCAATTTTTAACATGATTTGTTTAAAAAAAATACCTACATAATATTTATGTAGTTAAAATAATAGTTTTATAACAAATATCATCTAACGACCATCAGCATTTTATATTTTTCCGTTATGATTTTTAATTTTGAAAGGCCTCAAAAACATTGTTTGCCTCGGGCCTCGCATGTACTGGGTGTAGTGAATCAAATGGTGTAAAACTATACAGTTTGCATATTTAGGTATCTTAGCAGTAGGGATTGTAATACCGGTAAATCGGTTTACCGGTTTACCGGTAAATCGCAAAAATTGCTCTTCAAATTTACCGGTAATTTACCAGTTTTTTACCGGTAATTCCAGTAATTTTACAATATCTTTCTAATCATGATAAAAATCTAAATCAAATAATCGAAAAAAAATTGACGTATTTTCAAAGAGAAAAAATAAGTGGAAAACATACAAATGGCATATGATTGTTTACTCACTACTCGGCCAACAAATAATGTAGTAGAAGCCGAAAGAGCTTTTTCCGCGGCTGGATTATTTTGTACAAAAATTAGGTCGCAATTAGGAGACGATAAAGATAAATTATGTTTTCTACGTGCTTATTTTTTAAAAAAAGTTTAAAATAAAAAATATTGTTTAAAGTTTGACAACATATTTTATGTTATATCATTTTATATTTTATGTTCAGAATAGTTTTATTTTCATGTGTTTTTTGTAATGCTGGATTGTTTTTTGTAATATTTTCATTTTATATATTATATATTGTTATTTTATATTGTATTAAATAAATATTACATAAAAAAATATTACGTTGATGGCTGTTAACTAATAGGAGTATATTGTATGAAACTGATTGGGATAGTTTAGGCTTCAATCAGTTCCATAATAAATAAATGTATATAAATACAGGGTTCTCGTTTTTCGCGGGCCACTATGGGGATCTCGTAAACGGTAAGAGTTATGACTTCGGTTAAATTGGGGCAAAGTTGTATATTCAGGTGCTTAATAATTTGACGCAAACAGAACTTATCTAGCTTTTCTAGTTTTTGAGATATAGGGGAAAAAGTAAAAAAGTGGTTTTTGTTTTTTGCCTGTAACTTTTTCATTTGATGTCAAATTTCATTTTTGTAAAAACATTTTCATGGCCACTTTTTGCAAGGAATCAAATTCCCCAATTATATTTTTCATGCGACGTTTCGTTTTTTTAAAATCATCATCTGGTCAATTTTTTTCTTATGGACGCTATATATATATATATATATATGATCTCTGAACTAAGTGGCGTCCATCAACATCCCTCGCACATTACATGTGGCGTCCCGTTACTAAGTGGACTCCGTATACGGACGCCACATAGTTTCTCTATTGAAACGGACTTTAAAGCACCGGTACTGTGACTGGAATTAATTTTAGAGGGACGCCAAAAATCCGAGATTTTGTACAATTTGAATATTATAGTTGGACCGTTGGCCGTTCTTGGATCGTGCGCTCGCGTCGCGTGTATATCGGAAGGGTATATATATTTTTTCGATTCACAGTGGAAGTGGCATCCAGGATATCGGCAATATATGTTTGTGTGAATTGTAAATTAAATATGCTGTGCGGCAACCATTAAAAAATACAAAATTAGAGCAATTTGAAATGTTGTTGATTCTGTAACTTTTACTGCCATTATTAACGTTTTTAATGATTAACAACAATAAAGTTTGATAACAAACTGACAGTAGTGTCATGTACTATCATGATTTTGTGAACGTTATTTTAGTTATTATATTAATATTATTTAAAACAACCAACCTTACATATAGAAATGTTTTGAAATGCAGTTTTCTATTCTGCATCCGAAAATGTCAAAAATACAGAATTTTATTGATAGGTATTTAAAAGTAATTTTGTTGCGGTTTATAATGTAATTTTGTTGGAAAAGGTTTAAATTAGCTTCTACTACACATTTTTTGACAATATTCATTTAAACCTTATTCCCATTTTTTTAATGAAAATAATAATAATAATAATAATAACTAACTATATGTATATGAATTTATAGGTACTAACGATATAAAAAAAGTAGAATACAAATGTATCTAACGATGGTTGATACAGCTTAAGTAAATTCCAAACAGGAAAGGTTTGAAAATGTACAAAAAAATTATAATGTAGAGTGAAGCCGTTTTTCAAAATTTTTTATTTGTGATTAAAGTCCGTGCGTGACTCAAAACTGATTATTTTTGTGTAAAATTAATATCGCCGTTTTTATGATAATTTACGGGCATCAACACAATATTTAATAAACTTGAAGGCTTTGAAAATATTACGAAAATATGTTTTAAATAAAGGACACAAAAAAGTATTTGTCATTATTTATTGTTCCATTAGTTTTCAAATACATAAATAAGTTTATATTGCTTGGAAAAGAACCGAGTCGACTTTTTGGTGAGTTTGAAGCATTGTTATTTTTAGTGTTGCACTTGTTCATTGTTACATTTTATGGGGGTGTCATATAAATTCGACACTATGATTTATTTTATTGTTGTGACAAACTAATTTGTCAAAAAATGGTAGAAGGTTTTTAACGCAAAAATACTGTGTAAAGCGCAACAAAATTACTTCCAAATAAAAATACATTTAAAGTATGTGTAATGCTATAATTCAAGCAAAGTGGTGCTACTTTAAATATGTCATTATTCACTCCACAAATTTTGATTTAAAACGTACCAAAAATATTTCATACATTGTCTATGTATAAAGATATTGCCTTTTAATTAAAAATTACTTTAAGATATTTTTTTAACTAAATAAATACATCCATACATTTTGTTAAGTTACGGTACTAATGTGTGGTATATGTTAACTGTTTCGTTCACTTATTTTAATTTGTTAATCACATATAACTACTATTGAATAATAAAGCTGATTTAAAATTTCAACCCTATTGCCGTTTATTTAAGGAGTTTATTGACTTTATATTAAAAAATTTTAAAAAAAGGTAAGTAATGTTTAATTAGGTAAGCAATGCATATTTATTTTTTTATGTGATATTAGCCCGTACTTGTAAGGCGTGTTATTTTATATTTTACCTCATCCTGTTTCCTATATAACTTTTTTTTCTGACCTACATTTCTTACCTAAATTACCTAATATGTTTATCTCCATGAATTTGGCCCGAACTTAGGAAGCACACAAAAAAAATCGATAAACAAAACTTCGAAAAAATGAAAAGGTTTTATTACTTAAAGTATAGTATTAACTAATACTGTTAAAACAATTATATACCCTATACCGGGTGATTTAGTTTGACTGTAGCATCCCTATAACTTTTTAATTATTGAAAATTACCCCCAACAAACCTTATATTTTTCGAAACGGCGACAAATTTTCTATCAAGTGATGTGCATTTGTCATCTCTACGATGACGTATGTCAAATTCGCGATAGGCAACTGATTTTTTTTTTTAATTACATAGTATACATGTTTTTGTTGATTCGGATAGAAAATGTAATTCTGAATCCGACCATGTATTAAAAAAGTATGCATACATAAGAAAATTTTCGAGAAAAATCAGTTTAAAGTTTATTCAAATTGTAGCAAACAGTCTATTTAACATAACAAAAAAACTATCGGATCTTAAATATTATACTATAACAATCAATGGAAATATATTAAAAATAAATTTTTAGTAAAAATAAAAGCAAATAATAAACGTGTATTAAAGCAGTTACAAATAGAGGACAACTGCGTTTGGAAGCGGGGGGCGGTCACTTTGAACATATTAAAGTCTAATTTTTTATGTCAACGTTAATTAATTGTTTTTTATTTTATTAAAAACTAATTTTTAATACATTTCCATTGGTAGTCATAGAGTAATTTTCAAAATTTGATCATTGTTTTTTGTTATGTTAAATAGACTGTTTGCTATAATTTGAATAAACTTTGAACTGATTTTTCTCGAAAATTTTCTTACTTATGCATACTTTTTTAATACATGGTCGGATTCAGAATTACATTTTCTATCCGAATTAACAATAAAATGTATACTATGTAATTTAGGAAAAAAATTAGTTGCCTATCGCGAATTTGACATACGTCATCGTAGACATGACAAATGCACATCACTTAATAGAAAATTTGTCGCCGTTTCCAAAAATATAGGGTTTGTTGAAACTATTTTCAATAATTAAAAAGTTATAGCACCCCTATAACAGTCAAACTGAATCACCCGGTATTGATTTTTATATAAGGAGTTCATTTGCATTTTAAATTTCACAAAAACAATAATTTTACCGCCAGGATAAATACTTGTGAGTTTTGATGATAAACTTATTTACTAATATTCATTGCGTTATTCCCTTAAATTACAAAATTTAAGTCAGTAGCAGGTTAGGCACACTTTTATGATAGGGCTTTAAACCACACATAAAATACAATTCGTTTCATTCAGAACTAAGGCAGTAAATCTCCAATGATTTTTTTTGAATAAGTACTAAAAAAACGACATGTCGTAAATCTTATTTGTACATTACCCTTTTTACTTCAATTTTTTTTTTTTTTAAAACCCCTTCGGTCTTGAACATTCGTAGCGCTTGTAATAGCTGTCTTTACTTCAGTTTTTTTTCGTAATAAATTTTTTTAAAAACAGTTGTAAACATATCCCAAATCAGTGTTCTCCCCAGAATTTATTTTTTGCCGGGCGGACGCAAAAGGTTGCCGGGCGCCCCCCCTCGCCCCCAATGAATTTTCGGTCTTATTATTTTATAATTACATATAATTTTGTATTATTAGTTTTTAAATTTACACAAATATTTTGTTCCAAACAAAATTATTTATTTGTAATAAATATCGCATTTTAAACAATAATATAATACAATTTAATTTAAGGAATTTTAAGAATTTAAAGAAACTTTGTTTAACTAAATAAAAAACAAACTATTCGCTAAAAGAACCTTCGTCCTCTTCAACTTCCTGGTTTGAAACCAAAGTTGTTTTAGATTGCTTTTCATTGTTTTGAGCACTTTCTTGTTTTTTAAAAAAACTAAATAAATTAGTCTGATTTGACTTTAAAGTTATTATTCATGTCTGAAGTATAAAATAAAATTAATAATTAACAGTGTGGTATCTTTATATGTTCAAAACTTATTGATTTAATGGAAATATGACATAATTTTTTTACTAAACAATTTATAGATTTGATAGTGGCCAATAAATAATAAGCAGTAACAGTTGTTCTCTATTACCTTAACTATAATATACAGAGGAAAACGCATACACACATACAAGTACGCTGGATGCACACACATTGTTAAAAAACACAAGAAAATTTTGACCAATTTACATTAATTTAAATATTTAGAAATAGTTAGTACGGTGTTATACCCGTACTAAAGCTAATGAAAAGCAGAACAACGCAGGACGTCACTTGGTACGTAATTTTTTAAAGTGTATACGTTGCGGACGCCTCATAATTGGTATTTTATATAGAGGTTATTTATTGCGTTGATTATACGGACTTCAAATATCACGCAAATTGTATGAAAATTTGTATCACAATTTTGTATTGTACCATCGCCATCTGTTTGTAAAGGTGATAAAACGGAATATACATTAAACAGATTTCATATATTCCAGCTCAATCTAGTGGACGCCAAAATACTGCAACACATGTTGGACGCCACATGGATAGTGAGATGTATATATATATATATATATATATTTGCACGGCTATCTTACTCGCCTCCATACGTACAAATGACGCACAGGCCTCCACCTTAAGGGATCGGTTAATCTGTGTGTATTCTGCAGAAAATAATTAAATAATGTAGCACTAATGCCGGCGGCAAAAGAGGGGAAACGATTTTTTATTTTAATTATATACAAAAAAAGTGATAAACACAAAATAGTAACTGAACTCCACTCATAGAAAGGTTAAGTCGCCTCCGGAGTATATAAAACACTAAAGACGTATGTTAAAGTTGCCTCCAGCAACGTTGCCATCATTCTGCAAGCTTAGTAGCATTGAGAAGCTATGTATCATATCCCAATCGGTGAATATATGCTTGACGCGCGAATTGTAAACCATCAAGTAGGTAGGTAATTTCGATTGTGATGGATAATTCGTGTCAATTAATAGTTTTGAACTATGTAGGTAATATTTTATTTTAATAACGCATCGTACGTCATGTATTTGTTAAACCTTTAACTGAACAAATTATATGCAAACTTTTTAGTGACAGTTATGTAAATTATAAAGGAGATATTTTAATTATACCGATTTTGACTTATCAATATTTTTACATACAGGATGTCTTTTTTTGATAGTATCAGGGATGGAAAACGTAACGTAACGATACCCGATAACTTATAATAACGATTCAACTTTCATTTTTTATACAATAACGTAACGATATTTTTATAACGTTATACAGGGTGGTGCTTTTTTCGATGCTCACCATTGCTATCTTGGAAACGGTAAGAGATACAAGGTCGTTTAAATTAGAGAAAAGTTGTACATTTTTATGGCGATTAAGAATCTGGATATTTTGATTCGTTTTTGTTTTATTACAAAAAAACTGAAAAATGTGATTTTAGAAAAATATTATCTTCCCTACCACTGACTCTATTTTATTTAAACTTAGTCACTTTATGTTTTTGACCGTCCTGGGTTTGATGACCTTAACAGAAATTTTCTAAGCCTTCTAGATTTCAAATTGCGATAGTCAACTTTTTTATTTCTTATGGCCGCCATATTGGATTTTTTCACCATCAGACAGATAAAAAAATTAGCTTTTCAAATTGGTAACCAAAAAACCTTTTTTCTTTCAAAAAACTTGTTGAAATTTGAAAATTTGTATAAATAATCTACAAAATCGAGAATGCTCTGAAAAACAATTGAAACTATGATATCAATAATAGTGACAGATTGCGTGCAAGTGACGTACGTAGAGTTTCTTTATCGTCTTTTTTGATTATCAAGATGTTTACGAATGAAGAAAAGCAGGAAATGTATGATGTCTACATTCGAAACCGTAAAAACTCTCTTTTAGCGTCTGAAAATTACGCAAATTTATATCCAGAGAGAGAGCAACCCCACAGGACAATGTTTACGAGGATTTCAAGAAGTTTGGGTAATTATGGCATGTTTAAAAGACCTCGAGGGCCGTATAGGAAAAGGATTAATGTTAATGAAGTGAATGTGTTGGCTCAAATAGCAATTAATCCAGAAAACTCCAGCCAGAAAATTGCTCAAGAGTGTGGTATTAATGATGCATATGCCAGAAAAATAATAAAAAAACATAACTACCACGATTATAAATTCTCAAGGGTACAAACTCTTCATCCTGGTGATACTAACAGATGATTGAACTTTTGTTATTGGTTTCGGGAAAAACTGCAGCAAGACCCACATTTTTCCAGAAAAATACTATGGACTGACGAGTCCTTATTCACAAACTCGGGAATGTTTAACAGGAAAAATGTTCATCATTACGCTACAGTGAATCCCCATTTAATAAGAGAGACTAGGCCGCAAATTCGATATTCGCTGAACGTATGGGCTGGTCTTTAAGATAATACGATTCTGGGTTCCTTTTTCATCGATGGACATTTGGATGGGCCTGGATATTTAAGATTGTTGGAAACAAATTTAGAAGATATGTTAGATGAATTGCCATTATTAACCATTCAAAATCTTTAATGGTTTCAGCAAGATGGAGCTGGTCCTCACAACGCCCGAATTGTAAGAGAATATTTAAATGCACGCTTTCAAAATTGGCTTGGTACGTTTGGTCCTGTTTATTGGCCTCCACGATCGCCATGTTTAACTCCCATGGATTACTTTTTGTGGGGCAATGTAAAAGATGTTGTTTATGCAACCCCCACGGATAATATTGAACATATTCGTCGTAAAATAAAAAATGCATTTGACTCAATTCCGCGACAGACTATCCTAAAGGCAGTGGACGAAATGAATTTAAAAACTGACATCTGCATAATACATAACGGCGGACACTTTGAACAGTTTAAATAATTACTTATATCTGGTGTTTTAAATTTATTTTCAATTTTTTATCATTAGACCAATAAAATGTTCAGTCTTTTATTTATATCATAGTTTCAATTGTTTTTCAGAGCATTCTCGATTTTGTAGATTATTTATACAAGTTTTCAAATTTCAACAAGTTTATTGAAAGAAAAAAGGTATTTTGGTTACCAATTTGAAAAGCTAATTTTTTTGTCTGTCTGATGGTGCAAAAATCCAATATGGCGGCCATAAGAAATAAAAAAGTTGACTATCGCAACTTGAAATCTAGAAGGCTTAGAAAATTTCTGTTGACTTCATCAAACCCAGGACGGTCAAAAACATAATGTGACTAAGTTTAAATGAAATAGAGTCAGTGGTAGGGAAGATAATAATATTTTTCTTAAATCACATTTTTCAGTTTCTTTGTAATAAATCAAAAACGAATCAAAATATCTAGGATTTCTTTTCAGATTCTCAATCGCCATAAAAATGTGCAACTTTTCTCTAATTTAACCGACCTTGTATCTCTTATCGTTTCCAAGATAGCAATGGTGAGCATCAAAAAAAGCACCACCCTGTATAACGTTATAATAACCGATAACGTTTCATTAAAAGTTTTTTTATATCGTTATTTTCTATAAATTAAATTTTTATATGGCGATTTTTTTTCTATCTAAATAACAGAACAAAAAAATCATTTAATTAAAACAAATAAAAATAAATTAAAAAATTCTAATTAAATTGAATTGCACAATTAATTTTTTAATGTAAATAAAAAAACTTTCTAACAAGCTCTAATCTGATCATTCTAGGTACACTTTCCAGTACACCTACTTTGTTACGACTTATCTCAAATTAAATGAGAGCGACGGGCGATATGTACATATTTTAGAGCTTAAATCAAACTGCTTAATTAAACAATTTTACTTTCAAATCCAATTTAATGATAAATATTTCAATTATCAAACCATTTAAATAAATTTATTGTAACCCATTTCTTCTTAAATATAAACTGCACCTTGATCTGATTTAAATTTTTATTTTAAAAATTGAACATTAAAATTCTTATAAAATATTCAAAACAACGACGATATACACATTATTAAAGTAAGTAAAGTAAATCTCGTCAAAAGTAATGTTTAATTTTTAAATTACTACAAAAATTATTGTTCCTATTTCTTTTGAAAAGAAAAGTTAGTAACCCCTTCCACAAACAGATTTTTTTTAAATTCCAAGTTCCAATCTACATCACCTATTTCTTTTGTCAATAAATAATGACTATTACAGCAAAAGTTGTTTCATTTTATACCATAACATTTAAACAAATAAATTATAATCATTTTACACAATTTTAGTATCACCTAGATCGGATGCTTCGAATTTTCTAACAAACCAATACATAAACAACAAATTGCATAAAAATTAACTAACATTTGAAGAGTTTCAACTCAAAACCCGCTTTAAATTTTTCACTAGTTTTTTTAACTGTAGAAAAAATAATTTATACTATTTTTTTATTTAATTTAATAATCAAATTCAGTAACGTTTTTAAATTAATACTTTATTACGAATATCTAGAAACAGAATTAAGATAAAATTCGTTTTGTTTTCATCATCTAAATTGCAAATCTTTATTAGCAGATTTTGGATCTAAAAAGTCACATAGCGGGCTTTAAATCTAGACACCTCATTTGTTAGATGTTAAAAGATTAATTTCTTATAAAGATTGCTCTAATTTGGAAGTTGTTTACTAAGGATTACTCATTTTTGGTAAGTATTGATTAATTTGCATCCAGAATATAATTTTGTGTGACATCACTAAGTCCTAATTTTAAATGTGCTCCCGCCACTTGTTTTACGCTATTCCACTTAAAACCCTCTTTAAACACCACAATGGTTATTTCTGATAAGCATACAAACAAAATACTAATGTGCCTCCTTGCGCGTTTGCCAAGTTTCGGAGGCAAGAAAGAGTGTTGTGTGTGTGGAGGTCTGTCAGTCAAGCATGTCTATGGACGTGTGTATGCGTATTAGGTGGTGGCGCCACCTAATAACATTTCTGTTAACGCAAGTGTATAACTGTATATGTATAACCATCGAACTAGCCTCCACCATAAAATTCGCTATCCGCTTGTCCGTGACGTCTTTAAGCATTTAAATCACATATACACGGGGATACCTAGTCGCCTCCGATTTTACTTACTCGCCTCCGTTTTCGGAGGCGAGTAATACTTTTACACGTATACATACGGAGGCAAGTTTGACGTTTTGCATATATATATATTTATTCTGAATTCGACAATGTATAACAGTTGGCACTTTTTTGAAACAATTGTTAAAAATGGCAAAAACAAATATTTTATTTAAAACAAATTCTAATCGGCATGATAAATAATTGTCTTTGTCCCTTTTTCCTTGGAAGAAGGTGAGTAAACCGTATGAAATTACTATTAAAGGGATTTAATTAAAAAAATCGGTATTAATAAATATCTTAGGAATGCATTAACATTGTTCACTTATTAGCAAATATTTTTAGAATATTTTCTTCGGTTAAGAAATAAATGTCTCTAAAATGTGTATTTAATCCCTTATTTGACATACAATTATTTGTAACAAAATGTTCGTAATCAAATAATATGTGGTCATAGTTTACAAAAAACGTCTAGAAATCTGTTTACGCTTTTTGCTTATTAGAAGTCATTAACGCAGATAAAAGGCATAACTCGTTATTTTTTGTTACTAATAATTGTATGCCAAATAAGAATTAAATACACATTTTAGAGAAATTTATTACTTAACCGAAGAAAATATTCTAAAAATATTTGTTAATAAGTGGACAGTGTTAATGCATTCCTAACATATTTATTAGTACCTATTTTTTTAATCAGTAATTTTATGCGGTTTACTTACCTGTTTCCAAGGACAATTATTTACCATGGCGATTAGGATTTGTTTTAAATAAAATATTTGTTTTGCCATTTTTAACAACAATTGTTTCAAAAAAGTGCCAACTGTTATACATTGTCGAATTCAGAATAAAATACTCTACAAATTGGCGTTAAAATCAGATATAGCGTCCATAAGAAAAAATTGACCTGATGATGGTTTTAAAAAAACGAAACGTCGCACGGAAAATATAATTGGGGAATTTGATTCCTTGCAAACAGTGGCCATAAAAATGTTTTTACAAAAATGAAATTTGACATCAAATGAAAAAGTTACGGGCAAAAAACAAAAATCCACTTTTTTACTTTTTTCCCTATATCTCAAAAACTAAAAGAGCTAGATAAGTTCTGTTTGCGTCAAATTATTAAGCACCTGAATATACAACTTTGCCCCAATTTAACCGAAGTTGTAACTCTTACCGTTTACGAGATCCCCATAGTGGCCCGCGAAAAAAGAGAACCCTGTATATTTATTTTTAATATGGTTTTCGGAGTTTATTCGGGTAATATTTAAATTGGCTCGACGTTTCGGCAAGTTCTCACTATAGGGGAGACGCGGATAAACTTTGAAAACTATATTAAAAATGTTAGTAACCGCAAAAAGCTAAAAAGAAAAAATATAATATAAATATATATAATAATATGGTTTACCGGTAAATTACCGGTAAACCGGTTTTGATTGACAGTTTTACCGAATTACCGGTAAATTTACAATCCCTACTTAGCAGGAAGTTCCTTTATCACTCACTATTTTACTAACATATCCCCAATGGAAATACGTTACTTCGTAAATGTTTTTAGCTTAATGATGTTGTCTGCATAATAGCCACTTTTTGCAGTTGCGTGGCGACGGAAGACAATAGTGGTACAGTGAGCTCGCGTTATAAGCAACCCACGATATAAGCAACTCGCGTTATAAGCAACACTCGATATAAGCAACTATCGTATCAAAGTACACCATATAAGCAACTGTCAGTGTGACAGTTAAAAATACAAATATCTAAAATACTATTGCAGATATAACAATGAAATTTTGTATCTGAGCGTTATGGTATTTTTCGGATTCGATGGAAATATTAAGGTTACAATGCGACTTCCGGTTCAACCGGAAACGGACTCAAACTTCGAAATTTTGAAGAGAACATCTGTATGTTTTTACATTTTTGAATTTGTCTTAAAATTTACTTTAATAAATGTAAAAGGTTATATGGGTCTAAAGTCAACAGTTCTCAAAATATTTACATTTTTACGAAAATTTTGAGTGATATAGCACTTTCAGTTTTTTTTTAACATTCAGGTTATTTAAAAGGGCAGTAAAATATCTTGTGAAATCTAGATTAACAATAGATTTTTTACCAATCATTTTATTTTTAGGAGATTATTAATATACAGCGTCATTCAAAAAGTCTGCAACGAATGGAAAAGTTTTTTATTATTTTTTTCTCAGAAAATTGTATTCTTAATAAAAGTTGGGGCATGGTCTAAAACTAATTTTAAGATGAAAAAAGTTTAATAAAAAATCATATGACACTAGATATTAGTGATCTTTGAAATATTTTAAGAGATGCAAAAAAAATTATGGACAGAGTTTTTAAAAATCCCAAAATAAGGCTAGATTTAAATTTTGACGGTCAAATTTCAATTTTTATTTTTTAAGAAATTTTAACATTCAAAAAGTCTGCAACAAATGGAAAATTTTATTTTTACTGAAAAAAGTTATTAAGAATCTAAAAACCGAACTAGGTTTAAATTCTGAGGGTTAAATTCTAATTTTTATTTTTTAAGAAGTTTCAACATTTAAAGTCTGCAACAAATGGAAAATATCCTGACTTTTTACTCAACTTTTTTTCATCTTAAAATTAGTTGTAGACCATGTATGTACCAACTTTAACAAAAATAAAATTTTCTGACAAATTGATAATAAAAAATGGTTCTATTTGTTGCAATTTTTTAATGTTTAAGTTTCTTAAAAAATAAAAATTAGAATGTGACGATCTAAATTTAAATTTAGGCTTATTTTTAGATTCTAAATATTTTTTTAAATTAGTTTTTTTGTTTCTCTTAAAATAAGAGCACTTTATTATTATATTTCAAAAAGTCGCTAAAATCTAGCGTCCTATGATTTTTTATTGAACTTTTTTCATCTTAAAATTAGTTTTAGACCACACACCAACTTTTATCAAGAATAAAATTTTCTGAGAAATCAATAATAAAATTTTTTTCAATTTGTTGCAGACTTTTTGAATGACGCTGTATAATAATATAATAAACTCGTAGGTTAAATTACTAAAATTTTTTGGCTTTATATAATTTACCAAAGACCATAAGTTCAATTTATGATTGTCGGTGGAATTAGCACACGGTATAATAGTACCTAACTCGTTGCTTAGATATTTTGCTCCCGGGAATATTTTTCTTACGTGTATGAACAAGAGTTTTGTCCGGTAAACACTTGTAAAATAAGGCCGTTTTATCCGCTCTGTATACTTGCCATGAAATCACATCATATTTTTTTATTTGAGAGATGTATAAGTACATAGATCACGACTAAAGGTACGTGGCACGCGCGTATTTCGTTTGACATAGGTACGTACAGATCACCATAGCAACGCGACAACGATCGCGTTGTTATGGTGTAAACTTTTATTTTTAGTTTTACTACTAAAAACAAGATTTATTTATGTTAAAAATCGAATCGTTTCTATTTCTATCATATAAGCAACTTTCACGTTATAAGCAACTTTTAGATCGGAATTGGCCGCCGTTAGTTGCTTATAACGCGAGCTCACTGTATCGATGCCCCGGGCGCCAGTCGTCGGGGGGTACCGCGATTACAAAATATTTCTGCGTTTATTTCACTTATTTAAAGCCAGAAAACTAAAATGCCATTACACTATTAAAATTTGTTCTCATTATCAACACAGTGTATTTAAATAAATAATACAACATTACTTCTTACTTAAAACTCACAAAGTACAATAAAAATACGGACGAGGGGGGGGCGAAAAAAAATACACCCCGAACTCCATTTACCCTCACTACGCCACTGACTGTGTATATCGTTTAACCGAAGTTTTTTTGTAACTTTATCATAATGTTAACATATTTCAGTTTCTAAAAGAAAATAATGTTTTGATTTACTATACCGGGTGTAAATGAAGTGTGGTACACCACTTTTTTTTTCTTTAGTTTTGATTTTTTTTTTAAATGAAATTTTAGACATATGATATGTGCAGAAAACCGGATTTTTTAAGTATCCATCGCTTACAGCCTGTTTCGGCCAAATATCGACAACGATTCGGCTTTACCGTAATTCCAAAACGGTTGGATCTACGGACATGCGGTTTTGACTACCATGTAGGTGTTGTCGAGAGGAATTTTTTAATACGAAGTTTCGAGCTTTTTGGACCATCTTCAGGTTAAAATTAACTTCATTTATAACTGGAAAACCGTTGCAGATAGGAATGTGCGGTTTTCGCCATTGCGATGCTACTTTTAAGCCAAGTTACATTTTATAACGTTTCTAATTAGGTTGACCCATCTTCAGGGCTACAATTTCGTATATCGAGAACGGGTAGAGATAGAAACGTGCGGTTTTCGTAGTTTATTAACTGTTATCGAGTAGACGAAAAAGATTTGGAGTTTCGAATGTTTCGTCACTCTTAAGACCATCATCATTTTCTACGCGCCGCGTTCTTTCTATGCTCAGCGTTCTTTCTACCTTTAAAAAAATTACTTTGAGCGTTCTTTCTACGCACACAATAATTTTCAAACAATCTTATACAACTTGTAAAAGTAATGTATTAATGTAAAAAATAAAATAAAAATAAAAAAACAATTTAATGTGTAGTAGTAGTACTTCTTTTTTGTACCCACATTTATGTGTGGGGTCAGAGATTATCTAAAAGACGTCATAAATATGTAGGACCATAGGTTATATCTTGTCTGTTACATATTTGTTGAAACGTTTTAATAAAATAACAACTTTGTAACAATCATGTTTACTTGAATTATCCGAGATATCGCAATTTAAGCATATATAAACGAGTAACGAATTCAAAATTATTAAGAAGCTACACAATGTCTCAAGAAGAACAACAGTACAATGTGATGCTAGAAGTGTGTTTAACAGCTAAAGAGGTTACTTGTGATGATGGTGATTTCCTGCTCAAGTTATTCAAGTTGCTCAAGGGCCTTGGACCAATTGACGTTGAAAAAAATGTACCGAAAGTATATGCGGCAATGCGCTTTACCGATGATGAGGACACTGCTAACTTAATGCAAATAAAGCTGGACCTATTTGGTTGGAGGGGTAAGGATAACATCACCGATTGGTATTATGATGTATGTAAGCAGATCTTTAAAGTTGCTTGCACGCCAATAATCGATTGTGATGAATCAAGGACATTTATGGAATATATGAAGGTTCAATTTTATTATAAATAATTTATTTTATACGAGTGTAAGCTGTTAGCAATAAGTGTTATTCATTTTTTTTTTTACCCTCTATGGGTTTCATTTTTATAGTTCTATGTTTAGTATTAGTAAGTTTATCTAATGTAAAATTTTACATCATATGTTAAAATAAAACTTTGTATAAATTCCATATATAGCGTTTTATTTGCAATAATCCTATAATGTTACAATTCTAAAATATTTCAATCATATTGATACACTATTACACGGTCCAAATGAACCTTTCCCGTATGCTCGAAGTGCTGCCACTTCTTAATAATCCAATCGGTGATATGCGAAAACCATACGCATAACGGATCCTTTATTACGCTTTCGACGTACTTCATCTTGTTAAATCTTCACAATAATTTGAAGTTTTTGAAACAAACTCTTAATAAAAATATCAGTTATTGGTATCGATGGATTCGTTAGAAGATGCTCCATTTAAATAACCGCTTGTACCACCATAGTTCCATTTGAAAAAAATGACTTTTTGTCAAAAAAAATCGATTCCGCAACCTTCAAAACCGATTAAAGTAAACTAAATGTCATTTAAAATTTACAGAAACGTTTTTGGGCAGTTGTTGATATAATAAAAACAATTTATGCAGGTCACGGCACACTTAATAAAAAATTAAATTTTTGTTCAAAAATTATTTGAGGTTATAAAAATCAACAAAAATAGTGCAGTTGTATATCTAAAATCGTTTCCTCTTTCCAAAAATGTAAAAACATACAGGGCGTTCCATTTAAAATAACAAAGTTGGAGTCATTTCCGGCGAAACCGGAAGCGGAACAATTGTGTACATGTGCTAAACAAAAAAACAGGTTTTTTGCACATATTATCTGATCAAAATTTCATTTATCAAAAATCAAAACTAAAGAAAAAACGGGGTGTACCACACTATTTACACCCGGTATAATATACAGATATATTTATATTTTTCATAAAATTGCAGGTAGAACTATACTTCTTACTACCCATTACATGGATGAAGCTGACATATTGGGAGACAGAATCGCCATCATGGCTGGAGGGCGTTTGCAATGTTGTGGGTCGAGTTTTTTCCTTAAAAAACGATATGGCGCTGGTTACCACCTTATTATGGAAAAAGCAACTAATTGCAACGTTAACTCTGTTACCGATTTGTTAAAAAAATACATACCAAATATCGAAGTAAATATACATGATAAGATTTAAAATATTATCGCTAATCGTCGTTAACTAAAATGCATATAAAAAAATACACTTATACTGTATCAAATGTTTCAAGTCAAGCAGGGGTTCCCAACTTTTTTCTTACATAAAAATATTCTATTCAATTGAGTTTCATCGACCCCTTTCAAAATTCCATAGACCGTTAAGATATCTATATCGACCATATTGGGAATCACTGGTATAGAGAAAGTAAATCGAATGATGACTCTACACAGGGTGTCCCAGTAAGAACTATCTCTGCTGCTTCTTTATTGCAAGAAATTATGCTTTGGTTCTTATTACAACATAACAGCATTAATGACAGCAAATAACACCAGAATGCTGTGTATCTACAGTTCTTAACAAATATGGATTTTTAGTGGCATAATAGTTTAAATTGTGCCGTTCATACAAATTGTTTTCAATTTTCAAAGGCTACTACCGATATTTTATGTAAAATACTCGCAAATCATAAGAAACGAAATAACTTCAAAAATATTATATTTAGACATAAAACATGCTTAACAACTTTGAAAGATAATTAAATTTTCTACAAGAAAATGTAAAAATATATAGGGTGTTCCATTAAAAAAAAGAAGATTTATATGCGTTTAAAGTTTAGCGAAATGGACCGAGTATAACGAACACCCTGTATATTATTTTAAAAATGTAACTAGTCAACAATCACTATGACACTATTGTTTAATAAATTACCAGAGTAAATTGCTCTGTTGTTGTTATGTTAATAAATATAAATATTTTTATAAAGGTCTGCATCTGTCAAAATTTTCAAAAAAACGTTAATAACTCAATAACAGTTCATTTTAGACTTAAACAACCTATAATATTTTTGAAAGAGAATTTAGTTTTACATCCAAAAATTACAATATACAGGGTGTTCTATATAAAAATACAATGTTTAGTATCAGAGCGCAAAAACAAAACACTGTGTATAGTTGAAAATAATTCTAGGTTATGTAGTAAATGATTTCAAACAACTTCTATATTTAACTTTTTTTAATATTATTACTAATAACAGAGCTATCAAATAATTCGTCTTGGCTGGGACACCCTGTATACGTATGTATTCAATTTTATTTTCATTTGTTCTTTAAATATTATCAAATGCGTCATAGAAATTCCCCAAAATATTATATTCACATAGTTAAGGTGTTTTTATATAAAAAAAAACAGATCAAATCAAATATTACTTGGCATAAAGTAATAAAAAGTTTTCGATAAACTCTTAAAGGTAATGTTTTTACTTTTACTTTTACTTGAATACACAAAGTTGATAAGGTGCACGATTTTTTAAATATTTTTTTTCGTTTTCTAGTTATTTGAAATAGATCCTGATATATCGAGACATGTTTGAAAACTCTTGATATTTTCTAAAATCTAGAATATGATATTTACTTACAAATTTTTAAGTAGATGTTTATGATAATTAGTGTGAGAAAAAAATAAATTACGAAAGCTCTTTTAACGGGCGCCTTTAGTTCCCTTAATTAAAAGTTTTCATAAACTTTTATAGACGAAAACAATGTAGACACAATAAATAGAAGCATACATTAAATACGATTTTTAAAAAATAAAACTGGGAGATTTTATGCTGCAGCTGGTTGATTTTTTTATATTAATATTTCATTGGTATTTTCGTTTATTATCTTTACATGATTTTCATCACAATAAGTTTATCGAAGACTCTTTTTCCTTTTTATTACTTTTTGACATTTTAAATTTTGTCAGACTACTTTGATGGATTTGATAATTGCGTGCATCATAAAGAAGTTTCTCGCAATCGTATAACAAATTATAAATCTTGTGATATTTTAATACTATAAAAACCATGCGGTTTAATGCTGTTTAAAAACATTTTTATTAGCCATTCTTCTGTAAATAAAAATAGCGTACTGCTTCTAGACCATTTAACGTGTATTTGTTTTAGGTTGAAAGTAATATTGGTTCAGAATTGTCTTACGTATTGATTGAAGCACGTTCAGACATTTTCGAAACGATGTTAAAAGATTTAGAAAGGCAAAGCAGTTCGTTAGGAGTCAGAAGTTTTGGTATATCTTTAACTACTTTAGAAGAAGTATTCATGAAGTAAGTAATTTTTAATAAAATTGTCTTACGTTCGATTAATACATATTCAATTTTTGTTTTTAGAGTAGGAGCTGATCATGGACAAGAAGAGGTTAATAATGAAAGGGATGCAAATGGAGGACTTTCACAACCCTTGAATAAACAAACTACAAGCATTGATGCAGTACAACGTCATATCTCTTCCAAAACGAAGTTAAATGATTTAAAAAATAATGGTGTAACGTTATCAGCCAACTCTGCTCTAAGGTAGTACGTAACTTTTATAAATGTCCTAAATTAATAAAAGTATATTTAACTTTTAATTTTAGAGTGGGAGCTGATTATGGGCAAAAAGAAACACGTTGTAAGTGTTAAAACATTTTGCTTTTAAAATATGAAAATTATTTGTTTTTAAATAATCCTATTCATTTCAGTGGATGTAGGTCATCATCAATTCCTAACCGGATTCAGTCTTTGGTCAAATCAATTCAGTGCCATGATCAAAAAGAAAATTTTAGCTTTGCTACGTTCGTGGCGTCTAGCGTTAGTTCATTTTATTATTCCTGTTGTTCTTAATTTACCCACTTTCCTCGGTACCGGAAACACTGACTATGAAGGTCTACCTAAATTGGAAATAACTCTTGGTTCGTATGATAATCCTATAACTGTTATTGGAGGAGATGATAACCCGTATAAAAATACGTACACAAATTACTTGACTCAAAACAAATATCTGTATATTGATTGGAAAAAAGAACATTTCATAGAACATATACTTGATCAGGTAAACAGTTTTTTTTTACACATATTTTGATCCCTTTCTACTAATGGAAATTATAATACAGTAATCCCTCCATTTACACGGTCTCCATTTACGCGGAATCACTTTAATGCGGTTGAACAATGGTTTAGTTATCTACCACTACTATTTGAAAGTGACACGATCTTCCGATCGGCAAAGCAATAGATTCATGACAGAATTTTTAAATATACGCCGCCGCCGAATAACTGCCACCTTAACGATTTTGAGATAGGGAATCTTCTACTGATTATATGAGCTACAATTGGTGTAAATTTGTAGGTAGCAGTCTTCCGTTAAAATTTGACATTTGACCAAACGCCTCCGGGTCGGCAAATATTTTTTTAATGGTATGGGCATTTAGCGGCTATGAATTCATAAACAGAGTGTCCCCGTTATCACCGCAAATATTTTAAACGGTGATAGAGGATTTTTTTCTAAGAAAAAATTGCTAAGCAGTTATCAACACTTACTTGATTTTTTTACACTTCTGCATTTAAAAGGCTCTGTCGCCAAAAATATCAATTTTAATAGAGCAAGAAATTCTCTACAAAATTGATTATAATTATTTTTTGTCTACAGGCAATGGTTTAAAAGTTATAAGGCAGTTTGTACAAAAAAATATGAAAAATTTAAAAACTTTAATTGTTTCTTAGACTTTGCAACCGCTGTATCTTTAAAACGAAAGGTTGTACAAAAAACCCAAAGGCCCACTTCGGATAGCAAATTTTATGGGCTACAACTTTGGTTAAATGAAATTTTTGAAAAATCAAACCGATTTTCCGGAAAAGCTGAAAATAAGGAACAGAGTGTAAAAAAAATCCGAGAAATGATGTTTTGTATTTAAAAAAAAACAGTTGCCTATCGCAGATTTGACATACGTACGTAGAGGTAACAAAAACATACAACTTAATAGAGAATTTCTCGCTGATTTCAAATATATAAGGTTTGTTGGGGTTATTCTCAATACTTACAAAGTTATAGGGGTGCGACAGTCAAACTGAATCACCCGGTATAAAAAAAAATAATAATACATTTTTCTAGTCCAATAAAAATAGTGTAACGAACACAGGGTAGGCAACCCTGCGGACGTCGCGGTGTATATGGTTGCCAATCGAAGGTTCACGAATTAGAAATACGTCATCCTTCTGGTCTGTTCTCAAGCGGATTTTTAGTTTTTGGTAAATAGCAAATCAGTTTTTAGAGTGTACTTTTTATTTCATTTGGTTTTTAATAAAACGTAACAATAGCATATTTGAGAATATGGAGCAGGTCCCTATTTAAAACATGCTTTCCATAGCTCCATTTATGTGGTTTTCATTTACGCGCTGTTTTTGTGAAACGACTTACCCGCGTAAATGGAGGGATTACTGTACTCCCAAATAGTTTTTCAATGCAAAGGTTACATAATGTCCGCCTGGTTGTATTTCAATCATAAATCATGTATCAATCAGTTTTCTGTTTTTGGCAGTGCAAAATAGTTTGAAAGTTTTATATTTTCTGGTGCCTGCTGGTGGTTAAATTTTTAAATTGACACACAAGGTGTTTGTTTTGATTGGTCTATTTTGCTACAAATAATTCTTTTTAAATAGATTATACAATATTTTTCACATTTTTAATAGATAATGTAATTGCTATTTAAACAGACTGAATCAGCATAATGTCTAAAATTAACGTCTATCGAGTTATTGAATCATGATTTGTTGGTAAATATATATTTGATCGAGTTAAATTAGTCAGCTTTAAAAAGTTTATTTAAGTAATACAAGTTAACTTTCACTTTACGGCTGTACAGGGTGGTCCAAATTCGATGGGATTGCATGGGTATCTCGGTTACTATATAAGATAGAGACACGGTTAAAATCGTGTCCGGAACATTCTTCGCCCACAATTCATCGCCCACAGTTCTTCGCCCACAATTCTTCGCCTCCACAATTCTTCGCCCACAATTCTTCGCCCACAATTCTTCGCCCACAATTCTTCGCCTACACAATTCTTCGCCGCCACAATTCTTCGCCGCCACAATTTTTCGCTGCATATAAGCATATCACAAATTTTGTTTGTAAATGTGATTATTTTTATTTATAACGTAATTTTTACAGATTATTTTACATTAGGCTAGGTCAGGTCAGGTTGGGTTTGGTTAATTTAATTTTTATTTATACTATAATAACATAAACAAAGTTAAAAATCACAACATACGCTATTTATGTAGCAATTTTTAAACATATTATTAAAAGACGAAGTGTTAATATACAAGAAACAACTTTAGGCTAATGGCTAATATAAAATAATCTGTAAAAATTACGTTATGAATAAAAACAATCATATTTACAAACAACATTTGTGATATGTTTGTATGCGGCAAAAAATTGTGGCGGCGAAGAATTGTGTAGGCGAAGAAATGTGGGCGAAGAATTGTGGAGGCGAAGAATTGTGGGCAAAGAATTGTGGGCGAAGAACTGTGGGCGAAGAATTGAGGGCGAAGAATGTTCCTAGACCCGTTAAATTACCAAAAATGTGCAGTTTTTCGAGATAAACTCGGAGCCGTTTTCAAATATATTCTAGCATTTCTGGTTTTTGAGTTATTGAATAAAAAGTGTTTTTTTGCCATATTAATAATGCGTCATATCTCCGTTATTGTTCTAAATATCAAAAATATTTATGGAGATGATTTTTAGATATTTTTATGTTTAATTCGATTATCCTAGAAAAAAAAACTGTCTGATAAAACAACGAGTCCGTGGACGAGTTGTTTTATCTTTGACAGTTGTCGAGTCAAGAGTTGCCTAATAGCAACTAAACTTGAGTTTAGTAAAAGCAAGTTTGTCCAGGATAAAAACAAAGCTCGAGTGTAATTCGGTACGATAACTGCACGAATAAATTATAACCTTCAAATAATAACTAACAAAACGTCAAAATCTTTTAGTCATAAGTCGGTTGCATGGTAACAAAAGTTACATGCAAAAATTAATGCAAGTGGATATTTAGTTAGTTACCTTTTTATCCGCTGTCATAACGACAAAACGTGACGTCATTATGGAGAATTTAACATAAATATTTTCGATATTTACAACAATAACGGAGATATGACACATTATTATTCACAAAAAAACACTTTTTATTCGATAACTCAAAAACCGGAAATGATTGAATATTTTTGAAAACTTTTTAAATTTGTTTCAAAAAACTGCACATTTTTGGTAGTTTTTAACCGTTTCTCTATCTTAAATATTAACCAAGATACCCATGCAATCCCATCGAATTTGGACCACCCTGTACATTGTACTGCTTACTCAATTTTTTTTTTCTGTATCGAATTATTATTAAGATATAAAGGAAATAAACACCCTCCATACAAAGAAGTTGATTTAGCACAATGAAATATTGGAAAATACAAGTTTAATGCGATTTATAATAAATTAACTGATGAACAAGTATCAATAAAATAATTTTGGTTTCATTTATTGTCTTATTAAAATGAGTTACAGGTTCAAAAATATAGGTATGGTTTAAAATATTGTATTAAGGTTCCGGGACAAAATAAATTTGGGAACCGCTGCTCTATATGTTTTTTAATAAACACCACAACTCTATTGGTTCAAATAAAGTTATAACTTACTGAGACACCCTATATAACGTGTTTTGCTACAAAAAATTCATCAATCAAGTAATTATAAATTGCTATAAACTCATAAATAACAAGATTTTTATTGTGACCATTTATAATACAGGTCAAAATTTATTAATAATTGTATTTGTTTGACAATTTTGTTACTGTGCATATTAGAGAATTTGTTTAACCATTATATTTTAGACAAGGGCGGACACATCTAAAGTTCGAAATCGATACATTGTTGGAGCGACATTTGATGAGGCAAAAAACGAAATTACAGCATGGTATAACAATATTCCTTTACACTCGCCTCCTTTGGCGCTACAGCTTGTCATAAATTCTATACTACGTACCGCAACGAACGATTCAAGTTATGATATTAAAATAAGCAACAATCCGTTACCTCATCGTTTTAAGGTAAATATTCCACGAACCTAAACATTTTGCAGGAAGTACCTATCATGCTATTTTGGTAACTTATGTGTAGGATTTATTTGCAATAAAATTTGAAAATTTACTAATAACAACCCCAGTAGCACATATATTGTTACGAATATTGTCAGTCAATATTGCTATGAGGCGGCTAGGATTACCACTGATCTGCAGGGCCGCCGCGTGTAGGGTGGCAGTTTGTGCACCGCTAATCAATGGGGCGGCAAATTCCTGAGTACCGTAAAGGGCGAAATCGATCAAGATTATTTTATTTTTATCTACATTTTTGTTTAGAATATTAAAATTGCAGTTATTTTTTCTTCAGTGAGCGCAGTTGCGTGATACACAACGGTTACATTTTGTGAAAACCAAAAATAATTTCTATTTCTTCTTTTACACTAAAAATAATAAGTGATCAACTTCATACTCAGGATGGGGTCAAATTGATCAAGTAAGGTTTTATCGTATGAAATGAACGTACAAACTGCATATATGGGATCAATTTGACTCAGACCAAAAAATTTTGGATGACTAAAAAGTTACAGCAAAATTTCATTTTCGGGGTGAAATTGATCACCATTAACCTTTCACTTTTTCTGAATATTTATCAATTTAAAATACAAAACTAAACTAAAAGAACATAAATGTAATTGTTTATTTGAAAGAACATAACACAAAAAAATGCGACATGACTACATTTCATTAATATCGACGACATGGTCAAAAAGTATGCCTCTTGCCCGTTTAAATCTTGTAATGTGGGATTCGGAAGCAAAGCTATAATATCTGAAAATTCAACGGAAAATTCGTCGTTTGCTTCAGTTTTGAAAATTTTTTTTTGCCTGTCTACAGATTTCATTCCTAACAGTTCGATTTCACCGTCATTGGTCACACCTTGAACTATCGCAACATATCTATAACTTGTTTTCTTTCTTGAACCGCCCAGTACTTTTACCAACACAAAATTACCTCGCTCGATTTCATTTTCCTTTGGTATCAGATGTTCTACTTCTTCTTGAATGTCTTCCATTGATTCATTATCAGAATCATCATTGGTCAATGATTCAGGTGGAATGGATTCGCTATCGGAGTCTTCGTTAGGTGCACTCACACTCTTTCCGGGTTCTACAGCAAGTTTTTGCCTTTTTATATTCAGCCTTGATGGCGCGCCTGAAAATCTTTGTTGTTTTAAATAGTCAACTAATACATTATTAATATCATTATTGGTTTCATTATTGCTGTTTTCTGTCGGAATTTTTCGCAACACAGAGTTTGCATCGATAGGTGATATTCCAGTTGCTTTGAAGGACGCTACCAGGTCTTTTTGTATAGCGCCATTAATAAACTTCTTATCCATTTCAAGCAATGTTTTTTTCAGCTAATTCGGAAAGTCCTTTTTATCAATAGACGCTGAAAGTTTATTTGTAGCTTTCCATATAGTCAAAACAGCTCTCCAAGCAATTTTAAATGGTCGAAAAAATCCGACATCCAATGGTTAAGTAAGGTGGGTTGAGTTTTTCGGAAGGCAAACAAATGAAATATTATTTTCAGCACATTGTTTTAACACATCATTAGTAAAATGCGACGATAAGTTGTCGCCTAACAAAACTTTGCGTCCTTCAAGTCTCTTGGCATGAGGGAGGAAGGTAGAAACAAACCAATCCCCGAAAGTTTGGGCATCTATCCAGCCATGATGTGTCCTGTTGTAACGAGACCCTGATGCACAACATCTTTCATTGCAGCACGGTAACCCTTTTGGACCATTTTCGGTCCATTGTAACCACATCTTTTCTGATTTATAAATTATATACGGTGGCAAAAGCACACCTGAAGCGGAACCGCACATCATAATTGAAGTGGCAGTTTTAGTGAAGTTACAAACTTTTTCTGGGTATTTAGTGTCTCTGCGAAATAGCTTTATTTCATTACCGAGAGTAAACTGGTTACATTTTGCAATAAATATAGGTATTTATAAGTAAATAAATGTTTTTAATTTCAGCATGGTGAACAAATAGTATCAGGAATAGAAAATGCAGGACTCCTGTTTGCTATCGGTTTAAGTTTTAGTATGGCCTTTGTGTGTAGCTTCTTCATAATATTTTGTATCCGTGAAAGAGTTACGAAAGCTAAACATTTACAGTTTGTATCTGGTGTACGCGTTTTGCCATTTTGGTGTGCGTCATTTATAATCGACCAACTTGCATTTACCATTACTGCCCTTCTTGTTGTTATTGCTATAGTTTCTTTCCAAGTAGAACATTTCTCTACTTTTTCAGCAGCAAGTAAGTATATAACAATAATTTAATTTTTTTGTTTATTTTATAACAAGTTTTTGTATATAAAATAATGACTTAATTTTTTTATAGCACGAACTTTTATTGTGCTGCTTTGTTGCGGATTTTGTGCTATTCCTTTAATGTACCTTACATCTTATCTGTTTCATACACCTGTCACTTATGAGTCTAAAGTTAACCGTTTTCGTGAAAATTGCATTTTCATGAAAATGCAGTACTTTCAAAAATTTTCAACATTTGGAAACTTTAAAAAGTCTAAATAAATTCGCTTAGAAATTAGATTGACAATAGATTAATTAACACTTTACATTACCTACATAAGAAAGTTGTAATTTTACAATTTTACGTTTGGATGGGGGTCTCTCATCAGGGCCACAATATTTTTCATATAATTAGTTTGATCGTTTTCCTAAAAACCCATTGATAACGTATTAGGTACGCGAAAAAGACGCTGATTACAAAAATATTATTACTGACTTGTCTGATATTACATTTAAAAAAAACATGGTTGGTAACGTTTTTGGTAGAACCACGTGTCCACTGGTCCAATAAATAAATGCATAAATAATTATAAAAAAAACTCTATTTAAACATAAGAATGGTAAAATTACAACTTTCTTTTAAAAAAATGTCAAAAATGTGTAGGCAAAAGATAAATTTATAAGTTTCTTGTTTTTTCCTTTCAATTGTTTCAAATTACCGCTGTCTACCTCCATAGCCTACTTAAAAATACCACTTTGCCCTAATAATTAACAATAAAATCACGATATCTCGGAAAATATCAATTTTAGGTGAAAAACAGCCTTTATGTTTTCGAAAGATAATTAAATTTTGTATAATTCTGTGTAAGAAAATAATAGGGTGTTGTATTTAAGAAAAATGAGTTATATATACAGGGTGTGTAAAAATTGGCGGAAGCGCTACACGTGACGATGTTCTTCGTAAAATTCTAAGTCGAAAATCTTGATACAAAAATGTTGTACCATGGTTCCTATGGCCTCAGGAACCATTTAAAGAAAAAAAAAATTGGCAACATTGCATACATTGATTTGCGTTTGGACATTTTTTTATTAGCAATTTTTACTTAGGTATATACAATTTTGGTTCGAACTGAAAGCCTTCAGTTCGTAAACATAGCTGCAAACTTTTGGGTATCGTAAAACACAAACTAGAAAAACAGAGATGACAGCTAATGACAATGTTGCCATATGTATTATTTTCATTCAAATCAGTGATTAACATATTTTCAACACCAATTTTTGAAAGGAAGAACACAATATCTAGGAAAAAATACTACTCGAAATTTATTTTTATTCCAAATTGCAGCTTTTTCATTTGCAAGTATTAAATAATAACGCTTAATAAAGGACTAAATGTCAAAACTTTGAGGACCTCTTGCAGACACAGCAAGCATGGTACAACATTTTCGTATAAAGATTTTCGACTTAGAATTTTACGAAGAACATCGCCACGTGTAGCGCTTCCGCCAATTTTTACACACCCTGTATATATATATATGTTTAAAGTTTCACGAGTTTAACCAAGCGTAGAAAACGCCCTGTATAATATTTTAAAAATGTAGGTGGTGCAAAGTGTTAATTAATCTATTGTCAATCTAATTTCTAAGCGAATTTGTCCCGACTTTTTAAAGTAGGTACAGTGTGGACTATTTTCGATGCCCATACAGGGTATCTCGGTTATTATCAGAGATAGAAGAAAACTAAGTACGTAGTCTCGATTTCTTTTTTCGACAGGAATTTATTGCCATAAACAGATTTTTGATTACTGCATTTTCATGAAAATGCAATTTTCACGAAAACGGTTTACTTTAGACTCATATAACCTTTCACATTTTTTGAAGTAAATTTAAAGAGGAATCCAAAAATGCAAAAATATATAGGGTGTTCCATAAGAAAAAGTATAACTTTGATATGCCACTATTTTTTGGAGCAACCTGTATGTTTGAAAATATTTTTAAAATGTAGCCGTTATTGACTTACATAATCTAACCGCGACATGTTTGAAAATATATACAGTTTCGCCATAAAACTCCTTGGCGTCCATCGTGACTCACCCTGTATAATATTAAACAATCATATTAAGATCCCAACATTTTTTACATTATTTTTTTAATATTCCAGAACATATAGGATGCACTACATCATTCGGGCCACTATGGAGATCTCACTTGTTATAAGATATAAGGAGTCGATTTAAAAAAAAAGAAAAAGTTAGATGATATTAAGTTCAATGTACAGCAATATTTAAATATTTTGCGAAATGGGTAATTAACATGATTAAAGCAAAAATGTATTTTTGTGATTTTAAAAAAATTTCAGTATTTTTTGTAGATTTTAAATAGAAAACTGAATTTTTGTGCAATTGCCATTCAATTTTATCAATATTTTTCTTACCATAATTACTAAGATATACAAGTCAACTTTTGATTTACGCATGGATGTCATGTTAGATATTTACTAGAATAAATACCATTTGCTTGTCTTTTCCCAATGCTATATCGACAAAACAATTTCTTTTGAACAAATAACCATTTTCATGACCTACTAATTAAATATCAGAAAAGTTGACAAATACACCTTGTTTTGTTTATAAAACAATATTATCGTTCAATGTCAACTCCTATTTTTGTTTTGTGGGTGTAGGTTTTTTTATTACTAGTAATAGTAATATAACAAGTGCATTGAAAATTTTCGATAATTTTTGGTAAATATGCCTGAATGCAAGTTGATCTGAAAAAATCACGAGTGCACGAAGTGCACGAGTGATTTTTTCTGCTTCAACTTGCATGAGTGAAGATTTGTTAAAAATTATAGATTATTTGCAATGCACGAGTTATATTTTGTCAGAAAATTTCCTTCACCTAACCTATCTGTCAAATTAAAATGTTGTTTAATTTAGATAAATTAAAGTATACCTACTACTTACTGCGATTGTTATTATTAATAGATCATTTATAACTAATTTTTAATTCAAGAATTAAATTTTAATAAAAATTAATGAACCAAATAGTATTTAGGTACATACATAATCTGTTATGTCAAATTTTACAAGTACTGTCAGAGTGGTGTGTCAGGGGTGTGGTTTAATCTATATTAAAGTAACGTTATTGGTCGCCGACATCTGTCAAAAAATTATCAAGACCAAAATACCTTATTCCCTCTCCAAATTTATATTTTCCACCAATCAAAAACTCAGATTTCTTAGAAACGACCAATAAACGCATGAAAATCTGTTAATTGCGAAAAGTAAATTATCAGTGTATGATTATGTTTATTGGCCGTTTAAAGGAAATCTGAGTTTGTTATTGGTCGAAAACGCAAATTTGACAGGAGGATCAACTCCTGGCAGAGGAATGTAAAATTATTACCGTGTAATATTGCTCCTATTGGTAGTCTCTAAAAGATTTAAGATTAGTGATTGGTTGAAAACGCAAATTTGACAGGTGAAGGGAATTTTCATTTAAAAAATAAAAACTATTCAGTTATGCAATTAGCTAGTATGAGTTCATAAGAAAATCGAAAGCTAAGTAGTATGTGATTATAATTAAATTTTAATTTTTGCTTTTATCAAGTTAACTACGCATTTTCAAAACTTCTGAATAGTAGTATAAATTGAGCTCTATTATACGTCAGATTTTGCTGATTTAACCCAATCTCTATCTATTGTATTAAGCGAGATCTCTATCTTTGATTTTTCTTATACATTCATCAGTTTCGTATATTTTAGGTTGTTTTATTTTGTTTTTATGTCCCATTGATATGTTTAGGACACTAGCTTAATGAGCTGTTCAAAGTAAAAAATATTGTTTTTAAATTTTTGAGGGACGATATTAAATTAGATTGTTAGAAGTATTACTTTAAAAAAATTATTAATACTGGTCTAAACTTTATAAAAGATTGCTTAATATCAGTAATACGGTACATTATACCAATTTTAATGGCTATTTAATTTAATCATTAAGTGCCTGGACTTTTAAGTAGTAATTTTAAACATTTTTTAACAATGTACGTTTGTTTACATAGTATTATCGCCTACAATTGTGGCTACTTCAATTTTAAACATTTTACTAAAAAATTGTGTGTTTTAGGCTCAATTGGGTTTATGATAATGACTGTATTAACTGTGTTCAAATTAAAATTCACAGAATATATCCATTGGGGTCTTCTCGTAATGCCTCATTATGCTTTAAGCTCATCTGTAAACCAACTATACATTATATCATACACATCCAAATTTTGTCATCACACCGTTGACAACTGCAAAAGCGAAGCGCCATATGGCACAAATTGCTATGACCTTATATGTAAAATACAACCAAAATGTTGCGGTAAGTTATTATTTTTCATTATATTTCATTTACCGTTTTTTATTAGTGTCTTATAATAATTTCAAATACTGTTTTCTTTTCGCTTTCCGTTAAAAATTAAATACAGTGTTAGAAGATTTACATTACTACGTAAGGCAGTGGTTTCCAAACTTCTGTACCTGCGCCCCCCCCCCCCCCCAAGTTTTCGTAACAATCTAATTTCATAAATACTGTCCTTATATTTTTGCGTTGATTTATTTAAAGAAAGTACTAAGTTTTTCAAAAATATCCACTAGATTGGAAAACACTGCGTTAAGGGCCATTTTCTATTCTACCATAACCATGACAATTATTTTATTACACTTATTAAATATTTTGAAAAATCATGGCCAGGGCCGGCGCGTCAAAGATTACCGCCTACAGCGGTGTGGTAGAAAGGGGTTAAATAACCCGTTATTCACGCATATTGCACGGTCGTTTAGGAAAGGAGTGGGTGGTTGTTATGGGTAAAATGCCTAATTTACATTGGTATAGTAGCTTATGCAAGTAACTAAAGCAAGTAGCTAAAGCAAGTTACTAAATCAAGTAGCTAAATTATGCGTCTACACACAATTTAGTGAAGTTGTTTAGTAAACTGACAGAAATGGACTATCGTGCGATAGTCCGCTTATCAGTCAAAACATGTATTGAAAATTTGAGCGAAGAATTATTGGAAATGGTACGGGGTGATAAGAAAAATTTAATTGTGGTATCTTCAACCCAACGTACTAGTGCCATATTTTTTCTTTTTACACTTTTTACACACGTTAAGCGCACTTGACAGTGACGTTTAAAAAGGAAGCGCAGGTCAGGTCACTTGCGCAAGTAAATAGAAATTACTAATCACTAAATTGTTTACTTGCGCAAGTACTAAACAAAAGTGTCTACACGTTGCAAGTAGCTAAATTTAGCTACTTGATTTAGTAACTTGCTTTAGCTACTATACCAATGTAAATTCGGCATAAGGAGCATGATACAATAACTCCTAGGTAAGATATTGCGCAGCTGCCCGGGCACCGCTGACGTCAATCAGTGAGTTGAACGCATGTTTTAGTTAAGCGTGGTAGTTGTTTATAGTGTTCTGTGGTGTTTATACACATTTTCGAGTGAAAAAATGCGTTGTGCCATATGTAATTGCAATTCTGACAACCAGGCAAAACATTTTTCGGGCAATATTCAGATTTTTTCATTCCCGATTCCGTGATTAGAAAGTTGTTGTTGGTGTCGTGCTATCAATCAGACAAAATTAACATTGAAAGCTCGAGACACTTTTCCGAAGAGGATTATCAAAGAAATTTGCAATATGAATTATTAAATTATTTGCCTAAGAAGGGTAAAAAGTTACTGCAAGTTTGTAATTTATCTAAGAATTTAAACCAGGGATGGAAAACGTAACGTAACGATACCCGATAACGTTATAATAACGATTCAACTATAATTTTTTATACAATAACGTAACGATATTTTTATAACGTTATATAACGTTATAATAACCGATAACGTTTCGTTAAAAGTTATTTTGTATCGTTATTCTCTATAAATTAAATTTTTATATGGCGATCTTTTTATTTTCTGAAGATATAATATTTTGTCTGTATTTTAGAAATTAAAATGAAAATAAAATATCTCAACGTAATTTTGTACTATTTCTTAAATTTACAGTTAGAGATCCCAAAAATTATTTCATATTTCAAATAAAAATTATTTTTATACAGCATGTTTCTTAAATAAAGCGAAAAATTTCGGGAGGTGATTCCTTATCGAAAATTAAGAGGGGTCTTTCATATAAAATTGTTTTCTTTAGGGTCTTCTTTCGGAGCTACAGCCCCCTAAAGGGGATCGGTAAAATTGGGTTTTTATTTTATTTCTCAAATTTGGATAAATGTAGGAGAATGATATTAGGTAGATGTTTTATACTTATTAAAAGGTTTCCCATAGTAATATTTTTAATCACAGGGGGATGAAAAGTGCGACCCCTGTTGATTTTTTATCAGAACTTTTTGGTGGGTTGTAATCTAGCAATTTAATTTTTTTTTTTAAACTTGATTTACTTACAAGTTTTTTTATTCTTTAAATTTTCTTGGTAAACCTACAGTTTTTGAGTAAAAAATTATATGAATGAACATGAAACATCAAATATTTCAATGTAAAACGATTCATTTTGGTGGTTACCATGGTTTGTTTATGTTCATATTGGCAGGAAGTGACGGGTGTAATTCATTTTGACGTTTACGCGGCGACAACGCTAGAACGCCCGTCAATTCTACCCAATATGAACATAAACATCATATTCACTCATTTAATTTTTTACTCAAAACTGTAGGATTTACGAAAAAAAAAAGGTTTTAAGTAAATCAAACTTACAAAAAAAAAAAATTTAATTGCAAAATTTTAACTCACCAAAAAGTTCTGAATAAAAAACCAACGGGGGTCGCACTTTTCAGCCCTCTGTGAAGGTGGAAGATGATTGAAAATATTACTATGGGAAACCTTTTAATAAGTATAAAACATCTACCAAACATCATTTTTCTACATTTATCCAAATTTGAGAAATAAAATAAAAACCTAATTTGACCGATCCCCTTTAGGGGGTGTAACTCCGAAAGGAGACGTCTAATAAAAAAATTTGTATAAAAGACCCCACTTAATTTTCTATAATGACTCATTTTTTCGCAATATTTAAGAAACATCATAATTTATGTAACGTTATATAACGTTATATAACATAACAATTCATTTTTTTAATGTTATTTATAACGTTATGTAACGAAAACAAATAATAAATAACGTTATACAATAACATAACGATTTAAAACGTTATTCCATCCCTGATTTAAACAATATTGAATTCATTTTATAGTGCGTAAAAAATTCTACAACTTTTTCTCCGAAAATATTTTTGTAGCATTAAGTAAAACCGAGTTATTAATGATTTAAAAAAATGCTTATTTTGATTTTTGTTTATTATCTAGCGTGCCATGGAAATTTTTAAAAACATTAAAGCATCATTGAATAGGTCTCTGAAAATGGGACAATTTGTCTAATTTAAACTGTATTATTATTATAGTGACATGTTCTATGCCTTTTTGGATATTTAGAACAAATAAAGATTATTTATTTTAAAAACTTTTACATGTGTCCAACAATTTCAAAAAAGAGTATCTATTTAAAAATTAAATTTGATGTGTAATTGGGTACTGCCACAGTGATAGGATGGTGGAGTTAAATGTGAAGCTCATTTACTTTTAAGCCGCTATTTCGGAACAATTTATTGGTAAACACTTTGTTACTACTTAGATAAATAAATAGAAACCAGCAAATATGTAAACAACATGGAAATTACGCATAAAACCCTGGCCTAGTCTGTAGCTCAGAAATCTTACAACCTACCCATTGCATTTTCGTTGGATATTTAAAATTTCAAGTGTTAAATACAAATTTTAACGTTAAAATGTTATTAGTATATTATTAGGTAACATTTACAATGTAAATTTGACTTATTTTTACTCCTCTTGGTTAAAAAAACAGACTTAAATTTTACAATACAAAGGTAATTCTGCTCTTATAGATGCGTTTTACTCTCTGAGTGACGTCACTGCGCGAACGTCTCGTTTACGTTCGTCTAGTATCCTACCTTTGGAGTTATTGTATCATGGGTAAGGAGAGTGGCACGCTAGAGGAAGAAAGGGCAAGATCATTCACTGGTTTAGTGACGCTGGAGGATAGATGGCCCTTCATAGAAGAGAGCTGGTATAAAAACGTACGATTATTTGATGTTAAAGTACCTACTAAACGACCATGTATAGGCACCCTTTTCCTTTACACAAATCTGCAATAGCGTTTTTTTCCTAAAAATGATGCATGGGGCGGGCGCCTCACGCCAGCCCTGATCATGGTTATGCGCATAAAGGATGCACTGCGCCGACATCCCCGGTGTTAATTTTAAACTTGTAAGATCTGGAAACATAAGGAGGTACAAATACACAACACTAAAGGATTATATTTTACAAAATTCCATTCACACTGTTTGCACAATTCTGTTATATTGTCTATTTTTGACAGGGACTAAAAACGAATAATATTTCATTCGTTTTCGCTCGAAACGAAAACGAAATATTTCGTTTTCAATTTTTACGTTCCCATAAAATTTCGTTTTTCTACGACCCATCAGTAATGTTAACCTTACATTTCCAGTTGCTAGAATGGAAATCATTACTTTGATGCCCTAGAGCAGTAATGACCCGTAAGCGTTTCATTACCTCACTCTTTTGTCAATTTGACATAAAACATATACTTTTGGTAATAAATGTGAGATATAAAATGTTTGTGATGAATTTTCAAGTCCATTTAAATTTTTGTTTTTGTTTCTTAGCAATCGTTGGGCCCCAGCTAAATTGTAAACGGCGATATGCTCGGTTTTGATCATTATGGACGGCATAATTTAGACTAGCGATTCGCCATTTTAAATTTACCAAATTTTTAAACTCCTTTAACAAATAAGCAAAAACAATTTGAGCATTCTATTTAATATAACACCCGTCAGGTGCAAAAACACAACCAGTTTATCAAGCCATAGATCATCAAAGTAAAATGTCATATTTTTAGAGTGTTAAAAACAGGGCTTCAAGCCGTAAGTTTTTTCGTTCCGGTTCAATTAAAAAAATATATATCGGTTTGGTTCCGGTTTTCGTTCCGGAAAAAACAGTTTTTTTCGGTTTTCGGTTCAGCTCCGAGTGATTAATTTTTTTTTTTTTTTATGTTTTTATTTGGTATAAAAAGGTATAATATTGGAAATAGAAGTATATAACATATGATGATAATATAATTTATTAAACGAAACATATAGGTATAAACAAAACGCGCGAGTTTGTTGAACATGTACCGAATCGTAATAAACCGATACTTTTTTCGGTTCAGTTCCGATTTTCGTTCCGACAAAAATAACGGTTTTTCCGGTTTCGGTTCAGTTCCGGTTCGAAGCCCTGGTTAAAAATGGCATTACGCGCTCTTTTGTTGTCGAATCAAGTGTATATTATTTGTTGATGATCCAATCAACATATTAAAAAGAGAGAATATCTGTACTATTACTTGTAATGCAGGAAATTGCGTAACACTGCCCCCTCCTTAAGTCTGTTTCGTCCCGGAACAGACCTTAGTTTGCTTCTGTTTCGTAGTTTGGATCGATGGTGGTTTGTCCAGCGTAGGGAGCCAACCGGTTTATGTGTAGATACTACTTTTTGTTTACCGTTGGGTAACTTCTTGATCCAGCAAATGACGTCATTCACCCGCTTAGTGACTTCATACGGGCCTTCCCACATTTTTTGTAATTTGGGAGACAAACCTCGACGCCTCTGTGGGTTAAATAGCCATACCAGTTCTTTTGGCTGGAACCCGGCTCGTTGAACGTTGATGTCATATCGGTCTTTCATCCGGTCACTGGCGATCTGCAAGTGCTTTCAGACCTGCTCATGAATGCTGTCCATTCTTATTCAAAGGTCGTTCACATATTTTTCGCCGGCAACGCACTTTTCTCAGGTTTGCTACCGAATTTTAAGTCGCATGTTAGCTGGAGTTTGGTCGTCTCGTGTACTGCTGAACGGTAGGCCATGAGAAATGAAAGTAGATATTGATCATAGTCTCGTTGTTGTTAGGAGACTACCTTGGAGAGATGCTTGCCGATGGTTCTGTTCATTCGCTCGTCCATTCCATGAAACTGGGGATGCAACGCGGTTGTTCTGGTCTTATTAATCCCCAGCAGCTTGCACATATATTTTGGAATAGTGCTTAGTCAAAGTTTCGACCTTGATCCGAATGCAGTAGTGGCACTCCAAAACGGTTAAAGAAATCCTTTACTAGCACTTCAGCAACCGTGGCGGCTTCCTGATAGGAATAGCATAGGCTTCAACCCATTTGCTAAAGTAATCCATAGCCACCAAGATGTACTTGTTCCTGGCGTCGGTTTTTGGGAGTGGCCGGCTACATCTATAGCAATTCGTTTAAAAGGACTTCCGACGTTGTATTGTTGCAATGGGGCTTTTTTTACAAAAAGGACCATTTCCTGATGCACATTCTACACATTAACTGCACCACTCCTTCACGTCCTCCTTGCAGTGGACCCAATAGAACCTCTCACGAATTTTTTTTCAAGGTTTAGTTAACTCCCAGATGCCCCCTAGACGAACCGTCATGCAACGTTGCAATACTTCTGGAACTCTATTTTTGGACACCAACTATTGTTCTCTGTCGTCATTCCTATCGGGATTTTCCAAAGATTGTTTTAATACCCCGTCCTTTAGTTGGAGAGACTCCCATTGGGCCCAATATGCCTTCACTACAGGGTTGGCAGTAGATACTTCTCCCCAAATTTGACGCTGAATTTCCTTTTTCCCTTTCATTATCACGCCAAAATTCGGATCCGACGCTTGATCTCTAGCAACTTCATCTTTCTCTAGCAACTTCATCTTGGTTCCATCGTTCGACAACTACTTCTATACGTCGAATCGAATACACCTTGTCTTCCAGACGCGAACAATGCTTGCGAGATAATGCATCTGCATTACCATTACGATGACTCGTTCCCACTCGATATTCCACTTCAAAGTCATATTCCTGCAAGCGTTCAATCCATCCGGCCACCTGTCCCTCGGGATTCTTAAATTGTAGAAACGATCTTAAAACTGCAAGGTCCGTTCTTATCAAGAACTTTCTTCCATAAAGATATTTGTAGAAGTGTTCGTCGGACTTTACAAGCGCTAAGAGTTCTCTCCTTGTCACGCAATAGTAACGTTCCGGCTTACAGCCGATGACTTTTCATGCCCATCCAGCATTTGTGACAAAACGCCACCAATTCCCACATTACTCGCGTCCGTGTCTAACACGAATCGGTATTCGCTACATGGATAGCTCAAGATTGACGTCGCTACGAAGACTTGTTTTAAATGTTTTAAAGTCTTTTGACATTCTTCTTCCCACTTAAAACTTCTTCCTTCTTCGGTTAGTTTGGCCAATGGCTTTAATATGTCATCAAATCCAGGCACGAAACGGCGGTAATATGTATGTGCATTGCTTAGTCCCAAAAAGCTATGAAGTTCGTGTTTGTTATTTGGCACCAGCCACTCGAACCGTGCGAATCTCAGGATCTGCAGCTTCTCCATCAGCCGAAACAATAAAATATGTCCTAAATACTTGTCTTACTTTTGGAATATGTGGCACTTTTTAATTTAGGACTGAGATTTAAGTTTGCGTCTTCTAAACTTTCAGAACACTTCTTCCAAATTCTTCAGGTGGGCATTAATGGCCCGTGTTACACCTTGATGATTGATGCTGTTATCGTATTTTTAAAAACAGAGACGCTTGGGGGCAAGGCGATGTCATGTTGTGTGGGCTAGTCAGTTTTGACGTTTTTTTAAATGGTATACATTTTAATTTTGGTTAATAAACGTTACAATACATAATGCATATCGAGAAAAGTGAAGCTCACTAATTTCAAGTGAGATATTTTACAGCCTTGTGAGAGTTTTCCCAGCATAGACGGTGTATTCGCGTTTGTGGTCAATGAATAAAAATTAAATAGAGATAAGACCGGTTTTAAGAATTATTAATTTCGTTTTCGTTTTGAACGTAAAATAATAATTCCGTTTTCGTTTTCGTTCTTATAAAAATTTCAGTTATTTCGTTTAAGGGTTTTTTTTTCGTTCCGTTCTCAGTCCCTGATTTAAAAGAAAATTACTTATAAATAAATGTAATACATTTTTTTTACATTTCATAATCGCTTTCAATACTAAATTCATGAGCAGAAAAGGTCTTGAGCCTAAATTTTGCATTAGGTCCCCAAAAGCTCTTTGCACGACCCTGTGGACAATTAATACATAAATTTAAAAAATTATTATATTATGTCATCCAAATGTATTTTTATGTATTAGGTGATCTAGAACCTTTCTTCGCATGGGAAGATCCAGGAATTGGCAGAAATATCGTTTTTTCGTTATCGGTTGGTTTAATTCTATTTGCTGTTATAATTTTAATGGACTATGGCGCATTTAAATGCCTTCAATATGGCATTGAAGCAATAAGGAAACCGAATCCTCCAAAACAAGTGAAAGAAGAGGAAGATGTACTAAAAGAGAAGCATAAAATAAATCGAGCTTCTCGAAGCGAATTAAATCAATACAGCATCGCCTTGCGTAAAGTCAGCAAATACTATCAAACGTTTTTAGCTGTAAATGACATTTCACTTGGTATTAATCCTCGAGAATGTTTTGGATTGTTGGGTATCAATGGAGCTGGTAAAACAACAACATTTAAAATAATGACAGGTGATATCACACTTTCCTATGGTGATGTGTGGATTAATGGTATAAATTTAAAAGAAGACATTAAAAAAGTGTACAAATGTATAGGATACTGCCCACAGTTTGATGCATTATTGGAGGATTTTACAGGACGTGAAACATTGAAAATGTTTTGTCTACTAAGAGGAATACCAACAACAGACACGAATGCATTAGCCGAGAAATTTGCACATGTATTTGATTTTACCAGACATTTAGATAAACAAATTAAAGAATACAGTGGTGGTAACAAAAGAAAATTAAGCGCTGCTGTAGCGTTTGTTGGTGATCCTCAAGTAGTTTTTTTAGATGAGCCTACTGCAGGTAACTATAAAATATTTTCTACTACTTAATTTTGTACAGGAATATTTAAAACAACCAGTAATTAGTAATAAAAGTATAAATCAATATACATATAAGGTGATCCAGCGATTATTCTTCAATTATTATATTAATTTTTTTTTAAACCGTCAAACCTCACACTAAATGAATAAAAAACTGCATATGACATAAACATTGTATTTAAAAAAAAAAGTATATCAACTATTTTCAAATGGCACTAATTAATAGCAAAGTATATTTCTAGTTTCCTAGTCATGTTGTTACCGTGGACACCGTCTACGTCGGTATTGATAGTAGGCCTCGTCTGGGCAGCGGGCACGGCTCTACCAATCATGTTATTCATTTTGACGTTTACGCGGAGACAACCCTAAAACGCCCGTCAATTCTAACCAGTATGAACAAACCATTGTAACCACCTTAAGGGGGAACTAAAGGCACGCATTAAAAGCGCTTTCGTAATTCAAATTTTTCTCTCACACTAATTATCAAAAGTACTTAAAAATTTGTAAGTAAACAGATTATTGGTTCGAGAATGGCGGTACAGGCTCGATTTTTAAAAAAGTTAATACTGTATAGGACATACTTAACAAAATATGAAGCTGAATTCGTTGACATAAAAAAATACAGGGGTTTGCATTTGAAAAAATCGAGTTACCAGCTTTTGAAAATCATGGAAGTTGCCACCTATTTATAAATACCCCTGTATGTGTGATTCAAATTTTTTCATATCGAACGAACAGAGAAATTTTTTCTGCATGTCCATACCAAATTACAACTCTGTACTTCGAAATAACTTCAATAGAATTTTTTAAATAAACGCACTGTCAATCTTTGACTGAATAATAGAAGCGCTCAGACTATTCTCCAATTAAGCTTTATGTACATGTATCATACCAAATCGGAATCGCCTCGCTCTCCCCTAAACATACATACGATCATACGAAACAATCCCAATTTCGAGTTGAATTCATATTTGAGAATATGAAAATAAGATGACATTTAAAAATAAATTGATATGTAACCTAGAAATTGAATGGGTCATTCTAAACAGATGAATCTTCCTTAGGTGTAAACACATTTTACTGTGGTTACCTTTGTTAATAACAATCATAATCTCAATAGCAACAATGGTAACCACAGTAAAATGTGTTTACACCTAAGGAAGATTCATCTGTTTAGATTGACCCATTATGTGAAAAGACAGTACTGTCAAACTGACAGCATAACCTAGAAATTGAAGTATGTCAAGGCTGTCAAACTGACAGCGTAACTTAGAAATTGAATTATGTCAATACTGTCAAACTGACACTATAACCTTGTCACTGTCAACGGACCGTTGAGCTGATGACGTATGCATTACAAACATCGTTGCTAAGATACGCTGTAAATGACAGTAAGACTGTTATTTGACAGTTCGTCTATCTGTATATAAAAAATCAACGAAGAGGGATTGGTCAATCCACATCACAAGCAAAGAAAAAAAAAACATTACGAGCTTCAGAAGCAGATGAGCAACGGGAAGCTGTGACGGGAAGCAAGATTGGAAACGAATCGATTACGCAATGCTCAAGCCCGTTCATCTGAAATAGACGAGCAACGGGAAGCAAGATTGGAAACGAATCGATTACGCAATGCTCAAGCCCGTTCATCTGAAATAGACGAGCAACGGGAAGCAAGATTGGAAACGAATCGATTACGCAATGCTCAAGCCCGTTCATCTGAAATGGACGAGCAACGGGAAGCAAGATTGGAAACGAATCGATTACGCAATGCTCAAGCCCGTTAATCTGAAATAGACAAGCAACGGGAAGCAAGATTGGAAAAGAAACGATTACGCAATGCTCAAGCCCGTTCATCTGAAACAGACGAGCAACGGGAAGCAAGATTGGAAAAGAAACGATTACGCAATGCTCAAGCCCGTTCATCTGAAACAGACGAGCAACGGGAAGCAAGAGTGGAAACGAATCTCACTAGAAGAATACTGCACGCTGATTTAAATCTTGGTGCATTTAATTACTATTCAAATTATGATTACAGTGTTCATCCAAGTGTGATTATTGGAAAAATGGATAAATTATGCGGGTATTGTGGTCCCCTCAAATTTAAGAATGAAACACCAGGAATGTGCTGCTCTGGTGGAAAAGTATCAACGTTTTGCGCAAAGAGAACTTTACGCGCAAGGCGGAATCTAGCGGTGAAGGAGCCCCGAAGGGGCTCCGGAATCGCTATTTATAAATAAAATGTTAATTTCTTGTAGCAATTATTTATTTTTCCTTCTAAATCTGACACACTAGGTATATCATGACATAAGTAAAGTGTCTTGTTAACTTGGACGCCTACTAGGTATAATAACACAATTTCAACATCCTATAATTCGAGTGCTCGTCAGCAGCATCAGCAGCACATAGTTGCCACATCTAGCGTAAATTAAAACCTTTATATTTTCTGGAATTCATGAGGTAGAATTTTTTTAACATTTTTCTAATACTCAGAGGGTGCTACTGGATAGTGTAGTATGGCGTTGATCCGCCATTTATTGATAAGGAATCAACTACCGAATTTTTCCGCAATATTTAAGGAACCCTGTATATCATTGTAAAGAGAAAAATTAACCTTTATATCTAATGCCTCACCTACCACGACTACCGTTTACAGAAAAAGTAGTTTTATTAAATATCGTGCAAAGTAATTTATGAATAAACATTTGACTATCACCATTTTATAGCAAACAAAATCAAAAAAAGCTTTTTTTTGTGTAGTAGCAAGTAGCAAGTAGCAACGATAGCGAAGATATTTGCGTTTAAAAATTTTTGATTTCGGTTTTTTCTTTATATCACGCAAGCCAGGGAGGGAATTTGTAAAAAAAGCAATATCTTGTTTAAAATATGTACACTCCTAAATACCTAACTTTTGTTCCATTTAACTAACCAGCCTTGTATTTTCATTATTTATGGGGATAGCAAAAGTGCCACATGAAAAAGTGAAACACACCTGTATAGTGAAGTAATTTCTGACAGAAATATGTGTTATGAGCAGGGATGGAAAACGCAACGTAACGATACCCGATAACGTTATATTAACGATTCAATTATAATTTCTAATACAATAACATAACGATATTTTGATAACGTTATATAACGTTATCATAACCAATAACGTTTCATTAAAAGTTATTTTGTATCGTATTTTAAAAATGAAAATAAAAATAAAATATCTTGATTAATAATAATTTTGTACCATTATATAAATTTACATTTTACAGACCCCAAAAATAACAGCTACAAATAAAAATTATTTTTATAAACGATATTTTGATAACGTTATATAACGTTATCATAACCAATAACGTTTCATTAAAAGTTATTTTGTATCGTATTTTAAAAATGAAAATAAAAATAAAATATCTTAATTAATAGTAATTTTGTACCATTATATAAATTTACATTTTACAGGCCCCAAAAATAACAGCTACAAATAAAAATTATTTTTATAAACGATATTTTGATAACGTGTTATAACGTTATCATAACCAATAACGTTTCATTAAAAGTTGTTTTGTATCGTATTTTAAAAATGAAAATAAAAATAAAATATCTTAATTAATAATAATTTTGTACCATTATATAAATTTACATTTTACAGACCCCAAAAATAACAGCTACAAATAAAAATTATTTTTATAAACGATATTTTGATAACGTTATCATAACCAATAACGTTTCATTAAAAGTTATTTTGTATCGTATTTTAAAAATGAAAATAAAAATAAAATATCTTAATTAATAATAATTTTGTACCATTATATAAATTTACATTTTACAGACCCCAAAAATAACAGCTACAAATAAAAATTATTTTTATAACGTTATTTATCATTATTTATGTAACATTATACAACGTTATTTAACAGACCAATTCATTTTTTTAATGTTACTTATAACGTTATGTAACGAAAACAAATAATAAATAACGTTATACAATAACGTAACGATTCGAAACGTTATTCCATCTCTGCTTATAAGCCTGGCTAATAAAATTTAACAAAGGTGAAGAGTTGATAAGCAGTTGTGAGAATAGGTGATAAGCATACAATATTGGGTTTAGAATTTATGGAAAAAAAAGTTAAAAGACCCATGTCCCAAACATGTTTTGTTGTTGTATATGCAGTTTTTTTCACCATTTATTGAGTTATTTCTAAAAAAAAAAAAAAACAATCAAGGTGGCGCTTGCGATGATATCTGGGACATCCTGAATGTGTCTTAAGACAGTGTTTGAATTAAAAGTTTTTGAGCTTTAAATTAGAGTTTGAAAATATGTTTCTGTTCTTAAGACGTTCTTAAAAGTGAAACAAAAACAAATTTCATGTGTTTTTTTGTAGAAAATTCAAAAAAATTTAAACTTTATTAAAATCCAAATAACACCACAGAAGGTCATAAAAAACAACTTCATATACTCACAATCGGTTAATTATTAATATTTTGATGTAAAACAACCGTTTATTGATAATTTACTAAGTCTATGATAATACATTTTTTATTTAAATTTAAAATAATGAATAACTTGTTTTAAAAATATTTTTAACACTATAACTTAAATAATATAAAGTATTTAAGTAACTAAAAAAATTTTCAATTCCAAATAATACTCAGCTCTGATGCGTTTAACTGGTAGATAGAGTTTCTCTCTAGGATCCTCACAACATATTTTGGTAATTCATTATTTTTATTGCCTCTTTAACTTTGTTATAATTATACTATTTTACAATTGGTAGAAACATATTTTAATAATAGCTACGGCTGAACTAATGAGCACCAGCTAAATAGCATGCCTGGAATTTTTCAATTTCTAATTATAACAGAACTAAAATAATTTTTTGAGGGATGGATCCTGGTACCAGGCGACATATATGGAATGCTTTATGTCAAGCTCGGGATAATGGTAAATGTATTGTGCTTACAACCCACAGTATGGAAGAATGTGAAGCCCTTTGCACCCGATTAGCAATCATGGTGAATGGCAGATTCCTGTGTTTAGGGTCTGTACAACATTTAAAAAATAAGTTTGCATATGGATACACCTTGACCATCAAACTAAAACCGTCTGACGTCGATCAATCGAGGGTCAATTACAAACGAATAGAAACGTTTATTACAAAATACTTCTCAAGTTCCATTGTACGTGAAAGACGTCAAGAATTATTGACTTACTATATAACAGATAAGAACATATCTTGGTCTAAAATGTTTGGTATCATGGAAAGAGGAAAAAAAGCCCTTAACATTGAAGATTATTCTTTGTGTCAATCGAGCTTAGAACAGGTAATAATTATAGCCTTAACTCAACCATATTTTAATTTAATTAAACAAATTTTGCAAAAAATATATTCTTCGCAGATAAAATAATTATTGAATCTAAGTATTTAACTTTAATTTAAATTAAATTATTTACCTAATTTTTTTTGTTTTAGGTATTCCTCGGATTCACCAAAATACAAACTGAGCAGTCAAATAAAAAATAATGAAAATAATCCTTAATGTAGTTTTGTACTAAATTATTTAAACAGTCAATTATTGTGATTGTTATTATACATTTGTAATTACAACGCTGATTTAAAATAACAAAAAAAAAACTTAATATTAATTATTATTTTTACCATTTTATTTAGTTTTGAGCTGAGAAATAGTTTATTATTTCTTCTTACATGTATTCATATTTTGAGAATGTTGATATTTTAAATAAACGTCCATCTTTTTTATTTTACTGCATTTTCTAAATCAAACTATTCTCACAAGAACTGTTAATAATGGAATACTAGGGCCGATCTAAAAATATGTGGTGGTCTGTGCAAATTCAGTACATGGGGCCTTTTATTTATTGCAATTTGAAATCCAATTAAGTCTACAAAAATAAGCTGTGGGATACAATTTTTATAAAGGCGAGTTTCTTACTTCACGTAACACAAAACGAAATATGATGCTTATACAATTAATATGGTATTATACAGTGTGTACAAAAAGTAACGTAACAGGTCAATATCTTGTCTTGTGACAAGTTTACAAAAAAAAAGTTTCGAATGAAAGTTGTTTGTGGTCATTTACTTCATAACCTTAAATTATTTTCAAATGTACAGAGTGTTTTGTTTTTGCGCACCGATACGTCACTCTGTTTGCAAAATTAAATTCCCTTTCAAAAATGTAATAGGTGTTGTATTTAACAACAATTAAGTTAACGATGTCTGACGAAGATGGGGGAAAAAAATTTATGTCAAAAGTGCATATGCAGAATTGACTGACGCTATAGCGGTTTTCGTGATTAAACCGGAAGTGGCCGAATCCGGAAGTAACTTTAAAAACTTAAATAGAACCATCCAGTTTTTATTGCATAATTATACCTTTTCAAGTTCAAATTGGCACTAATCAAAATCAAGTTGGCACTAATCAAAATCGTATTGGCACTGATCAAAATCAAATTGGCGCTAAACAAATTCAAGTTGACAATTAACAAATTCAAGTTGACATTAAATAATTTTAAATTAGCAGCATTAGCAGTATCATACGATTAAATAGAACTAAGTAAATAATGTTATTTATACTATAGTTTAAAACAATAACATGGGCATATTAAATAAACAACATTTGCTAAATTAATTAATTAGAAAATAATATTCTCCATGTTTAATGCTGCTGGAATAGATATCTGAATATGGTCTATGAATCTTGCACAATTGGCCACATTGATTGTGTTAATATGATTCTGAACAATATTTTCTAACCGGCGCATTCTGTATTCAGTTTGGGAGATATTATGCCGATCTTCTCCTGCTAAAACATCTCTTAGGTTATCTGCCAAATCTGATTTTACACTTGCCTTTAATACAGACTATACTTGCTCAATCGGATTTAACATGGGACTGTATGGACTAAGTCTTATTAATCTATGGTGAAAAAATTCCTCTCTGCAAAAACTTCTTCAATAGAAGATTGGCAAGGTGCATTATCTATAACCATAACTACTGGTTCTTGGTATATATTTTGGGCGTTTCTCAAACATTGTTTCACAAATTCGTTTGCTTCTGGTTTTTTAAATGATCCCCGTCTTAGCTCATAATGTATTAGACCAGAAATACCTATGCATCCAATAAGATGTATATTTGCGCCTCGGCTACCAGCTGCTACAAATGTACATCGACTTCCTTTCTCAGAACGTCCTTGCGTCCGCGAAATAAACATAAATTAAAATTAGTTTCGTCAAGATAAATTATTGGCAAATTCTCTGCTTAAAGATTAAGTAATGTTCTTACATATTCTAACCTTTTTGTTTTATTGTCTATACTGTTGGCTCTTTCTGGCTCTCGATGTACTTGTTTTATTATATACATAAGACCATCGAGGTGTTGACGAATACATTCTTTAGTGACATTAATTTCATGATTGCAAAATCTTTTCTTTTAATTGCTGGAGAGTTATCTTTGGATTTCTTTCAATTTCATTTTCAAAAAAAACGACGATGTTCGTCTGTGATTTTAACTCTGCGTTTACCTCCATGCTGTTTCTCTGGAACGTCTTGATTTTTCACCCATCTATACGCCGTCCTTTTTGCAGGTCGGATACATCACCCACAAACCTGCGTTATAACCGGCTTCCACTGTATTTAAAAAGATTTATTTTATGTAGAAATGACGTCGATTTAGGGCCTATAATAAAATTCTAATGGGATTTTTGTAAAATTTTAAAAGATAACATTATTTAAAAAAAAAAAACAAATTTTCAACCTTTAATTTATTCTTTTCAAAAACGGCTCATACATTTTTTTTAAACTGTTAAATTTTATTAAGCTTACATTTTTTAATAAAATGGCGTTCGTATCAACTTTCTCGTAGTTTACGATTTAAACAAAATTTTAAGGAAGCTGTGATTGTTTATTTGTAGTAAACACTCGCATGATGCGTGAAACTTAAATATTGCAGACGTCATTTACGTGCTGGTTGACAGGCGTAATTCACGTAAGTTTATTAAAATAAAATATTTATACACACAATGTATGGCGAAAGTCAATGGCCACACCAGTTTATTTTTAATTGCAGGTCTTTGACAATGGTCAGATATTTCGATAAATTTTTATTATTGGTGTGGAAAAATTATACGCTACAAAGGCGGCATCCTGTACGAACGGTTCTTGAAATATTATTACCAGTACTATTTGTAAGTTTGATAGTACTTCAACGAAGTTTAATAAAACCCGTGCATCATTCTGACAAAGTATTTCACCCTTTCCAAGCTTTTGATATTCAGTTTAATCTGTCAGAGAAGTAAGTTTCATTCTTTAAAAACAACTTGATGAAACGCATCAAACGGTGAGTTTCAAGATCAAGTATTTTTCTGTCTTAGACTGAGAAGGATTGCATGGTCGCCCTCTAATACCGAACTTAATAAAGTTATGGATATAGCCGTTAAAAAATTTGGTATAGGCATGCGACACGTTTCCTTAAAAAGTAGCCAAGCACTAATGGTTTACTTAAACGATGAAGACAATATAGATTATACTCTAGCTGGCGTCTTGTTCGATGATTCGCTGTCAGAAATGACAAAAAATACTTTTCCTCGGAACATACACATCGATTTCAGGTAATTTTGAAAGGTTCTTGTTTGAATTATTTATTGCTTATTCGGTCTGTAAAAATTAAAATATATCTACGTAATTGTAAACCGCATAAATGCAGTCTAGAATTTGTTTCATTTCTTTGTTGTTGTTTTTTTTTTGTCACACAGTCAATTGTTCGTTACACAGAAATGGGACACCCCAAAATAATTTCTATACATATACAGCACTGCGCAAAAAAAAAATGGAAACAGACATATATCTAGAATACTATCGAAGATATTGCAATGAAATTTGGTATTTGGTCATTATCGTATGTTGCGGATTAGATGAAAATATGACTTCTGGTTCAACCGGATACAAGTTTAAATTTTAGACAGAACACCCTGTATTTTTTTATATTTCTCTTTAAACTTACTTCAAAAACGAGTTATCGATGTTTAAAATTTCACGAGTTTGACCAGACGTAAAAAACGCGCTGTATAATATTTTTAAAACGTAGCTAGTGCAGTTTTAATTAATTTATTGTCAATATAAATTTCAAACGAATTTCCACAACCTTTTTAAAGTTTTTTTTTGAACAATTTTAAAAATGCTGTGTCGCTCAAAATTTCCATAAAATTGTAAAATTCACAAAACCGGTTATTTTTAGACCCATATAAATTCATACATTTTTTAAATGAAACTTCAAAAATAAAAATATACTTGTTCTATCTAAAATTTCAAAATTTGAATTTGAATCCGGTTGAACCGGAATTCCTATTGCAACTTCAATATTTTCATATAATCCGCAACATACGATAATGGCCAAATACCAAATTTATTTGCATTATCTTCGATAGTATTTTAGATATACAGGGTTAGGAGAAAGTCCCGGAACGCTGATTTTGATTATCTTGGTTATTTTTAAAGTTGTTTTTTTCTAAAATGATTTCAATACATGGTCAACAAAAAACAATTTTTTGATTATATTTTCATGATTTTTTTTGCATTTCCGGTTTAGCAGGAAATGACTCTAAATTATTTTTTTTTAATGGAACACCCTGTATATTTTTACATTTTCGGATGCAGAATAAAAAACTGCATTTCGAATCATCATCGAGAATTTTATTTTTAAATGAAATTTATAAAAGAACTAAAAACCAAATATCACAAAATCAAGATAGATGCACTACTGGCAATTTGTTGTCAAATTTTATTGGTTCCGTACTTCGCCATCCCTTGTCAGGTAGATATACTAATTAACACCGGGAATTTTTAACGCTTCCCAAATTATTTTTTTTTAAGTTTTTGAGAATTACAATTACTATTTTATTTTGCTGTCAAAAATGTTAATTGAAATGCAAGTCTTAACGTTTTTAAGGTTTTTTTTTTCAAAATGACCAAATCTTTAAAATTAACATTAAGACACAATAAATAAACCCTTTGAGCAACAAATGTGAATAGTAACTGCCTGCGAAATTTAAAGAAATATTGATGCTGATGCAATGTGCAATAAAACAATAAACACAATACAATACATAAAAGACCACGTTCACAATGAACGTAGTAAATAGTAGTTGGTAGATAGTAATTAGTATTTAGTAGTTAGTGCGTAATACGTAAATTAGTTATTTATGCACCAAGGCAGTAAAGTTCGACTTTTTATCACGAGTGTGGATATTTTGATGACAACATCGTAAAGGGGCGGCATTGAAAAAAATAACTAAGGGCTGCACATACCCTCGCGACGGTCTGAATACATTGTTTATTATCTTAATCACTATTTATGTACAATGGGATATTATACAGTTTTCTTTAGTATAAGATTATTATTATGATTATTGCCCAATAGTCAATAAAGTTTACTTCATAAAAAATTAAGATGATAGATTATTATCCTAAATCCTGGATTCCAGAAGAGAAAAGGAAAAAAAAATAGCCAAAGGCCATGAGACTTGGGTTGTTATTACATTATATTAAACATTTTGCTTTAAATTGTATTTTTTTTCGTATTTTTAATACATAATTACATAGCCTACACCTACAGGGTGGTCCACATAGAAGGGCGGACCACTATTGGGATCTCATGAACGGTAAAAGCTACAAAGAAGTTTAAATTAGACAAATTGTTTCCCTTTCTGAGACCTATTCAGTGATGCGTTAATGTTTTAAAAAAGTTTCATGGCATGCTAGATAATAAACAAAAATCAAAATAGCGTTTTTTTAATCGTTAATACTTGATGGTACAAAAATATTTTTGGGGAAAAAGTTGTAGATTTTTTACGCACTGTAAAATGAAGCATTCATTTGTTTCAATATTTGTCAATTTGTCTAATTTAAACTTCTTGGTAGCTCTTACCGTTTACAAGATCCCAATAGTGGCCCTTCTATGTGGACCACCATGTATATGAAAATGCGAGTCTAATGTATACCTTTCTTAGAGGAAGGGGGGGGCGTTGTCTTTTGCTCCTCAGGGCCCGAATTTTCTGTGAACGGCCCTGTTTGAGAGGGTCTACGTTTCACATCTTTACAAAACAAAAAGATATTATGCAATAGTCATTTTAACAATTCTTAAACAAATAAAAAATCGTCGTCCTTAAGGTTGTTTTGTTCCATATACATACGATTCACGTGTGCTATGGAACAAAACAACTCTAGAGCGACTATTTCTTTACAGATTTCCAGCAAAATCTCGTTCAAACTTATCACAGATTGCCACTAATACCTGGCTTACCAACCTTATATTCAATTTCGAACAAGAAGTTGGCCCTCGTTCACCTGATCACAATGATGGAGCAGAACCAAGTAAAAACTTCCAATTGTGTTATATCTATTGAATTATATTTTCTTTATTTGTGTAGGCTACAGTCAAGAGGGATTTTTATTGATACAACAGGCGGTGTCTTTTGGATTAGTGGAGTATTTAACCAATAAACCAGTACCAAACGTTATTATGCAGAGATTTCCATATCCATCATGGACAGAAGACCCATTAATTAAAGTTTTAAATATGATTCTAGGATATATCGTTATATTCGCTTTTCTATGTTCTGTTGTAAATATAACACAAGCCATTACAACAGAAAAAGAGAAACAATTAAAAGTAAGTTAATTATTTTAGCAACCGAGGTTCAAGCGCAAGGTTCCGCAACCCTTTTTAACATGAAAAGCCATAATTTTTAAATATCTCAAGCTAAAAGTTTAAAGAGCTGCAAGCAATGACATGAAAAAAAGTCGACTTAAAATGAGTATTTCTCAAATTTATGGCTTTATTTTAACATTTATTTTATTAATAGTTCATAACAGAATCATCGTAGCTATATAAAAAAAATTGAAATTCTCTTAAGTGTAAGGTCTGAGTGCCCGCTCTAGGGGAGCGTTCGGCGGGGCGGGGCGTGTAGCGTTTGTGTCAAACACACGCTTAAGTAGTATGCAAGTGTCTTGAGCTTGAGTGCCCGCCGGTAGAGCGGTGTGGAGAGCGTGCTTGTTTGCATTCGGCGTGGCGTTGAGCGTTCGCGTTCAAACCAGCTTGTGTTTTACAGCGTTTTGGTAGGTCCGTCCGTCAAGTACCTACTGGTGGTACATCATAAATTTTTTACTGGTCTCAAATACAAGATAATTTAAAAAAAAAGAATTGTTCCTCCAACTTTACGTTGAGGTACATTTGCTAAAAAGTCGAAATGTTTTCATGTCACAATTTTTTGCTGTACTTTTTAAATTTTTTGCTGGTCGCTTTTCCAATATATGTAATTTTTCATAATTATTATGTGTGCTACAAATAGGTGGTATTCGTTAATATACAACACGAATAACTTCGAATAACCAAAATGCACTTTTTTCTTTGCTTAACACAGTGGTTTCCAACCTGTGGGGCGCGCCCCCCTAGAGGGGCGCGAGACTATTGCAAGGGGGGCGCGCAGCTATTACCAACATACTATTTTTGAATACAAACAACAGAAAGAACTTTACTTATACAGAATATGGTAGGTATATGGTATTTATGAAATTAGATTGTTACGAAAAGGGAGGGGGGCGCAAAAATTTTTTCATAAAAAAGGGGGGTGGAGGTACAAAAAGGTTGGAAACCACTGGCTTAACAATATCAATCGGACCTTCTTTAAAGTCAAATTTCAAAAATGAATTTTCTTCTAAATACATATCAATAATATCGTAGGAAGCCATTATGACAGTTTATAATAGGTTTGTTTCAACCAGAGAGTCGAACCGGAACCGAACCGAAAATCGAAATTAACCGGTATTTTCAACAGAACCGAAACCGGAACGAAAAAATGAAGTATTTAAAAACTGAAACCGGAACCGGAACGAATTTTTGTAACCGGTTAATTTCGGTTAGAACGAAAAAACATAATTACGGATAATTTCAGTTAAATTAAATTAAATTCTACATGAACATATCTTTAAATAAGTTCCATAAAGTTTTTCGATATTAACAGAAATAACGAAGATAAAACTTTACAAATATAACAAATAACAGTTTTCCGCTAAAAACTTAAAAACCGGCAATAAAAGAATATTTTTGAACACTGCTCAGGGTTTGCCCTAAAAAACTGCAGATTTTTGACAATTTAACTGTTTCTCTATCTTGAATATTAAGCGAGATACCCGTGTAATCCCATCAAATTTGGACCACCCTGTGCATGTGCAATACTCTTTAATATTTTCGTTCCTTGCTGCCATTTTAAATATATTTTTTGCGTGCACATTTTGTTTTTCAAAATGTTTTAAAACTCATTGCAGGACATTTTATAATTTCCTTTCACCATTAACTCAGCCTCTAAGTTTTTTAGCAACCATTTATTTCGTTGTTTTCGCCAGGCAGTTGTCATCAAGCTAAAAATTCTTTCCGACGTTGAATAACTTGAGTGGAGAATCGAAAAACAAAGGATGTTATTTTGTAAAAATTGGATGAATTTTTAGTATTCGTTTTTTTAAAAAAATTACCCATTTTTCATTATAAAGTTTAATTATAATTGCTTATTTAAAGTAATCATACAAATAAAATATGTTTTTGAATAATTTGTTTCATATTTTGTTTTTGTTTTTGTCAACCAACTTATTAATCTTCTATTTTTTCCAATTTTTAAATTGAACGAAGAATAAAAAGAAATAGAATCAATATTCAGACTTAATTTTAACTTGTTATTCGAGCCGGAACCGAAACTGAACCCGAAACTGAACCGGAACTGAACCGAAACCGAAACGAAAAATATTTTCACGGAACGAAACCGTAAACCGGAACGAAATAAATTTCGGTTCGACTCTCTGGTTCCAACACGCTTGCTGACAGTGCGCCGCACTATCAGGAGCAGTATCAATATCGCGTGCCATTATACTCTTTAATGGCACGCTATATCGATAGTGCGCAGAATCCTGATAGTTTTTTGGGTTGTTATTGCCCTGTTGAAACAGACCTAATATATGTATATGACACTCGAACGCTGTCCGTTTAGCGTTTACTGAGGTCACTCAGTCAACGCTAATATCTCGCACGCCCCGCCCCGCCGCACGCCACGCAAAACGCTTTTCACTCAGGCCCTACACTAAGACTACAAAAAAAAACAAAAAATTATTTCGATAACTACACTCATATGTTAAATTCTCCATAATGACGTCACGTTTTGTCGTTATGACAGCGGATAAAAAGGTACCTTACTAAATATCCACTTGCATTTTTGCATGTAACTTTGTTACCATGCAACCGACTTATTTGGTTGTAACCAGGGATGGAATAACGTTTTAAATCGTTACGTTATTGTATAACGTTATTTATTATTTGTTTTCGTTACATAACGTTATAAATAACGTTAAAAAAATTAATTGTTATGTTATATAACGTTATATAACGTTATATAACGTTACATAACGTTACATAAATTATGATATACAGGGTGTTTCTTAAATAATGCGAAAAAATTCGGCAGGTGATTCCTTATCAAAAATAAAGTGAGGTCTTTTATATAACAATTTTTTCTTAGGCGTCTCCTTTCGGAGTTACACCCCCCTAAAGGGGATCGGTAAAATTAGTTTTTTTTTAATTTCTCAAATTTAGATAAATGTAGGAGAATTATATTTGGTAGATGTTTTGTACTTATTAAAATGTTTCTCATAGTAATATTTTTAATCATCTTCCACCTTCATAGGGGGCTGATTAGTGCGACCCCTGTTGGTTTTTTAATCAGAACTTTTTGGTGACTTGAAATTGTGCAATTTAAATTTTTTTTTGTTAGTTTGATTTATTTAGAACCTTTTTTATTCTTTAGTTGTTCTTGTAAATGTTTATGTTAATATTGGGTAGAAGGTAGAATTGACGGGCGTTTTAGCGTTCTCGCCGCGTAAACGTCAAAATGAATTACACCCGTCAATTCTATCCAATATGAACATAAACAAACCATGGAACCACCAAAATGAATCGTTTTATATTGGAATATTTGATGGTTCATGTTCATTCACATAATTTTTTACTCAAAAACTGTAGGTTTAACGAGAACAGTTAAAAAATAAAAAAAACTTCTAACTAAACCAAGTTTTCGAAAAAAAATTAAATTGCTAGACTTCAACCCACCAAAAAGTGCTGATAAAAAAACCAACAGGGGTCGCACTTTTCAGTCCCCTGTGAAGGTGGGAGATGATTAAAAATATTACTTTGGGAAACCTTTTAATAAGTATTAAACATCTACCGAATATCATTCTCCCACATTTATCCAAATTTGAGAAATAAAATAAAAACCCAATTTTACCGCTCTCCTTTAGGGGGGTGTAACTCCGAAAGGAGACCCTAAAGAAAAAAAAATCTGAAAGACCCCTCTTAATTTTCGATAAGGAATCACCTCCCGAATTTTTTCGCATTACTTAAGAAACATGCTGTATAAAAATAATTTTTATTTGTAACTCTGAAATTATTTTTGGAATCTGTAAATGTAAATTTAAAAAATAGTACAAAATTACGTTGAGATATTTAATTTTAATTTTAATTTCTAAAATACAAACAAAATATACATAATATCTTATGAAAATAAAAAGATCGCCATATAAAAATTTCATTATAGAGAATAACGATACAAAATAACTTTTCATGAAACGTTATCGGTTATTATAACGTTATATAAGTTATAAAAATATCGTTACGTTATTGTAGAAAAAATTATAATTGAATCGTTATTATAACGTTATCGGGTATCGTTGTGTTACGTTTTCCATCCCTGGTTGTAACTAAGTAAAAGATTTGACGTTTTGTCAGTTATTATTTGAAGGTTATAATTTATTCGTGCAGTTATCGTACCGAATTACACTCGAGCTTTGTTTTTATCCTGGACAAACTTGCTTTTACTAAACTCAAGTTCGGTTGCAAGGCAAATCTTGACTCGACAACTGTCAAAGATAAAACAACTTGCAACAATTTTGTCTCGTCGATTTTCTTAGCAACCAAACTTTCGTAGCAACGCAACTTTGTCCGGCTATAAAAAAAGCTCTAGTGTAATTACCCCCGACAATAATGAGCAAAGGCGTACAAATCAGGGGTGCCTCGAATGCGGTGGACACGGGCCCACGAGCCAAGGGGGCCCATAGGATGCAAACAACAACTTGTTTTTATATATTGGCAAAAATAACCAATAGAACATGTCTTGGGCCCCTAATTTAGTGCTGGAGACTGGAGTAAAAAAGACAAGAGGACGTTTTTTTATTTTCATTCATCAAAATTCGTAAACGACTTCTACTGAGGGCCTGGTAAAAGCTTAATCTGGCACTGTTGGCGCTCACAAACACACGAAAGGGCCCATTAAAGGTAAGCGCACATTGTCGTAACGAAGTCGGACGGACGGATCGGAAGTTTACCATCGGCATCGACAATTTTGTAGGGGTGCGCACATTATACGGAACAAACACAACATGTCATTTATGACATCTACGTTAATACGAAATTCAGCATTTGAGGGCACTCGATTCTATTGCGCATGCACATGCCGTCGGCAAATTCCGATGGGATTGTGGATCGAGAACGCCAAACGGATTTTTAAACTGCCGATGGGTGCCGTGCGCTCAAGTGCAGGTGGGATACATGACCTTGGACCGTAACTTTTTTATTTTCGTCCATGTTTTTGACCGCCCCCGCAAGAGGGCGAGTTGAAATTTTAACAAAGAAGACAATCTTACATCACAAAACAGAAATCGAATCATTTTCAAATTTAACGTTTGTTGCATTCTCTTGCATTCTACATATTTATTCCTACATAATAAATTGTGAAGGATTATAACGGTAATAAGTATTTTAAATATCGTTTAACATTGTGATTTAATTATCCTACACCCGTATTAGTGACCTAGCTGTGATATTAACAGTGAAATGGAGATAATAATGAGTTCTAGGAAATCGTTTCAAATGTAACTGGTCGTTAACGAAATTGAAAAGATGTATAAAAGAGTAAGTAATTGTATTGTTTTTGTTTATTATATTATTGTTTTTGGTGTCCGAAATAAAAATTAAACGTTCAGCTTTTGGGCCTTATTTCAAAACGTTAATAATAAATAATTTTTCCAGAATACATTCGCCAGGATCCAATTGTGAAGCTGATAATTGTCAAAGCTTTTTCATTCCACAACAACACTTCATTACTCAAGGGGTCCAACCAGGGTTGCCACGCGTCCTTGCTCTTCACTTTCGATGAAGCCAAACCATTAGGCCACGGCTCCACGTACGATATTTTAACGCATGTATCTGCGTTAAATTGACGGACTAAAAACGCATCGTGTACCCCGGCTCCACGTATCGTTTTCAAAACGTATACAAGTCGTACCTATATCGGAAGCAAAACGCAACAACCTGGCTCCACGTACGGAATTCTACCGCTCGATAGTTCTGCATTTGCCCTAAGTAAAAATTAAATGAGGCGTTTCCCAAACAGAAACCTTACGCATGAGAAGATCTTCAATTGCCATCTTTCAAAAGCACGACGGTATGTAGAGAGTGTACGTTTGGTATATTGGCCAATAAATGCCGAATTTTTCATCATCCGATTGATGTTAATCCTGACTTTGCTGACTGTATCATTAAAAAATGTTGTGCACTGCACAATTTTGTCAGAAAACGTGATGGCTATCAATTCGAAGACACATTAACGTGCTCTTTAGATAGTATTCATGCTTTGGGAACTAGGGGAAACCTTAATGGAATTCACATCAAAGATTTATTTACTTCATATTTTTGTCCCGACCAGGGATCAGTACCCTGGCAAGAGAAAAATGTAAACATCCATCCATGCTGCCATTTTGGCTGTTCTATTTTTATAGTTTTCGTTGCCTAAATCATACAGGCATGGATGCTTCTCTACTTCTAAAATTAAAATTTCGCTATCTATTTCCGACATTTCGCAGTGAAAAATAGCAAAAGCGGGCAAATCAAGAGAATTAAAATTCACAAGACAATGTCACCAGTAGGAGTAGGCGGACGGACGCATGCACAACGCACGTGGAGCCGCGTGTCACGATACTGACTCGATTATTTATCGGATTGAAAATGGAACAAGCTGCGTCCAAGTGCGTTATAACTTTGAAGACGCAGAAGTAGTACGATCCGTTATCGGACGTGGAGCCACCTCGCATTTAAACTAATGTTACCTATTTTTGCCCGTCAATTTAACGCAGATACATGCGTTAAAATATCGTACGTGGAGCCGGGGCCTTAGAGTTGGCCACGATTGGCTATATTAGTGACTTCATTGTCATTGACAGTAAGCGCTTGATACTGTGATCACTGGTTATTGAAACCAACCGTGTTACAGAATCAAATTTAAAATGTTGAAATCATATTTGTCGTTTATTAGAATCATATTTTCCGAGTCAATTTTTGATGCATGTATTATATTCTGTATTCCTTGGCACTTAAACAACAATTAACCAAAATTTTGTTCATTTGGTAAGCAAAAAATTCTTAAACGCGTTCTTTATTTTTTTGTTTTTCTCATGTGTAGATTATATATTTCTAATTTTTGGTTATTAGAATCGCTGTTTTATATAATCATTTAATTAAGGTGATCACAATAAACGGCGTTTACTGTAATAATTTATATTATGTATAATAATATTTATGGTGTGTTTAATAATTGTGCAATGTTTTTTTAATTTTCATATACATATTATAATAAATTTATAATTATATTTTTTTCTTTTATTTCATAGTCTTTCAATACAGTTACTATTCAGTTTTGTTGGCATGTTTTTAATTAAAAATTAAATTTGTAATTAAAAACATGTCAACAAAACTGAATAGTAACTGTTTTAATACTGAATTTATTTGAAGTGAAAGCTGGGTGGACTTTCGAAAGTCCCGCTTAATTTAGTTCGTTTTTCCCACCCCCGTCAGGTAGCGCAACACTGAATAAGCAGTTACTAGGCACTTCGTATTCTATCTTCTTCTATGCTCAAGTGTGCGCTGCTCCATTGAAATATAGGGTACACATAAATCCCGAACCGTCCGTCCGCCTTCGTTCCGACAATGTGCGCTTACCTTAACCCTCTGCCCAGAACATCTTTGTTACGTCGTAATACAGAACATCGGTATATTTTACCGTCATTATATTTTTCAATTTTAAACTCATCAGACGATAAAATTCAGCACTCGCCTATTATAATACCAATAGAATTATGACCTTTAAATGTAAAATTAATAGTTTGTGGTAAAAAAAAAGGAAAAAACGCTTGAAATTATTTTATTTAAAAAAAAAAAAATTAAAATAAACCTATCAACCTATATAACTATCTCGAATAAACAAATATTTCACCATAAAAATATAATATCGATAAATTACAAAAAAAAATTATAAATATACAACCCAATTTTTATGGGGATAGTAGTTTTGCATTATTAGAACATACGTAAAAAATACCGCTATTAAAAAAAAAAACCTAATCCAGAATATCGGTAATGTGTAGCTGTGATTGACCTTCCACTGCACTTGCCAGATGTTGACTGAAAGTGTACTCGTGGGAGGGGGTCGTGGCGGCGATAGGAGCGCTCAAAGCGAGTGTTAAAAAAAGAATAGCGGTAAAATTTACCGATGTTTCGGGCAGAGAGTTAACTCTCCTTGCACACGGACCCGTCCTATTCTTATTACGCCACTGTTAATGAGATTTGAGATTGTAATATGGCACAGTTTCAGTTATCAGTTTTAAACAACTTCCAAGCTCACATTGTTAAAGTGACTTCTTAATTTGCTTTTTATAAAGCTCATATTGAAGAATGTTCACAATAATAAGTTGATCCAAAATTGTCAGGATTCCAAAAGCAGCTATTTTGAGTTGATTATAACAATCTGGAAGGCTATACCACGTTTCGAAATTAATTTGATTTTATTTGCAGCAATTGGATAATTATTTCCATTTGTAATTTATTGTCAAATATGCTTTTTCTCTTTCCAGCAAAGCCGAAAATTTAGAAAACCACAAATCCTTGTAATTCAAATAAAGGCCGATTCACATTATATAAATTTATAAGGTTATATAAATTTTTTATAGTTACTTTTAAGAGGAATCCAAAAATGTAAAAATATACAGGGTGTTCTATTTTAAATTTTAAAGTTTGAGTCCGTTTTCGGTTGAACCGGAAGTCGTATTGCAACCTTAATATTTTCATCGAATCCGAAAAATACCGTAAAGCCCAGATACAAAAGTTTATTTTTATATCTGCAATAGTATTCAGATATTTGTTTGTTTCCATACTTTTACGCAACTCTGTATATAATGTAACATATTCATCATATGGAAAATGTTTACAAAACAACGAATTGTGCAACAAAGACGAATATACTAGAAAATCTTGAAACAAAAAACTAACCGACCTTTACCCTGACTGTCATTCATTTAATCAGTAAAAAGAGGGTCAGGTTAAAGGTTGGTAAAATTTTTTTTTTTAATAAGTTATAAAAGTTAAGGTAATAGAATACAACAAAACAGCTGGTTGGCAAACCGAAAGTACCTGACTGATCTTTCAACATACACGAACACACAATGTACAGCGAAAGGCATTTGGTGGTCACACAAGTTTATTTTTATTTTAGGAAGCAATGAAAATCATGGGACTACCAGGCTGGTTGCACTGGACAGCATGGTTTATCAAAACGGTTTCTTTTCTTCTCATCTCGATTATACTGATTACCTTATTGGTGACAGTATCTTGGTCTCCTAATACCAAGTATAAGGTCTTTACACTAGCAGACCCTTGGATAATATTCGTATTTTTTATGATGTATATGGTTTCGATAGTTACATACTGTTTTGCTGTCAGCGTTTTCTTTTCAAAAGGTAAGACGCCACCCCTACAAAGACAATTGTATCTAAAGATAGATAATTAGTGTTAAAAATCCTTAATAATTAAAGTACATTAAAATAACAAACATTAAAAACTATCAATTAAATTTTATAACCAAAATTAAGTGTATTAATTCTAATTTTTTTTTTTATTTTGCACGTATGATTAATTCAGTGAACTTTTTATCTATCGACCCAGTAAAATAGTAAAACAGCTGCGATATTCTTAGGTAAAACGATGGATAAGGGAACGATCGATGCGATCTTATTATTGCTTTGTGTGGAATTTATTCGGGACTGTAGAAAATAACCGACACATTCGGAAAAATTGTTATTCGAGAAACGATCGATCAAGATTTCACTGTAGTTGTTTATAGCATACAATAGTAAAAAAGCTATTTTTTAGGTTATTGCTTATAGGTTTCATCAAATTTTACTTATTTCCTTTTGTTTACTTATTTCTTAAGAAACATTTTGAACGTACTATTAATGTCTTATATAACCAATATAATCTGCTGTTATGATTTTTTTTTGCAGCCAATATGGCAGCTATAATAGGCACGATACTATTTTACTTCCAGTTCGATATATATGGTCAATTACACTCGGTAGAAAATTTAAGCTTGACTTTAAAGCTGCTTGGATCTCTCATATTAAATGTGGCCTTTGGTTATGGACTAGAAGTAATAATAATGTTTGAAGCAAATGGCGAAGGTAATATTTAGATATTTAATGTATAAATAAATTTAAAATATTTAATATATTTAAAATCGTAGGAGTGCAGTGGCATAATATTTGGAAAACTGGATCACCTAGCGATAATTTAACGCTAGGACATATTATAATCATGTTGCTGGTCGACACAGTTTTGTATTTTTTAATTGCTATATACGTAGAAGCTGTTTTTCCAGGAGACTACGGAGTCCCTCAAGTGTGGTATTTTCCATTCACTTGCAACTATTGGTGCACAGGGAAAATTGGTATGAAAATCTTATAAATACATTAATGTTATGATTAATAATTATTACACTTATAAAAGTCATACATATTAATTTCAAAAATATTCACGGCACCTAATTCAATTTTTTATTTTGCTTAATACTTTCGTTATCTAGGGAGTTTTCAGATTTTAAAGAATATACTTTAATCTTATCACTAAGCCAATCTTTAAGCACCAAAAGTTTCTACATTACAAAATTTTAATCTATTGCTAATCATGTTTTATAAATCACCTTGGTTTTAATCATAATATGTGGTTTTAATACTGTCATTTCTTTTTCAAAATTCTAATGTAGTATTATTTATTATTTTTTCTGCGTCCAGCCAGAAAATCAGTTATTACCGATCAATTTTTATGGTGCCTGTACACCTGAGAGTAAAGTACTCTCGAGAGTAGCGTCGCCAAGGATACAGCCCCTGAGAGTAACTCGCGATTGGCTGTATCCTTGGCGACGCTACTCTCGAGAGTACTTTACTCTCAGGTGTACAGGCACCATATGACTGGAAAATACATCTTTACTGGACTTGACCAGTAAAGTGATGGTTACCATGGCAAATCAACACCTTACCAGGCGTGAAAGCCGGTGTTGGCAATCTATTGTAGAGAGACGCAAGATCGTCCTCTACCCGTCAACAAAACACCGCCGCTGCCTAGTTAGCTAAGTTAGTCGTGATTATGTGACTGCCGTCAATTGCATTTCTATTTCTATTTCTTTTTAAATTGTGAAAAGAGTGACATGATTGCATATTTTAGCAATATCTTTAATAATGGTGTAACAGGGTATCAGAGATCTCACAGGCACTACACTTTGAGAAACAGCTATAGAATATACATATTTTTTATTCTAATTAGTAACTGCCAAAGTTTGATACATCCTTTTTGTTCAATAATAGGTTAAATCCTTTTAATGATTTATCAGTTTTATTTATTACTCCTTATGTTTTCTTGACAATAAAATTGTTTCGGGATAAATAGTTTTACCTCATTAACGCATTGCTTAAAGTTAAAAATCACGTAATAAAAAATTTTTGTAAATTTTAGATCCTATTGATAATGATGAACCACCACTTGTAGGACGAGATTATGAAAGAGAACCAAATAAATTGCTTGCAGGAATCAAAATAAAACATTTAAGAAAAGAGTTTAGAAAAAAGGTTGCCGTACGAGATCTTTCACTTAATTTATACGAAGATCAAATTACAGTTCTTTTGGGACATAACGGAGCTGGAAAAACCACTACTATGTCTATGTTGACAGGAATGATAACGCCAACAAGTGGAACGGCCATTATTGGTGGCTACGACATACGGAAAAACATGAATGGTGTAAGAAAGAGTCTGGGATTGTGTCCGCAACACAATATATTATTTGATGAATTAACAGTACGCGAACATTTGTACTTTTACAGTAAATTAAAAGGTCTACGTGGTAAAGCAGTTAATAAAGAAATAAATAAATATATCGAACTTCTGGAACTTCAACCTAAGGTACACAAACAAATAAGGCAGCTTCACAATTACCCAGGAATACGTTTATCGTATTGACGTGCGCATGTCAGTCTGATAAACGAATTGGTCAACTTTCTTTCCGTTGGCGTTAGCGTTCCCGGGCAATTATGAAGCGGCCTTTATTTGTTGCTAAAAACACATACATGCTTGTACAGGGTGGGAAAATTTCGATGTTTTCATAGGGAATCTCGGTAACTATAAGAGGTATCAAAAAACGGACCGCGCATCCTCGATCTCTTTTTTCGAGAAAAAGTTAATGGTGAAAACTAAAATTGGTTATCGTCTTTTGTTTTCGAGTTATTGCCGATAACTCGATTTTTCGACTTTTCGTTTTATATTTCGCTTGTTTATGAAAATAAACAAAAATAATTTTGACGTTTTACAGGCACTTTTTTGATAATGCAGTGGCGTAGACTATTTTTCAAAAATAAATCCGAAATTCGAGTTGTGACATAAAGTTGTATTTATTTAAATGAACCCCATAGTTGGCTATGACTTATTTAACTTCCTTATTTCTTTGTCATTCCAAATATATAAGGGTTGATACATTTATTTTCAATAATACGCAAGTTACGAAGGTTTTTTAGATTTTTTTTTAAACAAAATTATAGTAGGCTGTGGAAACCTGGAAACAAAAACAAAACAAGGTGTAAAACCTTCTAAAACTCATTTGGTACAAGTTACCAAGGTTTTGTAATTGGTTTTTGTGATAAACATTACAAATATTTGAACATAAGATAAACTACAATAAACTACATTACTGCAGATTCCGACTTTATCGTTGTTTCCTTATTTTTATATATTTATAATGTTTATCTCAACAACAAATTACAAAACCTTCGTAACCTGTACCAAATGAGTTTTAAAAGGTTTTACACCTTGTTTTGTTTTTGTTTCCACAGCCTACTATAAACTATAATTTTGTTTAAAAAAAAATCTAAAAAATCTTCGTAACTTGCGTATTATTGAAAATAAATGCATCAACCCTTATCGCCGATAACTCGATTTTTCGACTTTTCGTTCTATGACTATATTTCGCTTGTTTATGAAAATAAACAAAAATAAGTTTGACGTTGTACAGGCACTTTTTTAATAAAAATGCAGTGGCATAGACTATTTTTCAAAAAAAATCCGAAATTCGAGTTGTGACATAAAGTTGTATTTTTTTAAACGGAACCCATAGTTGGCTATGACTTATTTGAATTCCTTATTTTTTTGTAATTCCAAATATATAATGGTTGATGTATTTATTTTCAATAATACGCAAGTTACGAAGGTTTTTTAGTTTTTTTTTTTAAACAAAACTATAGTAGGCTTTAAAAACAAAAACAAAACATTATTTAAAACTCATTTGATACTAGTTACGAAGGTTTTGTAATTGTTTGTTGTGATAATCATTATAAATATATAAAAATAAGGAAACAACGATAAAGTCGGAATCTGCAGTAATGTAGTTTATTGTAGTTTATCTTATGTTCAAAGATACTGGTTGGGAAACGGTTAAAAGGTTACGATATGTTTTCGAAAATTTTAACACCCTCTATCTTTAAAATGAAGCTTTTACGGACCAATGTTAATGTGAAATATTCGCTTTAAAATAAGTTTTTGTATCGACTGTTAAAGTCCTGCTACAAAAAAAAAAGTGGACAACTCTGGATATGAACTTCAAAAACTTGCAAGATAAAGCAACCTGTGCGTGGTTCACAAATTTTAGTTTACTAAATCCTGATTAAAATAACTTATTAATTTTAAAATATATTTTTAAATTTAACCCGTTTACCCTACTGCACTACAAATAAGTAATGTAAATATTATGCAGATACTGGTCAACATGTGTTTTTATCAAATAATTTTAGGCCAATGCAAAATCTTCCGCATTATCTGGGGGAATGAAAAGACAACTTAGTGTGGGTATAGCATTATGTGGAGACTCCAAAGTAATTATGTGTGACGAACCTTCATCAGGAATGGATCCGTCAGCTAGAAGGGCTTTGTGGGATCTTTTAGCTTCGCAAAAGAAAGGTAAATTTACATGCCTTAAATGTCATTTGTTCGGCTATACATAACGTTTTAAAAAGTAGTTTTTTCCAGTTATAAAACCTATTCTAAATTTTTTTAATACGAATCACAACTCTATTTTTGGATACAGAACTATATAGGGCCCCATTAAGGATGGTTTTTCTAATTTTTCGTTTGACTACTATTGAATTAAAAATATTTATTGATAAATTTTCATATTTTAAGCATATTATCAAAGAGTGTCAATATTATTTGGTTCAATAAGCTATGGATCGTAGATTCTATCTATACAATCAAATAATAAAATATAAGTGTAGTCAGACCTTATCAGAGGGGTGGCAGGAGGGGTGGCAGGAGGGTCAGATGCCCCGGGCCTCGCCATTTTAGGGATCTCAATGTTTAACTTGATTTGTTTAAAAGAATACCTACATAATATTTATGTAGTTAAAATAACAGATTTATAACATTTATATCATCGAACGACTATCAACATTTTATATTTTTCCGTTACAGTTTTTCATTTGGAAGGGCCTCAGAAACATTGTTCCCGGGCCTCGCATCTATTCTGAAAGGCCCTGAGTGTAGTAAATCTAAATGTGTAAAACAATACAGTTTACATATTTAGGTGTCTTAAAAGGAAGTTCCTTCGTCACTCACTATTTTACTAACATATCCCCAATGGAAATACGTTACTTCGTAAATGCTTTTAACTTAATGTTGATGTTTGCTTAATAGCCACTGTTTGCAGTGGCGCGGCGACAAGGGGACAAGGGGGGTATCGATGCCCCGGGCGCCAGTCTTCGGGGGGTGCCGCGAATACAAAATATTTATGCGTTTATTTCACTTATTTAAAGCCAGAAAACTAAAATGCCATTACACTATTAAAATTTGTTCTCATTATCATTACAGTGTATTTATAGTTATTAAGGCTACTTCCATCTCTCTAGCCAAGTGTGCGTTTTGCTTACCGTGCGTTAGGACTCACTTACCATGCATGCAGGCTGTACGGTAAATCATTTACATTAGTGGTAGTAGAAAAAATAAATAATGCAACATTATTTTACCTAAAACTCACGAAGTACAATAAAAATACGGACCATGGTGGGCGAAAAAAAATTACACCCCGAGTGCCATTTACCCTCGCTACGCCACTGACTGTTTGCATATCTTTTAACCGAATTTTTTTGTAACTTTATCATAATGTTAACATATTTCAGTTTCTAAAAGAAAGTAATGTTTTAATCTACTATACAGGGTGATTGATTGAGACCGGTACTTAAATTTTGGTTATGACCATAATGGCATCTGATCTGTTTAATGAAAGTATTTTCAAGATGGCGACACTTCCGGATATACCGGAAGTTGACGTCTACTTTCTTATTTCAAATACAATTGTCTATTTTTTATTGCATTTTTGGATTTAGCACATTATATTGGACCTATTAATAGCATTCCCTATACCTAAGTGCAGTCGTTTCTTAGATTTTTGGACTTTTTTGAAAATTTTTTGATTTTCGTTGTGATGCTTAATATTATCTACCGCCGCCATTTTCAAAGAGAAAAGCCTCAAATTTAGACTATGCATAGAAGAAACCTTGGAGTTCATGCTGGAATTTTTCCAATCGATGCATTACTTACAAGGTGTTCAAAATTTAATTTCCTTTTAATACAACTTCAGACCAGTAAAACTCGTTTATTTCAAATACATTGACCAAATTTTTTTTTCTATTTTATAATGCAAAATTAAATCCTGCATCAATCTGTATTAGCGTTTTCTATACCCATCTGCAATAATTTTCAAGTTATTAAGAATTTTAGATAAAGTTGAGAGAAATTAAAACATTTTTAAATAGTAGACCTTGGAAACGTCAACAGATACCAATATTAATAATTGTCAACCACTTTTATCGCGTTTGTCTATATGGTCTATAATAGTGTTCATGAAAATGGAAAATCAAGAGCATTCAAACACGGTTACTTTGAATTTATTTTACATTCATGGACAATATCAGAAGATTGTTGAAAGTGCGAACGAAGAGTTGTTCATTTTTAACGTAGCTTGTACAGCATAGTATGTTAAACCCAAGTCTTGCGCTGCCGATCGAAATGACCGCTGAAGATGGGCATTAAAATATCCCAGGATGTAAACTTCATTAGTTTCATTATTTGTCACACGCTTAGGTCGATTACTAGCAGATTTCACTCTTTTAAATTGCAAAAAAATTGATTCTATTCATTGAAATTTCTGCCTGGTCATTACAGTCAAATGAGGATAGCTCTGACTCAACACACGCCAAGTTCTTTCAATAATCTTGTGACATTCTCCAAGAATATAAAAGATATTCAAAATATCCGTGTTCGAATACTCTTGACTTTCCATTTTCATGAACACTACAGACAAACGCTATGAAAGTGGTTGACAGTTATTATTATTGGCTTTTGTTGTCATTTCCAAGGCCTACTATTTAAAAATGTTTCAATTTCTCTCAACTTTATCTAAAATTCTCAATAACTCGAAAATTATTGCAGATAGGTATAGGAAACGCTAATACAGATTGATGCAGGATTTAATTTTGCATTATAAAATAGAAAAAAAAAATTTGGTCATTGTATTTGAAAAAAACGAGTTTTAGTGGTCCGAAGTTGTATTAAAAGAAAATTAAATTTGGGACACCCTGTAAGTAATGCATCGATTGCAAAAGTTCAAGGATGTACTCCAAGGTTTCTTCTAGGCATGGTCCAAATTTAAGCGTTTTTTCTTTAAAAATGGCTGCATTAGATAATATTAACACTTCTGTCTACACCAGGTTCATTTTGCATATAGTGTGCACCATAGGTCTGGCTGGACCTATATGCATTTTATATGGAAATGACAAAAAAAAAGATGTCAAAAAAAGGAAAACAATTTTATTTGAAAATCCAAAAAGTAAAATTCAAGATAACATAAAAAGAAAAACCATTTTGTCTGAAAAACCAGAAATCATAGATTTTCACTTTTTCAAGCATTTAAAACACTACTGGTACTGAGTGGTGTTGTAAGCATACTGGTTCTGAGCAGTTCACTTACAAAATTGCCCATAAAAATTAAAAAACCATCGATATTTTAGTGTATCTTTCATAATACGCTTCTAAACACATTTGTTGAGGATATCATGGAATGACAAGTCATCAGCTGGCATATTTTTTTATTTTCACATTACTTTATGGTGCAATAGGTCTGGCCAGACCTATGTGTAGACAGAAGGGTTAAGCATCACGATGAAAATTAAAAATTTTTCAAAAAAGTCCAAAACTCTAAAAAAACTACTGCACAGGTATGGAAATGCTATTAAAAGTCTCTTTAAAATAACGTTTAAAATTCAAAAATGCAATAAGAAATAGACCATTGTATTTGAAATAAGAAAGTAGACGTCAACTTCCGGTATATCCGGAAGTGTCGCCATCTTGAAAATACTTTCATTAAACAGATCAGATGCCATTATGGTCGTAACCAAAATTTCAGATCCATACCCTTTTTAATTCTTCATATCTTTTTAAGTACCGGTCTTAATCAATCACCCTGTATACTGTATAGTATACAGATATATTTACATTTTTCATAAAATTTCAGGTAGGACTATTCTTCTTACTACCCATTATATGGATGAAGCTGACCTGTTGGGAGACAGAATCGCAATCTTGGCTGGAGGACATTTGCAATGTTGTGGATCGAGTTTTTTCCTTAAAAAACGATACGGCGCTGGTTACCACCTTATTATGGAAAAAGCAAAGAATTGCAACGTTAACTCTGTTACCGATTTGTTAAAAAAATACATACCAAATATCGAAGTAAATATACATTTTTAAATAACATTTATATAAGAAATATTTATAGTAAGATTTAAAATATTATCGTTATTCGTCGTATAAACTGAAATGCATATAAAAAAATACGCTTATACACTATACAGGGTGGTCCAAATTCGATGGGATTGCATGGGTATCTCGGTTAATATTTAAGATAGAGAAACGGTTAAATTACCAAAAATGTGCAGTTTTTTGAGACAAACTCGGAACCGTTTTCAAAAATATTCTATCATTTCCGGTTTTCGAGTTATCGAATAAAAAGTGTTTTTTTGTCATATTAATAATGTGTCATATCTCCGTTATTGTTGTAAATATCAAAAATATTTATTAAGATTATTTTTGGATATTTTTATGTTTAATTTGATTATACTAAAAAAAAAATCTTTACGCTCGCCGTTAAAAAGTTATGACACAAACTTACCTTTTTTTAAATGGAAACGATAGTTGGCTATGACCTATTTAAATTCCTCATTTTTTTCTCATTTAAAATCAACAGATAATTCATTTTTTTCACAAATGTTCAACAATTTTAACATAATTCAACATTTTTCAACTTTTTAAAAAAACATCCCTGAGGATGCCGATAAAATAACATCGGCGAAACATATCGGATCTTTTTTAAAATTTGCAACGAATAAACCTGTTTGAAAACCAGCAACTTTTCGTTTATTTAATTTATTAGAATCTTTTGGTTTTTTAAGAAACATTTTTTTCATACATTTATTCCTTTTTAATTAAATTTAATTTTTGAAGTAATAGATGTTAGGATGTTTTTCTGTATTATTTTTAAACTCATCATAAAAATAATTACAAGAAATATTCTTGTAATTGTATGCATTAAGTTTAAGTTCGAATATTAAATGAACTTCACTAAACATTCTCATTTCAAAAAAGGGTAACCGAAAAAGAGAACAAAAGTGAACATTTTTACATGAAAAAAGAAAAAGAAATATCAGAATTAAAAAAGAGAAAATGTTTCTTTAAAGTGATATTCTGGCAACCCTATGTAAATGAATGTAATAATATTAAATTATAAGGTTCGGCCACATCATTTTAAGCCTGTTCTGTCCTCAATTAAATTGATAAATTTAATATCATCCATAATAAAAGAAAACAACAACTCACAACACACACAAAGGTTACGATTTGAGTGCAAAGCGAGCGGTATTTGCCAAGAGGAGTGGGTCTACCCACTCGCGTAGAACGCGAATGGAGCGCCTGCGAGAGGAGACGTTGGGAATACGATTGTCAGTGGTTTGTGCACCCCTAGCGTTCAACGGTAGCGATATCGCTGAACAGGTGGAGTTGAGAATACCAGCCCTCAAAGACATTAAAGCGTACCGCAAACATGAGCAAATAATGAACGGTCGGCCTTTATCCCCACCACTTTTCTCGCATTTTGCTGTAAGGAGTTGGCCCGCTAAGGTTTGTTCCAACAGCGATTTAAAATCGGTTTGTTACGAGTTCATGAACCGGGTTATTCGCATGCGTGAACTATGTACTGCTAGATGTACTGAACAATAAGTTTGTTGGAACGCTTTTACGACTCGCCTAACTGTAAATGTCATTTGCGCATCGCTAAGGTAAACACCTTAAGAATCTAGTACTAAGTAGGGGTCGGGAGAGCGATGCATAGCTACATGAGCTCACGTTAGTTATGAACAGCGCAAGCGTCTAAAAATCCCGACAACAATTCGTCTTTCAGTCCATGTACTGTTCTGATCGTCCGAAAACCCGTACACGAATTGATTTGAGATGTGTTGGAACGGATTACTGACCGTCCGGTGAACTGTCAGAGCTTGTGTTGGAACGCGATATTGATACTGCGCAAACTCAAATCGTTTACTGTACCGTGCAAATTGCTTGTTGGAACAAAGTATAACGAAGGCCCCGGGCTAACCATAGATAAAGGGTAACGCAACTATGGACACCTTCATTCGTTATCCGCTACGCAGCGTATTAAGAATGAACCCCAAGCCGTGTGTGTAGGTGGGGTGTATGTCTGGTTGGATTTTGAATGAAGTTGGTCATGAACGCAACATACACGCCACGTACATGGGGTTCAACCAGTGGCGTGCAGTCCATGAATGCGTTGGATGCGGCACATCCCTTAACATTTTGAATTATTTCATACATTAATTTAATATATACCTAATTTGTTTTTCTAAAATTAATTTGTAAAGAGTAATTGTTCAACTATTATGCCCATAAAAAGTTACATTTTAAAGTTAAGGGGAAAAAGATCTTATAATATTTCCCATTTGTCTGACTGCCTCATTTAAGGCCGTGAATGCGGTGTAGCGCTCCGCATCTAGGGGCTGGACTTGTAGCAATAGAGATATAGAAGTTAACGCATGCGTATTAAGTATCAGTTGGAGCTATACACTAGCTCTAGATGCTGTTTTAAAAACAGCATCTACAGCTAAAAACGCATTCACCGATCACCACAGAAGCCGATCACCGATTCAGTGGTGAGCTGTAGGGGGCTCGCGGGGGCTCGCGCGAGCCCTTTGTTAAATTATTCCTTAATTTGCGAGCCCCTTGTTCTTTTTGTTAACCATTTTCTCAAGAAAAAATATATCTTAAAATCATTGTCATTACATACATTTGTAAAGCGACCAAGTCATGCCTATCAAGCAATGACGATTAAATTTAGAATAACCCGTCGCACAATAGAATTTTTTGAATTATGTACAATCACTCGATTATTCACGTTTGAATTTAAAATGCCATTTTTTTTCCAACATATAATTAACATTATTTTTTTGTTTTTATTTAACTATGAGCGAGCCCTTTGTTAAAAATTTTATAGCTCACCACTGCCGATAATGCGCTAGTATTGTGTTCGCGCTTAGCGTTTTTGTTGGATTCGATTTAATTAAACATGAATGCAACATGCAACTGCATAGTGGAGAGTTTGTTAAAACCGTCATAGCTCTGAATTTTTTTAGTGGCTGTACAATAAAAGTTTTTTTTATGTTAATAAGTTGCAGAGCTCGAATATCTCTATTTTTTTATTTTTTTATTATCAGTTACAATTGTGTTTAGCTTTGTTAAAAATACGAGAGTTTCTCTCGCAGTTATGTTCATCACGAATTATAACAAACTAGTAAGAAGTTGCATTTTTTTTTTAAATTAAAAGTTTTTCTGATTATTACAAGTTATTGGTAGTACAAGTTAATAATAATACGTTGTCATGATATTTTACGGGATTCAAGTATGTAGGTATATGTGGGTGATGAAGATTTAAATAAATTTTTAAGGATATTTTTTTTATATTCGACAGCATCCCTTACAGTAAAACCCACCGCACGCCACTGGGTTCAACTGTTTTCAATGAAACAAGTATTCGAATCTGCCCATAAGAATGCATACACAGTGGAGAGTTTTTTTTTCCTTTTTATTACAATATATTAATGGTGTTTAAAAACATTTTTATTAGCCATTCTTACGTAAAAAAAAATCGGTTATTGCTACTAGACCATTTAACGTGTATTTGTTTTAGGTTGAAAGTAATATTGGTTCACAATTGTCTTATGTATTGACTGAAGCACATGCATCGGTTTTCGAAACGATGTTAAATGATTTAGAAAGCCAAAGCAGTTCGTTAGGAGTCAGAAGTTTTGGTATATCTTTAACTACTTTAGAAGAAGTATTCATGAAGTACGTACTTTTTAATAAAATTGTCTTACATTCGATTAATTCAGATTCAATTTTTGTTTTTAGAGTAGGAGCTGACACGGACAAGAAGAGATTAATAATCAAAGGGAAGCAGATGGAGAATTTTCACAACAACAACGTGATACCTCTTCTGGGTACGTAACTTTTATAACTGTCTTACATTAATAAAAGTATATTTAACTTTTAATTTTAGAGTGGAAGCTGAATATGGGCAAAACGACACACGTTGTAAGTATTAAAACATTTTGCTTTTAAAATATGAAAATTATTTTTTTTTTTAATAATCCTATTCATTTCAGTGGATGTAGGTCATCATCAATTCCTAACCGGATTCAGTCTTTGGTCAAATCAATTCAGTGCCATGATCAAAAAGAAAATTTTAGCTTTGCTACGTTCGTGGCGTCTAGTGTTAGTTCATTTTATTATTCCTGTTATTCTTAATATACCCTTTTTCTTGGGTACCTTCGCAAAATCTAACAATACAGGTCTACCTAAACTGGAAATAACTCTTGATTCGTATGATACTCCTATAACTGTTATTGGAGGAGATGATAACCCGTATAAAAATACGTACATAAATTACTTGGCTCAAAACAAATATTTGCATATCGACTGGAAAAAAGAAAATGTTACAGAACATATGCTTAAACAGGTAAACAGTTTTTTTACAAAAATTTTGATCCCTTTTCGCCTTCTTCAAATGGAAATTATAATACAGTAATGCCTCCATTTACACGGTCTCCATTTACGCGGATTCACTTTATTGCGGTTGAACAATTTTTTAGTTATCTACCACTACTATTTGAAAGTGACACGATCTTCCGATCGGCAAAGCAATAGATTCATGACAGAATTTTTAAATATACACCGCCGCCGAATAACTGCCACCTTAACGATTTTGAGATAGGGAATCTTCTACTGATTATATGAGCTACAATTGGTGTAAATTTGTAGGTAGCAGTCTTCCGTTAAAATTTGACATTTAACCAGGGGCGGACAGGCCCGCCGGGCAACCGGGCAAATGCCCGGTGGGCCGCTGGGTTCAAGGGCCGATGTCGGTGGCGTTAACACCAAATCATTTCCAAATCTAAATGAATTTTTCTACTACTATATAATCAGCTTTATTTTACCAACTTAATAAAAAAATCCCGGGTGTTAGTGTTCTTTTTAGTGACTGTTTACGTCAGCGCATAAATAAAAAAAACCTAAGGTGTACGGTCGATGTCTGCTGAGACTGTTGACAGCATTTGGGGAGGCTACAGGCTACCAATACAAGTTTCTTTATTTTTTGTTCAGTGTGAAAATTAAAGACAGATTAATAATTAATTAACCAAGTAAGTTTCGTTGTTAAATTATAAGTGATATAAGCTGAAGTTAGACTGGACACGTATCACTAAATTTTTTAAAGATTATTGTGTTTGAATAAATTTTGGACATTATACGCATGCAGCATAAACTGCATTATTATTATATTATCCAAAATTTGTATTATTAATATGTACTTAATTAATTAAATGACTGTGAATATACATATATTTACTTGGCTATTTTTAATCTTCTAATTATTTATAATTAATTATTAAATACATTTGTTTGGATACAAATTTCAATATGTACAGGGTGGCCTATTTTCGATGCCCATACAGAGTATCTCGGTTATTATCCAAGATAGAAAAAAACTAAGTACGTAGTCTCGATTTCTTTTTCGAGAGAAATTCATTACCGTAAACAGGTTTTTGATATCTTTTTTAATTTTCGAGATATAGCCAAAAACCGATTTTTGGCAATTTTCAAAATGTTAAATATCTTGCTTAAACGAAAAGATAGAGAAAAACTTTAAAGACATTTTTGGCATGGTTTTTTGTTCTTAATAAGATGGCGATATTTAATTTGTTTTTAATCATATAAATACCGATATATTACACCCAACTTTCTTATTTTAAATAGCAACCATAAGCAAATTATATATTTTTGAAAAGCGCAAATAATAAACTTTCGATTGATGTCAAAGCCAACTATGGTTGCCATTTAATATAAGAAAGGCGTAATATATCAATATTTGTATGAACAAAAAAAAAATGAACATCGCTATCTTATTAAGGACAAAAAACCATGCAAAAAATGTCCTTAAAGTTTTTCTCGATCTTGTTGTTTAAGCGAGATATTTAACATTTTTGAAAACACCAAAAATGGTGTTGGATATATTTCGAGTATGAGAAAAGATATATATATCCAAATATATAAGGGTCGATGTATTTATTTTTAATAATACGCAAGTTATGAAGGTTTTTTAGTTTTTTTTTCTAAGAAAATCATAGTAGGCTGTAAAAACAAAACCCAAACAAGGTGTAAAACCTTATAAAACTCATGTGGTACAAGTTACCAAGGTTTTTAAATTTTGTTGTTGAGATAAACATCAAAAATTTTTGAAAATAAGAAAACAACGATATAGTCGGAATCAGCAGTAATTCAGCATATTGCCCTGCCCTGCACATATATCGAAAATTAAAAGAGATATCAAAAATCTGTTTACGGCAAAAAATTTCTCTCGAAAAAAGAAATCGAGACTACGTACTTAGTTTTTTTCTATCTTGGATAATAACCGAAATACCCTGTATAGGCATCGAAAATAAGCCACCCTGTACAGTCTACAGATAATACCTCTAAATAATTACACTATGGGTGGTTTCGACACCGTTATTGTAAGTTGAAAAGCGTAAGTTAGGGTACATTTTTTATACGTGATTTTTTTATGCAAATCCAATAACTTACTGGCAACCTTTAGTGTAAGGCCTGAGTGAAAAAGCGTGCAGCGGTGCGTGCGGCGGAGCGGGGCGTGCGAAATAGTAGCGTTGACTGAGTGGCCTCAGTAAACGCAGTAAACAGACAGCGTTCGAGTGACGTATATACTATAAACTGTCATAATGGCTTCCTACGATATTATTGATATGTATTTAGAAGAATAGTTATTTATGTATCAAGGCCAAAAAGTGTAACTTTTTCGGCCGCGTCTGGTTTGCTGGCCGAGACGTATATAATAATATACAGGGTGTTCTATTTAAAATAACTAGCTTGGTTGCCATAGCAAATAAACCGTAAAAAACAAAAAAAACATCGAGTATACCATAAAGCGCGAAAAAGATAGCGATGCATATTTTATAATAGTTATTTATGTATCAAGGCCAAAAAGTGTAACTTTTTCGGCCGCGTCTGGTTTGCTGCAGCAAACAGGCAAGGCCGAAAAAGTACGTTTTGGCCGAGGTGCATATTACATTTTTTGTTTTGTTAGAAACTACGTGACATTCTGTCACTGACAGATGACGGCGTATGTACTGCATTACCGGCCCTCTCCTTAGCAACGGCCGTAAAAGTTACTTTTTCGGCCGTTGCTAAGGGTAACGGCCTGGTACTATATGGTTGCTAACGCGTCCGTCAAACAGCTGTTTCTAGTACAATCGCACAAAAAATTCATTTTTGAAATTTGACGACACTTTAATATATAAATTGTTGTAATTTATTAATTTAAGGTAGGAATAATCTGAAAAATTGTATTTGTATTCTCTGTTTATTCGTTTTTTAAAATTTAATTACAAAATAAACAATAATCCTAAACTATAAAGTGTAAATTCAGAAAGAGAAAAAATAATAATATTTATTATTATAATGAAAAACTACATATCTTGGAAAAAATTTAAAAAGTACAGCAAAAACTGGCAAAAAATGAGCAAAAAATTGTAACATGAAAACATTTCGAGTTTTTAGCAAATGTACCTCAACGTAAAGTTGGAGGTACAATTCTTTTTTTTTAATTATCTTGTATTTGAGACCAGCAAAAAATTTATGATGTACCACCAGTACTGGACGGACCTACCAAAAACGCTGGAAAACGCTGTAAAAAGACAAGCTGGTTTGAACTCGAACGCCACGCCACGCCGAACGCAAACAAGCACGCTCTATCCCGGCGTGCACTCAGGACACTTGCATTCATAACCGTGTGTTTGACACAAACGCCACACGCCCCGCCCCGCTCAACGCTCCGCTCAAGCGGGCACTCAGGCCTTACACTTAAGCAAATTTGATATGGAAAACGCGGGGAGGGGCAAAAACAATCAATGCCATAAAAACGATATCGCGAAAGTTTATTTTACCTATGTGGGCCGATTTTGGAGAAATTGCCCGGTCAGTTTTATGCACCCAGTCCGCCCCTGCATTTGATCACACGCCTCCGGGGTGGCAAATATTTTTTTAATGTTATGGACATTTAGAAACTATGAAGTTTTCGTCTCTTTTTTTTAGGATAGTTAATAATTATTGCCAATTTTTATCGCTAAAGCAACACGAGTTAATAAATGATAGTTACATCAGTGTTTTTTGTTTGCAGTAACCTCTTGTATGGGACGTATTTATTAAAAAAATAAATTTAAATACATTTTTCTAGTCCAATAAGAATAGCATATTTGAGAATAATATGGAACAGGTCCCTATTTAAAACATGCTTTCCATGGTTCCATTTATGTGGTTTTCATTTACGCGCTGTTTTTGTGAAACGAATTAAGGCTCCCCAGACAGAGGCGGTACGGTACGATTCGGGACGATATCTTAATAAGATTGCGGCATATGGAAGCGCCCACACCAATGATGAGCGCGATATACCTGTTTAGCAATGACAAGCGGGTTTAATTTGTATGTCCGAAATAAGTTTGATTCTTTTTGGGTAATCTTGTCAGTGTAATCCCCATACCCGCGTAAATGGAGGGATTACTGTACTCCCAAATCCCAAATAATTTTTCAATGCAAAGCTTACACAATGTCCGCGTGGTATGTATTTCCATCATAAATCATTTATTAATCAATACCTAAAAATATATCACCCTGTATTTATTCGGTTTTTAGAATCAAAATCAAATTCTCTTTCAATATATTTAAGGTTTTTTGTTACTTAAGTATTATTTGTTTAATATTGGCGAATAAAGAACTTTCACTGAATGTTAATATTAAATAACTTAATAATGGCAGTGCAAAATAGTTTGAAAGTTTTATATTTTCTGGTGCCTGCTGGTGGTTAAATTTTTAAATTGACACACAAGGTGTTTGTTTTGTTTAGTCTATTTTGCTACAAATAATTCTTTTTAAATAGATTATGCAATATTTTTCACATTAATTTGTAATAGATAATGTAATTGCTATTTACAGACTGAATCAGCATAATGTCTAAAATTAACGTCTATCGAGTTATTGAATCATGATTTGTGAATAAATACAGGGTGTCCCAGATTACATTTCCAGCATGGGGATCTCGCTTATTATAAGAGATGCAGATTAGCTTATTTTTTATTTATTTATCCGGACCTCTTCTACCTTTCAGATTAGCTTAAATTAGATGAATTATTCCTAAGGATGAGATGTGCCTCAATCAATTTTTAAAAGTACAAAATTCGTCGTGCTTAAGATGTTAAAGCAAATAATATGAAAATGTCGAATTTCTTTTTTCTCTCATAACTTTTTTGTCTTAATCATTAGAACAATTTTATTTGTACTCTCTTAAGACACTTTTTAACGGAGAATGTAACTGTTATTTTATTTTATTTTTAACACCTACCATTTTCGAGATATTACCCCTAATTTCATTTTTTCTTATGGGCCGTGAAGTTGGCTATGGAATAGTTAGATGTGCTTTTTTCTCCTCCTTTAAATGAGATATTACTTGTTATATCTATTTTTATAAATAAGTCACAAAATGAAAAAAAATCCTATTTTATCTATCACTTATCAAGTCATCTATGAAAATTAAAACAAAAAACAACTAATTAAATGTCAAATGACAGTTACTATTTGTCTGCGGTATCATTTATTAGAATTGTTTAGTAATGTTGTGTAGTTCGATAGTCTTTGTAGCAAATTTGTTATCATATAATTATGGGCACATTTACAACTAATTAAAAATTTTTAATGTTGAAATGCTACTTTCGTTGCAATAGAAACTATGTAAAATAGATAATTCTAACTAATTTTTGAACTGTTTTGGATTTTTGGTTGGTTTCTCGAAAAAAACATATTCTTTTAAATTTATTTCCGAATTTCTGTAATTACGCACCCTTCGTTGCCTTTTCTCCGGATATAGCGCTAAGCATATTCGCTCAGCTTCTACACAGTTTTTATGGCAAAGAATATAGCATCTCAACATGTCAAATTTTTCGCTATTTTTAAATGTAGCCATCATTATAACAACTACTACAAAGACTATCGAATTACACAACAATACTAAAAAATTCTTATAAATGATATCGCAGACAAATGGTAACTGTCATTTGACATTTAATTAGTTGTTTTTTGTTTTAATTTTCATAGATGACTTGATAAGTGATGGGTAAAACGATTTTTTTTTTATTTTGTGACTTATTTATAAAAATAGATAAAGCAAGTAATATCTCATTTAAAAGAGAAAAAAAAGCGCATTTAACTATTTCATAGCCAACTTCGCGGCCCATAAGAAAAAATAAAATTGAGGATAATATCTCGAAAATGGTAGTTGCTAAAAAAAATCTAAAATAACAGTTACATTCTCCATTAAAAAGTACCTTAAGAAAGTACAAATAAAATTGTTCTAATGATTAAGACAAAAAAGTTATGAGAGAAAAAAGAAATTGGACATTTTCATATTTTTTGCTATAACATCTGAAGCACGACGAATTTTGTACTTTTAAAAATTGATTGTGGCTTGTCTCATCCTTAGGAATAATTCATCTAATTTAAACAAACCTGTATCTCTTATAATAAGCGAGATCCCTCATGCTGGAAATATAATCTGGGACATATATTTGATCGAATTAAATTAGTCAGCTTTAAAAAAGTTTATTTAAGTCTAATACAAGTTAACTTTGACTTTACGGCTGTACATTTTACTGCTTACTACATTTTATTTCTGTGTCGATTTATTATTAAGATATGAAGAAAATACTTATTAAGTTGACACCCTCCACACAAAGAAGTTGATTTAGCACTATGAAATATTGGAAAGTAAAAGTTTAATGCGATTTATAATAACTTGACTGATGAACAAGTATCAATAAAATAATTTTTGTTTCATTTATTGTCTTATTAAAATTTGAGTTAGAGAGTTCAAAAATATAGGTATGGTTTAAAATATTGTGTGAAGGTTCCGGGACAAAAATAAATTTGGGAACCGCTGCACTATATGTTTTTTAACAAACACCACAACTCTATTGGTTCAAATAAAGTTATAACTTACTGAGATACCCTATACAGGGTGTCCCCATTATACACCGCCAAAAAGCGCCAACAAGCCTTAAGTCAAGCATGACATTAGCCAACTAAGTTTAGTAAAAAAAAATATTTGAGGTGTATAAACAGAGTTTGTCGATGCATCTTTAGCGCTAATTTTCTCGAAAACGGCTACGTTTACAGCAAAAAACAAAGAGGGACGAATTCTTTCCTCTTAAGTCGTACTTTCTTATGGACGAATGACATTTTCTATTTAATCCCAGAGAAAAAAAAATCTGAAGATGGTAAGCGGATGACATGCCTATAAATCATACTTCCAATTACGTGTTTTTTTTTCTAATTTTCCCACAAAGTCAATGGGAAACACCTACACATTTCGGCCAAGTTTGATAGCTTTAGCTTAAACGGCTAGGACGTAATCGATTTTTTGATATTTTTTTCTTGCAACTTTGGAGGTCTCTAGCTTTGAAAGGAAGCATTTTCGGATAACAAAATATTTGACAAATGGTCATCATTTTCACTCAGGTATATGCACCTACTTTTTGGCGGTGTATAATGGGGACACCCTGTATAACGTGTTGTGCTACAAAAAATTCATCAATCAATTTGTTATAAATTGCTATAAACTCATAAATAACAAGATTTTTATTGTGACCATTTATAATACAGGTCAAAATTTATTAATAATTGTATTTGTTTGACAATTTTGTTGCTGTGCATATTAGAGAATTCGTTAAACCATTATATTTTAGACAAAGACGGACACATCTGAAGTTCGAAATCGATACATTGTTGGAGCGACATTTGATGATGCAAAAAACGAAATTACAGCATGGTTTAACAACGAACCTTTGCATTCGCCTCCTTTAGCACTGCAGCTTGTCATAAATTCTATACTACGTACTGCAGCGAACGATTCAAGTTATGATATTAAAATAAGCAACAATCCTTTACCTCATCGTTTTAAGGTAAATATTCTACGAACCTAAACATTTTGCAGCACCTATCATGCTATTTTGGCAACTTATTTGTTTATTAAATTTATTTTTAAATATTTAAATTTTATTATTATTACTTAAAAAAATAATATTTAAAATAAAGTAAATGTGATGTACACAAAAGCATATGGATAATCGATATACAAAACCTATAAACGGTTCTTTTGATCACCATCACGATCTCGATGTTGCTAAGTAAGTTGATAATTTTTTCGAAATTTTATATTCCGTTACGTGAAGAAAACGCAATCGATTGGCCTCTAAAATAATGAATTTTCTTTTAAACGCCTTTTGGTGTAGATTACAACTAATCTAGTATAAGATTAAGGGGCAATTTTTTTCCTAATAGTATCTTTAGCTAAAGTGTTTACCGAGTTTAACCATTGGTCTTCTCAGGTTGTTCTGGTTTGGTCAGGTTAGGTTAGGTTAGGTTAGGTTAGGTTAGCTGGTCGAGCAGTTGGATTGATTCAGTGTTAACATGATTGTGAAGCCTCTTCTCATGCTTCTGTGCAAATCTTTTAGCTTGGTCAGCAACCATTTCCACACCTAGGATTCTGTCAAGGTCACAATTCCCATGTACCAAGGAGCATCTATAATACTCCTCGGAACTTTATTTTGGAACTTTTGTATGATTTCGACTTTACTCTTGCCGGTGATATGTTGTCGCTAGAATCTGATCAATGCTGCGTTTATTGCATCAAGAACGTCAAAACTAAATGTTTTGCAGAGTTATACGAGCCACTGGCCATCTCTTTCGAAAAAATAGGGGATATCTGAAATCGAAATTCTTCTATTTACCAATGCGCGCATCCTTCCAAGTAAAATGGTGCAAAGTTTTGAAAATATCTTAAACGGTTCCGGAGAAAACCGCGAAAAACGAGGCCCTTGTAAAAACGGTTTCCCCTATGTTTAACGCCTATGCAAGCTGCATAGATTTAGTTATAACAGATATACCACAACTTCTCAAATCATAGCGCTTTTGCAGGGGTTTAGTTATTCGCGTTTTTCGCATTTTTCTTCGGAATCGTTTAAGTTTTTTTTTTTTAAACTTTGCACCATTTTAATTGCAAAATGTTTCGATGTGACATTTAAGAGTTGTCTCTTATCGTTAGTGTAGCAGTTATTAGCCTGTTACAAGTTTTAAAAACAAAACCTCAGAGTTTGTCAAATAAAATTTATTGTTGTTATACGTATCGCGTTGATCAAAATTTTTGATCGAGTTTATTGTAAATTTCAAAAACAATGTTTTCTAATGAAGAAAGAAACGACATGCTTTTTTATTACTACGCTTGTAATAGAAATAGTAGAAATTCAAGTGAAATGTATTTGCAAGGATTTATGGAAAGGAGGCAACCAAGAAAGAAATTATTTTCGTTATTAGAAACCAATTTAAAAAAATACGGGTCATTTACAAAATCCAAAGGTTTAAAAATTAAATTTAAGCAAGAAGATGAAGAGAGAGTCCTGGCATACGTAATTATAAACCAACATCATCTACCCGGGAGTTGTCCCTTGAATGTGGTGTCAACTGAAAAGGCTCCACTGATTTTAAAACAATCAATTTAAGCCATATAATACCCATAATAGCCATATCATATTGGCAATACTTTGTATCCTAATGATTTACAAAGAAGATTACGTCTGATAGTTTTTAGAAGAAACAAATACTAACCCAAATTTTACTCACACAATTTTATTTACTGATGAAGCAAAATTCACAAATAATGGGATACAATTATATTTACTGGTCTCAAAATAATCCTCGCCGTACTATTGAAAGACGAGATCAGAATATGTTTTCGATAAATGTTTGGTGTGGTATCCTTAGTACAAAAATAATTGGTCCATACTTTTACAATGGCAATTTAAATGGTGATCGGTATTCGTCATTTTTGCAAAATGAACTGGACATCATATTAGATAGTTCCGTTGAATTTAGTGCAAAATTTTAATTATTTTTAACATGACGGTGCTCCTGCGCACAATTCAAGAACTGTGTCTGATTATCTGTCTAATCGTTTTCCTAGATGTATTGGCAATAATGATCCTGTGAGATGGCCGGCAAAATCACCGGGTTTAACACCACTTGATTTTTTTTTTGTGGGGTGCGCTTAAAGATAAGGTGTATACCAAAAAGCCTGATAATATTTCTTCATTAGAAAACAAGAGATATTTATACGTATAACAAACAATAAATTTTATTTGACAAACTTTGAGGTTTTGTTTTTAAAATTTGTAACTGGCTAATAACTGCTACACTAACGATAAGAGACAACTCTTAAATGTCACATCGAAAACAAAGAACATCAACACTAGGTAACTCCCTTCTATTAGTAGACAGTGATTTTGGCTTATTTAAAGAAAAACTACAAGAGTAAAACATAACAAACCTTATATCATTGAAACGAGAAAAAAATAACCTTTTTAATAAGACAACAGCCAACTATGACTTCCATTTTAAAAAATGCAAGTTTCTGCTATAACTCGGAAATCGATAGCGTTATGAAAATTTCGTTAACATATTTAAAATCGTAAAAATATCTATAACAGCCAATTTTTATTTTTTTTTTAACTCATGGTTACGGAATTATTCATGTTTGAAAAAATCGACCTAGTTCAGTTTTTTCAAAATATTTCAAAAAGTTGATGACGTAGGTCAAATTTGAAAATGGCATCAGATTTCCCTTTAAATTCTACACAAATTTGCTAATTTAAACGTTTCTGTATCTCTAATACAGTTAGAAAAATGGGCACCCTGTATACAGGGTGTCCCAAATTCGAGTAAATGCATGGGGATCTCGCTTATCTTAAGAGCTACGAGATCTGTTAAATTAGGGCAAAGTTGCGAAATTAGTTGCTCAACAAATATCTGCAAAGAAAATTTTCATGGCTGTCTTAGTTCAAAAATTATTCAAGAAAAACTGAAAAAATTTATTTTCGTTTTTTTGTCCTATTTCCTACATTTTTTAAGATATCGACAATCTGGAAGCACTTCTCCATGGCAACTTCTTACGCTTTTGATTTTCAGATAACATAGAATTTCCAACAACGTTTCGTGTCTTCAGAACCATCATCAACTTCATTTTTTTAAATACGCCGATTATTTTTTTTTATCTTACAGTGGGATAGCATTTTGTCTTCTGATTACAATGATATATGACACTTAATATCTAAAATGATATTTTACCACAAAATTTTAAGAAAAACTTATTTTGTCGAATTTTTGAATCAAAGAATCTTATACAAACAAAAAAAACAATTCTTTTGTTGTTGTTATGTTAAAACTGTCATTTTGACATTAATGTGATCTTGATTAATTGTATAATTTGCAACCAGCCAGAAATTTTTTGGTATTTGTGCTTTTGTTGGCAATTTTTATTTTTACTATATTCTGGTAGTACATTTTTAATTTATTTATTTATTCGCTATCCCTTCGTGTATTGCGAGTACATATTGTTAAAATAATTTTCATGAATTATAGAAAATAAAAGGTGTTACAAATATAATATTGTAAGTGATTTTAATAAAGTATTGAATAAACTGTTAAAAATTAAAAAGCATGCAATGAGAAAACAAAAACTTGTGTATATTATGACATTTCTCGAATTCCTTAAAAAGTATTGATTGTCATATTTAATTTTAAAAAGCACAAAATCAAAGAATTTTTAGCTGGTTGCAAATTATACAATTAATCACAATCATATTAATGTCAAAGTGGCAGTTTTAACAAAATAACAAGAAAACGAAAAAATTGTTTTGTTTTCTATTTTGCTTTTTTTGTACAAGATTATTTGATTCAAAAATTGGACAAAATGAGTTTTTCTCAAAATTTTGTGGTAAAATATCATCTCAGATATCATTGAAATCAAAAGACAAAATGCTATCCGACTATAAGATTAAATTTTTTTCGCCGTATTTAAAAAAATGAAGTTGATGATGGTTCTGAAGAAACGAAACGTTGTTAAAAATTTTATGTTATCTCAAAATATAAAGCGTAAGAAGTTGCCATAGAGAAGTGCTTCCAGATTGTCGATATCTTAAAAAATGTAGGATATAGGACAAAAAAACGAAAATCAAATTTTTCAGTTTTTCTTGAATAACTTTTGAACTAAGACAGTTATGAAAATTTTCTTTGCAGATATTTGTTGAGCATCTAATGTCGCAACTTTTAACCGACCTCGTAGCTCTTAAGATAAGCGAGATCCCCATGCATTTACTCGAATTTGGAACACCCTTCATGCGTTCCAGAGTCACAGATAGATAGACAGAGTCAAGCTGGACTTTTATACATATTTATATTGGATTAATATAGATCTGATATTTTGTGCTACTAGGAAACCAGTTCCAAAACTCTTTATTTTATTACTGCGAGTAAACAGTTTGCGTTTTGCGATCAATATACAGTTTGGTCCACTTTCTAGTAGCAGTCGATAGAAAAACGTATTTTAATTTTAAAGCGAATATTCCATATTAATATGGGTCCAAAAACGCTTAATATTAAAGATACAGGGTGTTAAAAATTTCGAAATAAACTAACGATAATGTTTAACCGTTTCTCAACCAGTAGATATATTTTTATTTATTTATATATTTTAACCAAATTTGGTATATAGCACCAGCTTATAGGTTACCACATTCGGTGAGAATGTGAAACCCCACAAGCAACCAGTAGCGGAGTTGTGGGGGTTCAGTTTCAATAAATTTTATAAAAAAACTAGTAAGATGGTGCTGTATACCAAATTTGGTTAAAATATATCTACTGGTTGAGAAACGGTTAAACATTATCGTTATTTTTTCGAAAATTTCAACACCCTGTGTCTTTAAAATGGAGCGTTTTTGGACCCATGTTGATATGGAATATTCGCTTTAAAATAAGTTTTTCTATCGACTGTTAAAGTCCTGCTATTAAAATGTGGACCAACCCTGTATTTGTAAGTAAATAAATGTTTTTAATTTCAGAGTGGTGAACCAATGGTAAAAGAACTAGATAATGGAGGAATCATGATGGCTATCGGTATAAGTTTTAGTATGGCTTTTGTGTGTAGCTTCTTCATAATGTTTTGTATCCGTGAAAGAGTTACGAAAGCTAAACATTTACAGTGTCTATCTGGTGTACGCGTTTTGCCATTTTGGTTTGCGTCATTTGTAATCGACCTACTTGCATATACCATTGCATCGCTTCTTCTTGTTATTGCTATAGTTTCTTTCCAAGTAGAACACTTCTCTACTTTTTCAGCAGCATGTAAGTATACAGGGTGTAGACTTGGATCACGCAACATAGCAATTTCAATGGTAAAATTTTAAAAGTCGTATATTATCTCCCCTAATTGTTTTAAAAAGAGTTCAGTTAGGTTTTTTGTAGAGAAAAAAAATCTGTACCTATCCATAAATAAAATCAATATTCATTTTTAGTTTTCCAATCACTAAAAATTAAGCAAATTACAAAACGCGTTTTGACAAAAATTATGGAATTATGCTATGACAACACTGCCCAGCCTATGGTGCCTTTCCACGTGAGAGTAAACTACTCTCGATAGCAGCGTCGCCAAGGATACAGCCAATCGCGAGTTACTCTCAGGGGCTGTATCCTTGGCGACGCTGCTATCTAGAGTAGTTTACTCTCACGTGGAAAGGCACAAGGCACCATTAAAGCTGTATTACATTATACAATTTCTTGTACAATTTTTTGTTCAAGAAATTTTATACTAGATTGTACAGCTGTTGCCAAGATGCCAAGTTACAACACGTCTTATGGTGCCTTTCCACGTGAGAGTAAACAACTCTCGATAGCAGCGTCGCCAAGGATACAGCCCCTGAGAGTAACTCGCGATTGGCTGTATCCTTGGCGACGCTGCTATCGAGAGTAGTTTACTCTCACGTGGAAAGGCACCATAATGTCGTAAATAATTGACATACGCGAAGTGTCATAAGACGTGTTGTAACTTGGCAACAGCTGTACAATCTAGTATAAAATTTCTTGAACAAAAAATTGTACAAGAAATTGTATAATGTAATACAGCTTTTATACTGTCATTTTGACGCGAAATTCGTTCTTAATTATCCTTTATATTTTATCAAACATTTATTTTACACAATTAGTTGTTTTCATTCGTGTATTATCTCCCCTAATTATTTTAGAAAAAAACTGCAATTAGGTTTTTTGTAGAGAAAAAAAAACTGTATCTATAAATGTAATCAATATCAATTTTTCGTTTTACAATAACTGAAAATTAAGCAAATTACAAAACAACAACAACAACTTCTCATCCAAATGTCACTTATACTGTCACTTTGACGCAAAATTAATTCCTAATTATCGTTTATATTTTATCAAACATTTATTTCATACAATTAGTTATATTTTCATTCCAAGAAATAATAAAAATGGCAATTAAAAATAAACTTCGCGTCAAAATGACAGTATAAGCGTTATTAGAATGGGCAGTTGCATAGCATAATTCCAAGGCCAGATTTTTTTCTTAACAAAAAACCTATTCGCACTTTTTTTCTAAAATAATTAGGGGAGATAATATACGATTTTTAAAGTTTTACCATTGAAATTGCTATGTTGCGTGATCCAAGTCTACACCCTGTTTAACAATAATATAATTTTTTTGTTTATTTTATAACAAATTTTTGTATATAAAATAATGACTTACTTTTTTTATAGCACGAATTTTTTTTGCGCTGCTTTGTTGTGGATTTTCTGCTATTCCTTTAATGTACCTTGCATCGTATCTTTTTAATACACCTGTCGTTGGTTACATAGTAATGATAATATTATCATTTTCTGTTGGTGAGTTTATAATTAATGCAGTTTCTCAATTAAATCAATTTATTCTGGAGCTTATTACAAAAATATATAATATTAAACAATTATATCAAGATCCCAACATTTTTTACATTATTTTGTTAATATTCCAGAACATACAGGATGCACTACATCATTCGGGCCACTATGGAGATCTCACTTGTTATAAGATACAAAGAGTCGATTAAAGTTAGATATGATTAAGGTCAATGTGTAGCAATATTTAAATATTTTGCGAAATGGGTAATTAACATGATTAAAGCAAAAATTGATATTTGTGATTTTTAAAATTTTTCTATATTTTTCTAGATTTTAAATAGAAAACTGAATTTTTGTGCAATTGTCATTCAATTTTATCAATATTTTTCTTACCATAATTACTAAGATATAGGTACAAGTCAACTTTTGATTTACGCATGGATGTCATGTTAGATATTTACTAGAATAAATCAGGGCATGAAACCGGTTTTTTAAACCGGTTTAAAAAACCGGTTAACCGTTATTTTTTGTCAGAAAAAGTGATTTTTAACCGAAACCGAAACCGTTATTTTTAAAGGCAAAAAAAACGGTAACCTTTAACCAAAATAATAAAAAACCGGTTTTTTTAACATCTTTTTTTAATAAAAATTAAGATGAAAAATACAAAATCTGTAGTAGGTAAATGCGATTAGTTTACCAAAAGTCATTACCTACTAAACTCTTGATTGTACATTTATTATAAAATTATAAATAAATAATATCTTTTCATACTTTGCATTCCTGATCTAAATAATTTTAAAAACCGGTTAATTTAACCGGTTTATAATTTAAATCGGTTTTTTACACTAAACCGGTTTTTTACGAATAAAACCGGTTTTTAACCAAAAACCGTTATAAAAATAAAGTTCTCGATTTCGGTTAACCGTTAACCAAAATTTTTTTCGGTTTCGAGCCCTGGAATAAATACCATTTGCTTGTCTTTTCCCAATGCTATATCGACAAAACAATTTCTTTTGAACAAATAACCATTTTCATAACCTACTAATTAAATATCAGAAAAGTTGACAAACAAACCTAATGTTTTGTTTATAAAACAATATTATCGTTCAATGTCAACTCCTATTTTTGTTTTGTTGGTTTAGGTAAATTTTTTTACTAGTAATATATCATTTAAAAAATAAAAACTATTCAGTTATGCAATTAGCTAGTATGAGTTCATAAGAAAATCGAAAGCTAAGCACTATGTGATTATAATTAAATTTAAATTTTTGCTTTTATCAAGTTAACTACGCATTTTCAAAACTTCTGAATAGTAGTATAAATTGAGCTCTATTATACGTCAGATTTTGCTGATTTAACCCAATCTCTATCTATTGTATTAAGCGAGATCTCTATCTTTGATTTTTCTTATACATTCATCAGTTTCGTATATTTTAGGTTGTTTTATTTTGTTTTTATGTCCCATTGATATGTTTAGGACACTAGCTTAATGAGCTGTTCAAAGTAAAAATTATTGTTTTTAAATTTTTGAGGGACGATATTAAATTAGATTGTTAGAAGTATTGTTACTTTAAAAAAATTATTAATACTGGTCTAAACTTTATAAAAGATTGCTTAATATCAGTAATACGGTACATTATACCAATTTTAATGGCTATTTAATTTAATCATTAAGTGCCTGGACTTGCAGACATTTTAAACATTTTTTAACAATGTACGTTTTTTTACATAGTATTATCGCCTAAAATTGTGACTACTTCAATTTTAAACAATTTAATGCAAAATTGTGTTTTTTTAGGCACACTTGGGTTTATGATAATATCTTTATTACTTGGTACGGCAGCTAAGGCATCAGAAGTCATAAAGTATATCCATTGGGTTCTTCTCGTAATGCCTCATTATGCTTTAAGCTCATCTGTAAACCAACTATACCTTATATCACAAACATCCAAAATTTGTCATCACTCAGTTGATCTCTGCAAAAGGGAATGGCCAAGTGGCACAAATTGCTATAACCTTATATGTAAAATGCAACCAAACTGTTGCGGTAAGTTATTATTTTTCATTATAATTCATTTGTCGTTTATTATTAATACCTTATAATAATTTAAAATACTGTTTTCATTTCGTTTTCCGTTAAAAATTAAATACAGTTTTGGAAGATGTACATTATTAAGTACGCCAATGGTTTCCAAACTTCTGTACCTGCGCCCCCCTCTTTTGATGGAAAAAATTTTCGCCTCTCAGTTTTCGTAACAATCTCATTTCATAAATACTGTCCTTATATTATTGCATTGATTTATAAGAAAGTACTAAGTTTTTCAAAAAATATTCACTAGATTGGAAAACACTGCGTTAAGGACTATTTTCTATTCTACCATAACCAGTGCCGCATTAGCCATACAGCAGAAGTAGCAAATGCCACGGGCCTCGCGTTTCTAGAGGCCCCGCGCCTCGAGCAGAAAATGTTTAGCTTGTAAAATTTCGGTTTAAATGATTTTATTTCAGATGTAGCTCTTTTGAGCAAAAGATAAATTTTTAATTTTTATTTTTCTCATTAGAGCACAGACGCGTGAGATACTATGTATAACCATAGTCAAGGGTAATACCATCCTGACCATTATAAGAATAATTGGGGAACATAATATATGAGTTTATGACTAACTGGGAACTGCCTAGGGGGAATGTGGTTAAGGGGTCAGTGTGGTTATGTGGACAATGTTTGAATTTCGCAGTAAAAGTAAACAGAAGTGTAGCCAACGTGATTCAAGGTTGCGGCAAAATGCCTCTCATATTATACTTATGGAACCACGGTGAATTGCCACCATTTCTGGTTATTATTGGTGTTTGCAATAAATGATCAGCGGAGAACGTTGTTTTTCGACATTAAAGCGAAAAAAAGCGAGTTAACCTCTTCAGGGATACTGACACATATGTGTACGTTTACTTTTTTTATAAGTCAGCCACGGTAAAAAAAAATAATGAAAATTACTACAAGTAGGTAGTCACTACGATATTCGCTAACAAAATTAAATCGAGAAAAGTTTGATTGTAAAAGTTGTGTTTTATTTTACTATCATACAAAACCTAGGGCCTCTTAGTAACATTTGCTACAGGCCTCGCGCTGGCTTAATCTGGCACTGACCATAACCATGACAATTGTTTTTATTACACTTATTAAATATTTTGAAAAATCATGGCCAGGGCCGGCGCGTCAAAAATTTCCGCCTGCAGTGGTGAAGTAGAAAAGGGTTAAATAACCCGTTGTTCACGCATATTGGACGGTCGTTTAGGAAAGGAGTGGGTGGTTGTTTTGGGTAAGGAGAGTGGCACGCTAGAGAAAGAAAGGGCAAGATCATTCACTGGTTTAGTGACGCTGGAGGATAGATGGCCCTTCATAGAAGAGAGCTGGTATAAAAACGTACGATTATTTGATGTTAAAGTACCTACTAAACGACCATGTATAGGCACCCTTTTCCTTTACACAAATCTGCATTAGCGTTTTTTTCCTAAAAATGATGCATGGGGCGGGCGCCTCACGCCAGCCCTGATCATGCGCATAAAGGATGCACTGCGCCGACATCCCCGGTGTTAATTTTAAACTTGTAAGATCTGGAAACATAAGGAGGTACAATTACACAACATTAAAGGTTTATATTTTACAAAATCCCATTCATACTCTTTGCACAATTCTGTTATATTGTCTATTTTTGACAGGGACTAAAAACGAAAAATATTTCGTTCGTTTTTGATCGGAACGAAAACGAAATATTTCGTTTTCTATTGTTACGTTCTCATAAAATTTCGTTTTCGTTCTCGTTAACCGAAATGTAAAAACGGTTAAAACCGGTTTTACTGGGTTTTTTTTGTAAGTCACCAAGTCGAGAACCTATTTTTTCTTAGTCGCCACCCTCTTTTTACAAAATTCAGAGCAGGAAACATGCTAAAGAACGATCGCCAAATGTCAAAAGGACAGTGTTCAGAGTTGGCAACCCTATTCATACAATTAAACCCCAATTATTCGAATATTCGATTATTCAGATTATAAATACTTCGCATATATTAATATGTAAATCAGCATAGTTCGTCTTTAATTAAAAACAATTTTGACGTGATTATTTTATACTTTTGGTAATAAATGTGAGATATAAATTTTTGTGATGAATTTTCAAGTCCATTTATATTTTTATTTCTGTTTCTTAGATCTCCCGCTAAATTATAAATGGCGATATGCTCGGTTTTGATCATCATGGACGGCAATTTAGACTAGCGAATCGCCATTTTAAATTTACCAAATTGTTAAACACGTTTAACAAATAACCAAATAAAAAGTGTGCATTTTATTTAGTATAACACCCTCATGTTGTGTGGACTAGTCAGTTTTGACGGTTTTTTTTATTTGTATACATTTTAATTTTGGTTAATAAACATAACATTGGTGTCAGGTGTGGGGTTGACTGCATTAAGTGTATGGCGGTTACAACAAGGCAGCAAGAAATGGAGCAACAAATGGAGAAACTTTTCGCTATGATACTAGAGAAAATGGAAGCTAGCCAAAATGAAATGAAGGCACTGAAGGAAGAAATAAAATATGAGATGAAAGCTAAAAACAGAAATTGGTAGCTGAAATAAAGAAATTAGACAGGAAAAAACAGTTCAAATACGCATTGAAATGGTTGAATCGCATATGCAGGAGCTGCTAAATAAATTAGCCGTATTGGAAAACAACTTTCAAACACTTACCCAAACTGAAATTGTCACCAATGGCAACGAAAGTACTCAGAAGATTAGGGTAAAACCTCCTACATATGACGGCAAGTCACCGTCAACATATCGAAAACAGTTCGAAGCCGCTGCTAATGCTACCATCTGGTCTTTGACATACAAAGCGACTGCTTTGGTCATCGCTTTGCGTAGAGATGCCCTCCATATCCTGCAAGTCGTACCAGAGGCTCAACAAAGAAACTACGAATACCCGGTGTCCCGTTTGGTGATGCGTTATGGAGATAAACATCTCCAACAAGTGTACCATGCCCAGCTGAGAAACAGGCAACAGCAAAACGGCGAAAATCTTCAAGTGTTTGAAGCAGATGTTGCTCCTGAGGTTTTCCTGGAACAAACGGCTGTCCAGGCTTTAATCGACGGATTAAATAAAGGACGGCGAAACGCAACAGGCTTTACGGTTGGCTCGTTCGTAGAACAGACGATGCCTTAGAACGCACTGGAGTTTAAAACGACCAAGCAGACATCACGAGGAAATGCCAGAATCCGCGTGATGCAAGAACATCCCGCGTCCCAAAATGAAGGTGATTGTCTTAAAGAAATTAAACGTTAAAACTGACTAGCCCACACAACATGACATCGCCGCCTTGTCCCCAAGCGTCTCTGTTTTCAAAAATACGATAGCAGCTTAGATCATATAAACTACATGGATAACACTACCACAATGCAACTATGTTGTACACATATACCAGACGTACAATTATACTGCCTCTTCTTCTAACACATACGAAAGTATATTTCTATCTCGCTTTCCGGGCCCACCGAGTAAATCGTGTGCGTTACTACGGTTACGCGCGATATTTGAACTAAAACGTTTATTTCAACTACTTGTAGATGCAATGTACTCGGATGTTTCCGTGTCAAATATGGGAGGATACAATAACATTAGATCAACTTAGTAAATATTATTGAAGTGCAGTAAACACCGCTTATCAGAATCAATTGATTCAATTAAACGACGATTTTAATAGCAAAAAATTCTAAATGTCACTGACGCGTCACTCGCTAGAATAGGCTAGGTTGGAAGTACGTTACAGTTATTATCACGGTTGCGCTACGATGACAGCGGGCCCGGGCCCAAAACAAAGATAGCGTTTATTGGGCCCACATAATACAGAAAGAGATAGGTTTAAAAAGGCACGTTGTATAATGTATATGTCGGCAACATTGTCTTAACTATCGGGTGATCGAAAATGATTGATGCCAAGGGTGTTAGGAACTTTATTCGAACGGTTGGTAACACATAGGGGAAAACCATTGGCGTAGGGAAAGAAGTTTATATTGACAGAACGGGTAATAATATTCTCCATTTAAATATGACAACTACAGTTTTTGTTGTCAAAAAGATTTGCAAAGCTTTTTGTGTAAGAATAAGCTTTATGAAAAACAATTAAGTGAGGTTACTTAAAATCAGTTCCTTTATTAATTTTTAAAAGTACATATTAGGTAAATATTGTTTGCAATACAAGTTTACAGAAGGTGCACAAAATGCCTTCCTTCATTTTCTAAACATAAATTAACACGTCTTTTTAAATTTTCAAACACGTTTTGTAACATATTTTGTGATATATTGTTAATTTCAATTTTAATTGCTTCTAATTCTCGAAGTGTATGTGGCCTGTTCGCAAAAATTCGATTTTTTAAATATCCAAATAGGAAACAGTCAGGTGGTGTAAGTCCAGGAGACCTTGGTGGCCATAAGTTAGCACTAATTATTCTGTCATCATAAAATTCTTCGAGAAATGCTATGGTACTATGTGCTACATGAGGCCTGGCATTGTCTTGTTGAAAAAATCCATTTTGAATTTCATCATCGTGCAGTTGATCAATAAATGTTCCTAACATTGATTGCTTGGTATCTCGGCATTGATTGTATCGTAGAAGAATATTGGTCCAATAATTCTTCTTCGTGAGATAGCTATCCATACTCCAACTTTTTGTGGATGCAAAACAGTTTCAACAAAAATGTGAGGATTCTGTGCGCCCCAAGTTCTATAATTTTGACTCTTAACATACCCTGACAGATGAAACCATGCTTCGTCAGTAAAAAATGTCAGGTCCAAAATTTCATTATGGTTCAAATGTCGGTTGAACCAGGTACAATAACGTTGTCTTGCTTCAAAATCGCGTGGAAATAATTGGGGAATCGTTGTCACCTTATAGGGGTGTAAATGTAAAACATTCACTAAAGCTTTTTGTGTGCTGCCATATGAAAGTCCTAAAAATGTGTTACTGTAATTGTGAAAATCTAAATTCAATGCAATGCCTTGCCTGTTTGAGTGGATAGTTTTCTAATAGATTTTTGTGGGCTTATGGCTACTCTTGTTTGAACATCTTCGATTACTTCCTGCGTAAGAACCGACGGTCGACCTGATGATTTTGCCCTACACACACAGTGCTTGTTTTCGAAGCGGTCAACTACACGTCGTTTATGGGTGGCAAAAACTTTGGGATCAATTTCTATGTCTGGAATTTTTTCTTGAAACTGTTCAATAGTTGACTGCAGAGAATAAGTCCAATCGCCATCGTCGTTACGGTTACCACTTCGGTAGTGCGCCATCAATATAAACACATCTTGTTCTTGTGTGAACACCATCATGAATAGTTTGTTCTTTGAAGAACTGATTTTTACGAAACGATGCAAATTAAAACGAAAAACTACGTAGAAATCACACACGAAATGATGGAACAACCTGAACGCACAGACAACGGAAAACTGATAACTGATTTTTACGAAAAAATGCAAATTAAAACGAGAAACTACTAATCGCACACGAAATGACAGATCAACCTGAACTGTCACTGAATACGAAAATAATACTACGCCACTGATATCCTAGTTTTACACTGCGATACCAACAAAAAGTTGGTTATTTTATTTTCGGTCTGAAGTTAGCGGGCATCAGTCATTTTTGATCACCCGATATATTCCTATGGTGTTGTGTTATCCATGTAGTTTATATGATCTAAGGATAGCAGTATCAATCATCAAGGCGTAACACTGCCCCCTCCTTAAGTCTGTTTCGTCCCGGTACAGACCTTAAGGTCCAAACAGAATGCGAGTTTCGGGTTTTGAGTTTTGAGTTTCAAAGTCAAACACGGATTCATATGAAACCGAACAGAATACGGTCTTTGAGTAAAAGAAACGGAATTTGCTAAAGCTGGGGTAGCCTGCGTAGTAAGAAAACAGTGGAGTAAAAAATAAAAAGATGGAAAGGTATATTAGAAAGAGTAATGATGGTAGAAATACAAATTACAAAGAAAGAATTGAATGAGAATGCGGCAGAAGAGGTTAAGGATATATTTTATAAACAACTATATCAAAAGAAACGAAGACGCGAGTTTTCAATGTGGTGTACGTACCCATTCTCACGTACAATTTAAAAACTTGGACACCAACTCAAAAACAAAAACAAAGAATACAGATACCTACAGGAAATGAGATTTCTGAGAAGAATAGAGGGATGTAGACTGATCGATAAAATCAGTAACGAAAAAAATCGAAATAACCTAGAAGTAATTTCTACGCGTGCCAGAAAGTAGATACGCGAAAATAGGATAAAAAATGTAGATGGAGGGAAAAAGAAATAGAGGAAGACCAAGAATAAAATGGGAAAAAGAAGTGAGGCAGAGACTAGAAGAAAAGGGAGTCAGCTAGAGAGATGTGCCACTATAAGCTACCGATAGGCAGGAGTGGTGAAACATAACACAAAAATAGAAAAGCATACCTCGACACTGAAAGGTACAAGAGGAACCGATTAGAAAAAGATTAAGAAGATAATTATTGATCTGAGCGCAGGACTTGTACAATTCCGGTAAGCATTCGGCATCGAATTGTTTGTGTTTTGGTTGTTTTGATTTAATGGAAGATTTCGAAGAAAGATTGATCGAGGCTGTGGCTGGTCATAGGGCTATTTACTGCCTTGAATCTGAGGAATACTGCGAAAAAAACAAACGACCACATTCGTGGAAAGATGTTGCGGCGGCTTGAATGTATTTATCGGGGTCCTTTTCGAATTCTTTTCCAGTTTATGATTTATCTGCCGTAATATACTATCAAAGTTGTTTGGTGTCATTCGACATATTATAAAGAACTCGTCATGGTCGCTTTCCTTGCAGACTTGGATTGTTTTTTTAATAATCCATGCAGTTCTCTCGTTCTGTATTTTTCTCTCAACCACCATCTACTATTCACACTTCCTAGTTTTGCCATCAAATCGAGATATAACAAAAACGCTAAATAAACTAGCAACAGAATCGATTCGGTCTCCATTTTAGTGTCAAATGTCAAGACGAGTTTTAAGTTTTGAAAAACTCGCATTGTGTTTGCAACAAGTTTCAAAGACCATTTTCAGTCTCCAACCCGAAATTCAAAACCCGAAACCCGCATTTTGTTTGGGCCCTTAGTTTGCTTCTGTTTCGTAGTTGGATCGATGGGGGTTTGTCCAGCGTAGGGAGCCAACCGATTTATGTGTACTACTTTTTGTTTACCGTTGGGTAACGTCTTGACCCAGTAAATGACGTCATTCACCCGCTTAGTGACTTCATACGGGCCTTTCCACGATCTTTGTAGTTTGGGAGACAAACCTCGACGCCTCTGAGGGTCAAATAGCCATACCAGGTCTTTTGGCTGGAACCCGGCTCGTTGAGCCTTGATGTTATATCGGTCTTTCATCCGGTCACTGGAGATCTGCAAGTGCTTTCGGACGTGCTCATGAAGGCTGCATTCTTATTCAAAGGTCGTTCACATATTTTTCGCCGGCAATGCACTTTTCCCAGGTTTGTTACCGAATTTTAAGTCGCATGGCAGCCGCATCTCGCGTCCAAATAGGATGTTAGCTGGGGTCTGTTTGGTCGTCTCGTGTAGTGCTGAACGGTAGGCCATGAGAAATAAAGGTAGATATTGATCCCAGACGTTGTTGTAAGGAGACTACCTTGGAGAGATGCTTGCCGATGGTTCTGTTCATTCGCTCGTCCATTCCATCAGACTGGGGATGCAACGCGATTGTTCTGGTCTTATGAATCCCCAGCAGCTTGCACATATATTTTGGAATAGTGCTTACTCAAAGTTTCGACCTTGATCCGAATGCAGTTCTAGTGGCACTCCAAAGCTGCTAAAGAAATCCTTTACTAGCACTTCAGCAACCGTGGCGGCTTCCTGATAGGAATAGCATAGGCTTCAACCCATTTACTAAAGTAATCCATAGCCACCAAGATGTACTAGTTTCCGGCGTCGGTTTTTGAAAACCTATAGCTATTCTTTCAAAAGGACTTCCGACGTTGTATTGTTGCGTTGGGTTTTTTTTTACAAAACGGACCATTTCCTGATGTACATTTTACACTCCTTCACGTCCTCCTTGCAGTGGACCCAATAGAACCTCTCCCGATTTTTTTTAGGGTTTACTTACGTTCCAGTTGCCCTCCAGTCGAACCGTCATGCAAAAGCTGAAATACTTACTCTATTTTTGGGCACCAACAATTGTTCTCTGTCGCCATTGCTATCGGGATATCCCAAAGATCGTTTAAATACGCCGGCCTTTAGTAGGAAAGACTTCCATTGGGTCCAATATGCCTTCACTACAGGGTTGGCAGTAGATACTTCTCCCCAAATTGGACGCTGACCTTCCTTTTTCCATTTCATTATCACACCCAAATTCCGATCCGACGCTCGATCCCTGGTTCCATCGTTCGACAGCTACCTTTGTCCGTCGAATCGAATACACCTCGTCTTCCAGACGCGAACAATGCTTGCAATGTGCTAAACACGGTCTCCGAGATGAGGCATCTGCATTACCATTACGATGACTCGTTCCCGCTTGATGTTCCACTTCAAAGTCATAGCGTTCGATCCATCCGGCCACCTGTACCTCGCGATTCTTAAAGGGTAGTTCACAGGGTGACATTTAAAGTCGCGACTTTTGATGTGACCGTGTGGACGCCCAAAGTCGCGACTTTAAAAGTCGCGACATCGATATTGACAGTTCGGCATTTGACATAAGCCTACCATACTTTATATTTTGACAACAGATAAATAATATATTTTTCTCTCTTATCTATGTAATATACATTTCTTTGTCATCGATTTCCAATTTATCCTGTCCTCAATAGATGTTCCAACGATTTTAGAGCATTATCAACAAATAGCAACTTCAAAATAGTTAGTTGCTCTACAACACTCGTTGCTGCAGTTAAAAGAGCGGCCATTTTTATTTTGAAGTCGCGACTTTCAAATTGGGTAGTTCACACGGTGACATTTAAAGTCGCGACTTTAAATGTCACCGTGTGAACTACCCATAAATTGTAGGAGCGATCTTAAAGCTGCAAGGTCCGTTCTTATCAAGAACTTTCTTCCATAAAAATATTGGTAGAAGTGTTCGACGGACTTTACAAGCGCTAAGAGTTCTCTTCTTGTCACGCAATAGTTACGTTCGAGCTTAGTCAGTGCTTTAATAAAATAGCCGATAACTTTTTCATGCCCATCTAGCATTTGTGACAAAACGCCGCCGATTCCCACATTGCTCGCGTCCATGTCCAACACGAATCGGCCTCTACGTGGATAGCTCAAGATTTGCGCCGCTACGAAGACTTGTTTTAGATGTTTGAAAGCCTTCTAACATTCTTCTTCCCACTTAAAACTTATTCTTTCTTCGGTTAGTTTGGTCAATGGCTTTGCTATGTCAGCAAATCGAGGCACAAAACGGCGGTAATATGTGTGCATTGCATAGACCCAAAAAGCTACGAAATTCGTGTTTGTTATTTGACACCGGCCACTCTTGAACTGCCCGAATCTTGTCAGGATCTGCAGCTACTCCATCAGCCGAAACAATGTGTCCTAAATACTTGACTTCCTTCTGAAATATGTGGCACTTTTTAGGACTGAGTTTTAAGTTTGCGTCTCTAAACCTCCAGAACACTTCTTCCAAATTTTTCAGGTGGTCGTTAATGACCCGTGTTACGCCTTGATGATTGATGCTGTTGTCGTATTTTAGAAAACAAAGGCGCTTGAGGGCAAGGCGATGTCATGTTGTGTGGGCTAGTCAGTTTTTACGTTTTTTGATTTGTATACATTTTAAATTTGGTTAATAAACGTTACAATACATAATGTATATTGAGAAAAGTGAAGCTTACTTATTTCAAGTGAGATATTTTACCACCTTTTGAGAGTCTTCCCAGCATGGACGGTAAATTCGCGTTTGTGGTCAGTGAATAAAAATTAAATAGTGATAAAACCGGTTTTAGGAATTACTTATTTCGTTTTCGTTCTTGAACGAAAAATAATTCCGTTTTCGTTTTCATTTTCGTACTTATAAAAATTTCAGTTTTTCGTTTAAGGTTTTCTTTTTCGTTCCGTTCTCAGTCCCTGATTTAAAAGAAAATTACTTATAAATAAATGTAATAAATTTTTTTTACATTTTCATAATCGCTTTTAATACTAAATTCATAAACGGAAAAGGTCTTAAGACTTAATTTTGCACCAGGTCCCCAAAAGTCCTTAGCACGACTCTGTGGACAATTGATACTTTATAAATTCAAAAAATTATTATATTTAAGTTATCTAAATGTATTTTTATGTATTAGGTGATCTAGAACCTTTCTTCGCATGGGAAGATCCAGGAATTGGCAGAAATATCGTTTTTTCGTTATCGCTTGGTTCAATTTTTTTTTTTGTCACAATTTTAATAGACTATGGTGTATTTAAATCCGTTCAATATCAAATTGAATCAATAACGATTCCGAAAGCACCAAAACAAAGGGAAGAAGACGATGATGTACAAGAAGAGAAACATAAAATAAATCAAGCTTCTCGACCCGAATTAAATCAATACTGCGTCGCCTTGCGTAAAGTCAGCAAATACTATGGAAAGTTTTTAGCTCTAAATGATATTTCACTTGGTATTAATCCTGGAGAATGTTTTGGATTGTTGGGTATCAATGGAGCTGGTAAAACAACAACATTTAAAATAATGACAGGTGATATCACACTTTCCTATGGTGATGTGTGGATTAATGGTATAAATTTAAAAGAAGACATTAAAAAAGTGTACAAATGTATAGGATACTGCCCACAGTTTGATGCATTATTGGATGATTTTACAGGACGTGAAACATTGAAAATGTTTGGTTCACTAAGAGGAATACCATCATCAGAAACGAATGCCTTAGCAGAGAAATTTGCACATGTATTTGATTTTACCAGACATTTAGATAAACAAATTAAAGAATACAGTGGTGGTAACAAAAGAAAATTAAGCGCTGCTGTAGCGTTTGTTGGTGATCCTCAAGCAGTTTTCTTAGATGAGCCTACTGCAGGTAACTATAAAATATTTTCTTCTACTTAATTTTGTACAGGAATATTCAAAACAACCAGTAATTAGTAATAAAAATATAAATATAAATCAATATACATATAAGGTGATCCAGCGATCATTCTTCAGTTATTTTATAAATTTTTTTTAAAAACCGTAGCAAACCTCACTAAATGATTAAAAAACTGCATATAACATAAACATTTACTGGTTTGTATTTAAAAAAGGTGTAGATCAACTATTTTCAAATGGCACTAATTAACGGCAATTCACATTAAATGTACGCTCGCGCTCCACCCACTCCAGTCGCGGTCTAGAAAAATTCGATTCCCTGCAATAAGATGTGGCCGTTCAACACTATAGGTACACTCACGCTCCACTCGCGCTCCGCTCCTGCTCTACTTCCGCTCCAAACCCAGCGCATTCTATTTTGTGAGCATTACGTCAGTGGGAACTGGGAACAGATTGTGACATTAAGTTTTTTTTTTATTTAGTAGTAATTTTTAATTAAAATTGTTTGCAACAAAGCAGATTTATACAACATGGAACAAAAAATAGAAATAAACTGAAAAGACGTTAAAAAAGTCTGGAAAATGCTAACAACATTTTTTAATAATATAATATTCATGACAGTATTAAAAGATAATGGTAATGCAATTTTTCAAATCATATTTAATTGCCATGAAATAGAACCAGCATCGAAATTTAAGAATCTTGCAAACGTGTCCGTTGGCAGTGGTAAATAAATTACTTCCCTGGCGTACAAAATTGAGCAGAATTCAAGTGGTTAAAATTACTTATCCAGCGTGTTGAGGATTTTATTTTAATCTCCTGTTGTAAATTTTAGATTTTTGTGTTAATATGTCGAATGGATTTTCAACCATTCTACATGCACGCGATAATCTTTAATTAAAATTTCTTCTTTCGATTATATGTTCAATTTGTAGTGTGGGATATGGTCTTATCATATATGTATTTTTTCAATAGCAAAGCTGGATCAATGATAACAAAGGGCCAGGTATTTGCCAACGTAAGATTGAATCCCGTCCAAGTGATTATTTTTTTTTTTTAATATGTGCTTGTACTTAAAGTTTGGCGTTAGATCTGCTAGGTCCTAAATAGTAACTGTGCAAAATTTGGTCCCGATCAGTCAACGGACCTAGGATTCTATAGCGAACAAACAAACAAACCTCTTTTATACAGGGTTCTCGTTTTTCGAGGGCCACTATGGGGATCTTGTAAACGGTAAGAGTTACGACTTCGGTTAAATTAGGGCAAAGTTGTATATTCAGATGCTTAATAATTTGACGTAAACAGAACTTATCTAGCTCTTTTATTTTTTGACATATAGGGAAAAAAGTAAAAAAGTGGATTTTTGTTTTTTGCCTGTAACTTTTTCATTTGATGTCGGATTTCATTTCTGTTTAAACTTTTATAAGGCCACTTTTTGCAAGGAATCAGAATCCCCAGTTAAATTTTCCGTGCAACGTTTCGTTTTTTAAAAACCATCATCAGGTCAATTTTTTTTTATGGACGCTTTATCTGATTTTAAGGCAAATTTGTAGAGAATTTTTTTGTATTCGACAATGTATAACACTTGGCACATTTCTGAAACAATTGTTGTTAAAAATGGCAAAAACAAATGTTTTATTTAAAACAAATCCTAATCGGCATGGTAAATAATTGTCCTAGTCCGTTTTTCCTTGGAAGCACGTAAGTTAACCGCATGAAATTACTATTAAAGGGATTTAATTTAAAAAATAGGTATTAATAAATATGTTAGGAATGCATTAACATTTTTCACTTATTAGCAAATATTTTTAGAATATTTTCTTCGGTTAAGTAATAAATGTCTCTAAAATGTGTATTTAATCCTTATTTGGCATACAATTATTTGTAACAAAAAATAACGAGTTGTGCCTTTTATCTGCGTTAATAACTTCTAATAAGCAAAAAGCGTAAACAGATTTCTGGACGTTTTTTGTAAACTATGAACACTTATATTATTTGATTACGAAAATTTTGTTACAATTAATTGTATGCCAAATAAGGATTAAATACACACTTAAGAGAAATTTATTACTTAACCAAAGAAAATATTCTAAAAATATTTGCTAATAAGTGAACAATGTTAATGCATTCCTAACATATTTATTATTACCTATTTTTTTAATTAAATTCCTTTAATAGTAATTTCAAGCGGTTTACTTACTTATGACCAGGGCACACTAATATACCAGGGAACGAGAAGGCGGATCGCCTAGCCAAAATTGGCAGCGAGACACCTTTCTTCGGACCAGAACCCGCGGTTGGTACAGCCAAGCGGTGTCTTAATGACATACTAATACAAGGGCATGCTTATTGGAAAAGTTGCAGGACAAGCCCATTCCAAGGCTATCCTGTCAATGGTCTCCAAAGAGAATACAGAAGAAATGCTCAGGATGAGCAGAGCAGACATCAGAGCAGCCACAGGACTTGTCACAGGGCACTGTGGGCTAAACAAACACTTTTACATAATAGGGCTCTCTGAGACCGATATATGTAGAGGATGTGGTGAAGAAAAAGAAACTCCTCTTCACGTAATATGCCAGTGTGAAGGATTCACACCCTATCGGCGCAGACTTCTAGGGATGGAAAAAGCCAACCAAGATGAGCTAAGAAAAACACCCTTAAAGAAAATCCTGGAGTTTTTCAAAAACACAGGACTTCTTTAAGGGGCTATCACCAGAGGGTACAATAGACCAATAGGTCGCAGTACAGGAACCCGAAAGGGGACCACCTCCGCGGAAATAATAATAATAATAATACTACGACTAACGTTTACAGAAATAGTTATTTATGTATCAAGGCGAAAAAGTACGTTTTGGCCGAGGTGCATATTACATTTTTTGTGCGATCGAATTAAAAACAATTTAAATTTTTAGTAAGTTTCAAAATTATAGGTTAGCAACTACGTGACATTCTGTCACTGACAGATGACGGCGTATGTACTGCATTACCGGCCCTCTCCTTAGCAACGGCCGTAAAAGTTACTTTTTCGGCCGTTGCTAAGGGTAACGGCCTAAAAAGTAACTTTTGCGGCCGTTGCTAAGGATAGGGCTGGTAATGCAGTACTTTATGGTTGCTAAAGCGTCCGTAAAACAGCTGTTTCTAGTACGATCGCACAAAAAAGTAGTTTTATCAAATATCGTGCAAAGTAATTTATGAATAAACATTTGACTATGACCATTTTATAGCAAACAAAAATCTAGAAAAGCTTTTTTTGCATTTTTGTGTATTAGCAAGTAGCAACGATAGCCGAGATATTTGCGTTTACAAATTTTGGTCGATTTCGGTTTTTTCTTTATATCACGCAAGCCAGGGAATTTGCAAACAACGCAATATCTTGTTTAAGATATGTACACTACTAAATACCTAGCTTTTGTCTCTTTTAACTAAACCAGCCTTGTATTTTTATTATTTATGGGAATAGTAAAAGTGCCACATGAAAAAGTGAAACACCCTGTATAGTGTATAGTGTAGTAATTTCTAACAGAAATATGTGTTATAAGCCTGGCTAACTAAATTTAACAAAGGTGAAGAGTTGATCAGCAGTTGTAAGAATAGGTGATAAACATAAAATATTTGGTTTAGAATTTATGATTTTGACGAGAAAAAACTATGCTAGCATTTGAAAAAAAAGTTGAATAACTCGTGTCCCAAACATGTTTTGTTGTTGTTGATATGCAGTTTTTTTCACCATTTATTGAGTTATTTCTAAAAAGAAATGAAATAATCGATGATATCTGGAACATCCCGAATATGTGTCTTTCTTATACAGTGTTTGAATTAAAAGTTTTTGAGTTTTAAATTAGAGTTTGAGACTTTGTTTCTGTTTCCTTTTTTTTCCTCAAAACATTCTTAAAAGTGAAACAAAAACAAATTTCATGTGGTAATTTTTTTTTGTAGAAAATTCAACAAAATTTAAACTTTATTAAAATTCAAATAAACACCACAGAAGGTCATAAAAAAACTCCATTTACTCACAATCAATTAAATATTAATATTTTGATGTAAAACATCCATTTAGTGATAATTTACCAAGTCTATGATAATGAATTTTTTATTTAAATTTAAAATAATGAATAACTTATTTTAAAAGTATTTTAAACACTATAACTTAAATAATATAATAATATAAAGTATTGAAGTAACTAAAAAAAAAATTTAATTCCAAATAATACTCAGCTCTTATGGGTTTAACTGGTAGATAGTTTCTCTCTAGGTCATCGCAACATATTTTGGTAATTAATTAAAATTTTTATTAATTTTTATTGACTCTTATCTTAGTTATTATTATACTATTTTACATTTGGTAGGAACATATTTTAATAAAGCTACGGCTGAACTAATGAGTACCAGCTAAATTTCACCTAAACTAAAATAATTTTTTGAGGTTTGGATCCTGGTACCAGGTGGCATTTATTGAATGCTTTATGTCAAGCTCGGGATAATGGTACATGTATTGTGCTTACAACCCAAAGTATGGAAGAATGTGAAGCCCTTTGCACCCGATTAGCAATAATGGTGAATGGTAGATTACTGTGTTTAGGGTCTGTACAACATTTAAAAAATAAGTTTGCATATGGATACACCTTGACCATCAAACTAAAATCCTCTGAAGACGATCAATCGACAGTCGATTACAAACCAATAGAAACATTTATTACAAAAAACTTCTCAAGTGCCATTGAACGTGAAAGACGTCAAGAATTATTGACTTACTATATAACAGATAAGAACATATCTTGGTCTAAAATGTTTGGTATCATGGAAAGAGGGAAAAAAGCCCTTAACCTTGAAGATTATTCTTTGTGTCAATCGAGCTTAGAACAGGTAATAATTATAGTCTTAACTCAACCATATTTTAACTTAATTAAACAAATTTTGCAAAAAATATATCCTTCACAGATAAAATAATTATTAAAGTGCCCTAATATGGAACAGTTACCTATTATGGAATACATCAGTTTTATGACAATGAATAAGCGATATCTGTTGAAAAGTATATGTACCTATTTGTACATTGATCATACATTCCCAAATGTAAAATAGTTAAAAAATATTCACTAGATTACATAACAGATTCAAATATATTTTTGACGTGCTACTGAGTTTTTAGGCTAAATCTTTCAGTGCAAAATATTATATGCTAGGGTAAATGATATAAAATATTTTATTGCATGTTTATTTAGCATGAGCCTTTACATTTCAATTAAATAGACCAAAATTTTGATTGGGGCCATTTCATGTTTTACATATACCGATTTTTGAAATGTCACATTGATGCCTAATATGGAATACATAGAGGTGCCTTATAATGAATATGATTATTGCCATTAAGTACAGGAATATGGGTTCAGTGTCAAAAGTGTCAGAAATGGCCAGACGAAAAATGTGCAAAATACCCAAAAAACAATTCTATTGTCCTACCTGTAAAAAATAAATAAATTATCAACATTTAGTTCGAATGACACTTGAATTATAATTTAATTTACATAAATAACAGAGTTTTGGTTTGGTTTAAGTAATAATGCAAATCAGAAAGAAATAAAAGATTAATCTATAAGCAGTTGTTTATTTTAATGTATATTTCCTATATAATTCTATATTCCATATTAAGAACCCCTAGTATTCCATATTAGGTTCCCCGGGAGCTTAATATGGAATAGTAGTAACATTTAAAAAAAATAGCTATATAAGAAATATCTACCGTAATATCGTACCAGAATTCGAGTAGTGTTGCGTATTCATTACAAATTCCTTACAATTTTTTTTGCAAAATTTTGTTGAATAAATGTGAATATTATTGCCGAATACAAAAAAGTATTCCATATTAGGGCACTTTACTCTTAATATAAGTATTTAACTTTAATTTAAACTAAATTATTTACCTAATTTTTTTTGTTTTAGGTATTCCTCAAATTTACCAAACTACAAACTGAGCAGTAAAACAATTAATAATTAAAATAATCCTTAATGTAGTTTTGCACTAAATTATTTAAACAGTCAATTATTGTGATTGTTATTATACATTTGTAATTACAACGCTGATTTAAAATAACAAAAAAAAAACTTAACATTAATTATTATTTTTACCATTTTATTTAGTTTTGAGCTGAGAAATAGTTTATTTCTTCTTACATGTATTCATATTTTGAGAATGTTGATATTTTAAATAAACGTCCATCTTTTTTATTTTACTGCATTTTCTAAATCAAACTATTCTCACAAGAACTGTTAATAATGGAATACTAGGGCCGACCTAAAAATATGTGGTGGTCTGTGCAAATTCAGTACATGGGGCCTTTTATTTATTGCAATTTGAAATCCAATTAAGTCTACAAAAATAAGCTGTGGGATACAATTTTTATAAAAGCGAGTTTTTTACTTCACGTAACACAAAACGAAATATGATGCTTATACAATTAATATGGTATTATACAGTTTGTACAAAAAGTAACGTAACAGGTCAATATCTTGTCTTGTGACAAGTTTACAAAAAAAAAGTTTCGAATGAAAGTTGTTTGTGGTCATTTACTTCATAACCTTAAATTATTTTCAAATGTACCGAGTGTTTTGTTTTTGCGCACCGATACGTCACTTTGTTTGCTTCAATAGAACACCCTGTATATTTTGTATTTTTTAGGTGCAAAATTAAATTCTCTTTCAGAAATGTAATAGGTGTTGTATTTAAGAAAATTAAGTTATCGATGTTTAAAGTGTCACAAGTTTGACGAAGCGAACAAAACACCCTTTATAATATTTTTAAAATGTAGCTAGCGCAAAGTGTTAGTTAATCTATTGTCAATCTAATTTTCAAACAAAAGTATACTGCCTTTTTAAAGAACTCCAATGTTAAAAAAACATTGAAAGTGCTTTATGGCTCAAAATTTTGTACAAAAATTAAATTTTAAGAAAACACTTGACTTTAGACCCATATAACTTGATACATTTTTAAAGTAAATTTTAAGAAGAATCCAAAAATATAAAAATATTTGTATATACAAAGTTTGAGTCCGTTTTCAGTTAAACCGGGACTACCGGGAGTCGTATTGCAATTTGCAACCTCAATATTTTTATCGAATCCGAAATATACGATAACGCTCTAGCGTTCTAGATATTTGTTTGTTTCCATACTTTTGCGCATCCCTTTGTGCACGTGAAACTCTATAAACAAAGTCTTATGCCTAATTTACATTGGTATAGTAGCTAAAGCAAGTTACTAAATCAAGTAGCTAAAGCAAGTCACTAATCAAGTAGCAAAACTTGTCAAAATTTTGGTTTAGTGAGTGTTTACACAATATATACGTGGTCTACACCCAATTTAAGGAAATTGTTTAGTATTTGACAATAAATGAAGTATCGTCTTTAAGTAAATAGTAATGATTTCTATTTACTTTACTCAAAAAGTCACTAAATTGTTTACTTGCGCAAGTACTAAACAAAACTGTCTACACGGTGCAAGTAGCTAAATTTAGTTACTTGATTTAGTTACTTGCATTAGCTACTATACCAATGTAAATTAGGCATAATACTATAAACTGTATCACAGCTAGAGATTCTGTCCTGGGACTTTCCCGGGACTTACGTCCAGGGAATTCCCGGGACATTCTTAGTCTCGAGTCCCGGGACATTTAGTTCGAGACTCGAGACGAGACTTCATGTTACACTGAAATTAATTTTTGATACTTCAAATTTTTAAATAAATTTTACTGCCACGAGTTAAAGGAAAATTGCTAAGTTTATTAGTAAAAATATATTTTACTTATGCCTGTTATGTTTTAAAGTTTATGGATAATTGTTAAGTTTATTTAAAATAGGTATTTACTTGGAAATATATATTTTATTTACTGTAGAATGAAGACTAAATTAAAAATTATAATACGTCTACTACTACTACCATACTTTATTCATACAGTAAATGCTTCAAAAACAAAATCCGTGAATATGGTTTGATTTAAAAAAATATATCATTTGCTGTTTAAGTTTATGGATGTGTGACGTATAAGTTAGCCAGCCGCGTTCTGTCAACTGTCACGACTGATTCACAATCAAGGCACGTCCAAAGAAGCAATTTTAAGTATGTAGGTGCTTTCAGAAACAATGTCATTGTCAAGAAATAATTTATTTTTTACTGTGTAAATCGCCGTTAATTTTTCAGTATATGAATATCGCATTAATTTCTTGTAATTTATGAAATCTTCCGTCATTTTTGACAGGTTATACCACCAGTTTCAAGTACGTAAATAAAATTCGTAAAAGTCTCGAAGTCCCGGGAATTCCCGGGACTTTGATAAAAAAAAGTCTCGAGTCCCGGGACTTCAAAAATTGTCGAGACTCAGAATCCCTAATCACAGCAGACACGTCACACATCGTATTATAATACAGCAAAGTAGTAAAAACTAGGATACCTCTATATAAGAGGGTATGGCCAAGCTTCACGAACCCTCCAAATTTCTCATAGCGGCAATGGGATTATGTAGGATTTCTTTTAATAATTCAACTTTTAGTAAACGACATTTGAAGGTAAAAACTCAATTGGCATGCGGAAGTAGATGCAATAGTAAGTATAGCAACTAAAAAGTGAGTAAAATGAAGGGTTAATAATTGTTATTTGCTATTAATGTTTAAAAAACATTTACGGAGCGCGTATTTCCTCTGTAAGCATGCAAACTATGATACACGCAGTGTACATAAAAGAATTTAAAACACTGTACCAACAATGTTTTTTGTGTGTACGATAGTTGCAATAATATATTGCTGTACTTACTATAAGCACAGTAAGAAACCGGTTTTTTAAAACGGTTAACCGTTTTTTTTCCGTATAAGTGATTTTTAACCAAAACCGTTATTTTAATTGGCAAAAAACTGTGACTTTAACCAAAATAATTAAAAACTAGTTTTTTAAACATTTTTGTGGATAAAAATTACTTTAAAAAATACATAATGTGTATTAAATGCGATTAGTTTACCAGAAGTCATTACTGAACGCTTGATTGTATATGTACTTGTACATCTATCTTCTATATATATAAAAATGAATGTATGTATGTTTGTCCTTTATGCATTCCTATACCACTCATCCGATCCTGACCAAATTTGGCAGACAATCTATAGGACCATGGAAAGAACATAGGCTATATGAGAATTCCCAAAAGTTCCAAAAATTCCCAAAAGAACCAAAATTCCCAAAAGATCCAAATATCACAAAAGTTTCAAAATTCTCAATAGATACAAAAATTCTCAATAGATACAAAAATTCCCAAAAGATCCAAAATTCTCAAAAGGTCAAAAACGTCCACCGGGCGCGAGCGCGAAGCGCGAGTAGTCTGTGATTGATAAAAAAATTCACCGAGCGAAGCCGGGTCACTACGCTAGTATACAGGGTGGTGCTTTTTTCGATGCTCACCATTGCTATCTTGGAAACGGTAAGAGATACAAGGTCGGTTAAATTAGAGAAAAGTTGTACATTTTTATGGCGATTAAGAATCTGAAAAGAAATCTTGGATATTTTGATTCGTTTTTGTTTTATTACAAAAAAACTGAAAAATGTGATTTTAGAAAAATATTATTATTTTCCCTACCACTGACTCTATTTCATTTAAACTTGGTCACTTTATGTTTTTGACCGTCCTGGGTTTGATGACGTCAACAGAAATTTTCTAAGCCTTCTAGATTTCAAGTTGCGATAGTCAACTTTTTTATTTCTCATGGCCGCCATATTGGATTTTTGCACCATCAGAAAGACAAAAAAATTAGCTTTTCAAATTGGTAACCAAAATACATTTTTTCTTTCAAAAAACTTGTTGAAATTTGAAATTTTGTATAAATAATCTACAAAATCGAGAATGCTCTGAAAAACAATTGAAACTATGATATAAATAAAAGACTGAACATTTTATTGGTCTAATGATAACAAATTGAAAATAAATTTAAAACTTCAGATATAAGTAATTATTTAAACTGTTCAAAGTGTCCGCCGTTATGTATTATACAGAGGTCAGTCCTTAAATTCATTTCGTCCACTGCCTTTAGGATAGTCTGTCGCGGAATTGAGTCAAATAAATTTTTTATTTTACGACGAAGATGTTCAATATTATCTATCCGTGGGGGTTGCATAAACATCTTTTACATTGCCCCACAAAAAGCAATCTATGGGCGTTAAACATGGCGATCGTGGAGGCCAATAAACAGGACCAAACGTACCAAGCCAAGAATTTTGAAAGCGTGCATTTAAATATTCTCTTACAATTCGGGCTCCATCTTGCTGAAACCATTGAAGATTTTGAATGGTTAATAATGGCAATTCATCTAACATATCTTCTAAATTTGTTTCCAACAATCTTAAATATCCAGGCCCATCCAAATGTCCATCGATGAAAAAGGGACCCAGAATCGTATTATCTAAAAGACCAGTCCGTTCAGCGAATATCGAACTTGCGGCCTAGTCTCTCTTATTAAATGGGGATTCACTGTAGCGTAATGATGAACATTTTTCCTGTTAAACATTCCCGAGTTTGTGAATAAGGACTCGTCAGTCCATAGTATTTTTCTGGAAAAATGTGGGTCTTGCTGCAGTTTTTCCCGAAACCAATAACAAAAGTTCAATCTTCTGTTAGTATCACCAGGATGAAGAGTTTGTACCCTTGAGAATTTATAATCGTGGTAGTTATGTTTTTTTATTATTTTTCTGGAATATGCATCATTAATACCACACTCTTGAGCAATTTTCCGGCTGGAGTTTTCTGGATTAATTGCTATTTGAGCCAACACATTCACTTCATTAACATTAATCCTTTTTCTATACGACCCTCGCGGTCTTTTAAACATGCCATAATTACCCAAACTTCTTGAAATCCTCGTAAACATTGTCCTGTGGGGTTGCTCTCTCTCTGGATATAAATTAGAGTAATTTTCAGACGCTAAAAGAGAGTTTTTATGGTTTCGAATGTAGACATCATACATTTCCTGCTTTTATTCATTCGTAAACATCTTGATAATAAAAAAAAAACGATAAAGAAACTCTACGTCACTTGCACGCAATCTGTCACTATTATTGATATCATAGTTTCATTTGTTTTTCAGAGCATTCTCGATTTTGTAGATTATTTATATAAATTTTCAAATTTCAACAAGTTTTTTGAAAGAAAAAAGGTATTTTGGTTACCAATTTGAAAAGCTAATTTTTTTTTCTGTCTGATGGTGCAAAAATCCAATATGGCGGCCATAAGAAATAAAAAAGTTGACTATCGCAACTTGAAATCTAGAAGGCTTAGAAAATTTCTGTTGACGTCATCAAACCCAGGACGGTCAAAAACATAAAGTGACCAAGTTTAAATGAAATAGAGTCAGTGGTAGGGAAAATAATAATATTTTTCTAAAATCACATTTTTCAGTTTTTTTGTAATAAAACAAAAACGAATCAAAATATCCAGGATTTCTTTTCAGATTCTTAATCGCCATAAAAATGTACAACTTTTCTCTAATTTAACCGACCTTGTATCTCTTACCGTTTTCAAGATAGCAATGGTGAGCATCGAAAAAAGCACCACCCTGTATATATAAAAATGAATGTATGAATGTATGTATGTATGTTTGTCCTTTATGCATTCCTATACCACTCATCCGATCCTGACCAAATTTGGCACAGACAATCTATAGGACCATGGAAAGAACATAGGCTATATGAGAATTCCCAAAAGTTCCAAAAATTCCCAAAAGAACCAAAATTCCCAAAAGATCCAAATATCACAAAAGTTTCAAAATTCTCAATAGATACAAAAATTCTCAATAGATACAAAAATTCCCAAAAGATCCAAAATTCTCAAAAGGTCAAAAAAGTCCACCGGGCGCGAGCGCGAAACGCGAGTAGTCTGTGATTGATAAAAAAAAATCACCGAGCGAAGCCGGGTCACTACGCTAGTATATTATAAAATTATAAATAGATATGTTTTTATAATTTGCATTCCTATTCTAAATAATGTCAAAAACCGGTTAAAACCCGGTTTAAAAGTTAAATCGGTTTTTTACAGTAAACAGTTTTTTTATGAAAAAACTGATTTTTAGCAAAAACCGTTATAAAAATAATGTTCTCTATTTTCGGTTAACCGTTAACCAATTTTTTTTCGGTTTCGGGCCCTGCTTTTAAGGAATAAAAAACAAGACGTTATAATAAACATATTTTTTATTTTTACGTATACAAAAATATTTTTAATTCAATTATATTTATCAAATGAAGAATCCTAATACCTAACTGAAAAAAAATTATTTAATAACAGCTTTGGTCTTTAAATTTATATTGTAATCCCAAAATTTAGCTAATTCTATGCCACACAAATCTTTGTTTTCAAGATAGATAAATGTATTAATACGAATATTAAGCATCTTGAATTAATTATGATAATTAGGTTGCAAACAATTGTTTACTTAATTCCTGTTTTAATGTCCAATGAGCAACTGAAAAGTATATATTTATCAATTTATTTTCATATTTTATGACAAAATTACATTATTAATTCCAATCATTGCTATTAAATTGATGTAGACAAATAATTACAATGCACATTTAAAATGCACTTAAAAATTTAAAAAAATAATTGTATTTAACTTAACTTATGAAATTTACGTATGGTAATACCTTACACAAATATCACTAATGTCTTTTAAAGTCTTGGATCACACTTAAACACTCTGAACACGCAAGAAAAAAATAAAATGTGTACAACTGCCTATGATCTCCATGCAAACTATATAAAATCTGCAGGTCAGCCTAGTGGCAAGCGAAACTCGACCGTATATCCAGGGGTGGCCAAGCTCCTTGATAGTCCGAGCCATTTTTCAAAATTTGAAATTTTTCGCGAGCCGCAATTAAATACGTATTTAAAAGGTATGCAAAAAAGGTAATAAATTTTTTTTTTTACAGAAATCATATTTATTGAAAACATATAAATAAAAGTACAAAATATGTGTATTGAATTTAAATATTAAAAATTAAACACATTTATTTTACTTCTCTTGATAATTCTTTAAAATTTGGTGAACAATTGGTGACAGCCCTTCTCAGTAATTCTTTGAGATGCTGGTTAGTTAATACTGATCGGTCAAAATCGGTCTGGAGTCGGTCGATTACGGAGGATTACGCCACTGTTTATGTTCGTTCGCGCAGTTTTCGATGAGTCATATCATTCTTAACTTGGACGGAAATGAAATTTGTTACAACGTTGCACTTAGTCTTTCATATTTGTTGTCAGTAATTTAAAAGACATTTTGAAACACATACGGAACGATAATAATTTTTTAAAATATAATAGCATGAAAGGCTCATATTTTTGTCTAAGGTATTTTACCTTTGTTTTCTGGTTATGATAATTGATAATCTAAGATAAATTAGTTCTTGAATTTAAGATGATAATAATTACGTTCATTATACACTGAAGCATATGTTACATTTAAACAAAGATAGTATGTTGCGTTTTAGTTCTTGGTTTCGTTGGAGGCAGGTAAAGTGACCCAAAACTGTTTATATTATGTATCGGCCAGACGCAACCCCTTGCGGGGGGCACTCGAGATATACAGTTCACTTACGACAGTCTTTAGTATAAGTTGTTAGAATTATACATGTTACGTGATGTGATGCTATGCAGGGTTGCCATATTTGGCGATTTATCGCCATTTTGGCTACACGTGGCACTTATTTGGCGTATCAATTAAGTGTGTGGCGACTGGCATTAAATTTGGCGATTTGGGCTTACCCAAACGGGGTTAAAATGAAAATCTCGGAGTAATGAAGGATCAGCTGATGGTCAAATTTTATTACGGAAAGGAATGGCAACCCTGTTTTTAACGTGTATCCAACGCAATTTGGTATCTATTTCTGTCAGTTGCCCTTATTTATTGTCCTGCATTTTTTCTAAGAAAATATGGTCATGGTCATTGGTCACCGTAAATATATCCCGCCAACGGAAATAGTGTGAAATGACCGATACTGTAAAAAAAAAAACTACTCCATTAAACTTTTTAAATTGCAACACAGAATGTTTATTGTTGTAGGTTCATTACGTGACTTTAAAACATGAATAAGTCTTTTTTTTAAAAGAGCACCATCTTGTATTTCACATTTTCATGGGAATGTCATTGTCTTTCAAAGTTGTTACCTACCTCATTTAAAATTAATTTCTTTTAATAAATATAAATGTTATTGTTTTTTACCACTGAATAATGAAGTTCACATACAGTTTCAACCCTATTGCTCATTATTAGAAGAGTTTATTGACTTTTTGTTATAAAAAAAGTCACAATGGGATTGTTGACTACGGTCACTATTTACACCTATTTACCTGGTGATGAAGACCAGAAGCAATATCTTTTGCAAGTAGTTAATGACACCGTAAAAAAATTCCCATTGTTGACTACGGTCACTATTTACACCTATTTACCTGGTGATGAAGACCAGAAGTAATATCTTTTGCTAGTAGTTAATGACACCGTAAAAAAATCCGAACCGTAAAAGGACAACTTTGAGTGCCTCAGTTGCCGTAATCAATAATAATTGCATTGTTAAATGTATACCTGAAAGTTAATAAACTCTTTAAATAAAATGCAATAGGATTGAAATTTTAAATCAGCATTATTATTCAATAGTAGTTAGTAGGGGTGGGCGATATCCAAATTTCGATATCGAATATCGATATCGAAATTATTTCGATATATATCGATATATCGATATAAATCGATATATCGACGTATCGAAATTTCGATATAAAAGCGGCGCGACGCTAAAAAAGTCAGTAAAAAAGTGAAAAAACAGACTGGTAGCCTAAAAAAAAAACGCTTCTCGCCCTCAAAATATCGGAATGTCGATATCAAAATTATATCGATATTTAGCGATTTATCGCCCACCCCTAGTAGTTAGGTACATGTGATTAATATATTAAAATAAGCAAACGAAACAGTTAACCTATACTATACATTGGTACCGTAACTTAACGAAATGTATGCATGTACATATTAATAAAGTTAAAAGTGTAGGTACACTCTCCTTTTTTTAATTATAAAAAATCGTAAAATGAGTTATAAATTAAAAAGCAATATCTTTAAACAAAAACAATGTAAAACATATTTTTGGTACGTTTTTGCTCAAAATTTATAGAGTGAATAATGGCATATTTAAAGTAGCAACATTTTGATTGAATTATCGCATTACACATACTTGTATTGTATTAATATTTAGAAGTAATTTTGTTGCGCTTTACAGAGTAATTTTGCGTTGAAAATGTTTAAATTTACTTCTACCATTTTTTGACAAATTTGTTTGTCACAACTATAAAATAATAATAAATCATAGTGTCAAATTTATATGACACCCCCATAAAATGTAACAATGTACAAGTGCAGACCTAAAAACAACAATGCTTCAAACTCAAAAAAGTCGACTCGGTCCTAATCATAGCAAAATAAATCAATCGAACAATAAAAAATGACAGATTTTTCTGCTAAGACCGGATAGCAATTTTAACTTTTTTATGGGTCGTATGTTTCATTGGTGTATAAGAAGGGTTGAAAAGTTGGTAATTTATTTATTCTGTTCAGAGTTCAGAGACAGTATTACAAGCAGTGTTAATTTTGTGTTTTGTGTTTTTTACTTTATTCGAGGTAAGTAATACATAATAATTATTCTATTAGATGATCTTTGCATATTTAATAGTTCGTACTTGTAGTGCGTGCTTATTTATATTTTTCTTATATTATATTTCGTAACTAAATTACTCAAAATATTCCGTATTTCGTTAATCACCGCAAATATTTTAAGTGGCGATAGAGGACCTTTTTCTAAAAAAAAATTTCAAGTACGATTTTTTTCTAAAATCAAATGCTAAGCATATATCAAGACTTACTTGATTTTTTTACACTTTTGCATTTAAAAGGCACTGTCGCCGAAAATATCAATTTTGCTTTATCCGCAATAGGCATCGGTTTTACTCTACGACGTTTCGTTAAAAAGAACCATGTAAATTAAAGTAGTTAACGCCCCAGTTATTAATTATTCAAAAAGGCATCCTAACAAGCACAAAAATGAAAAGGGAACTCGGGTACATTTATCGAGAGCCACAAATAATCCTTCAAAGAGCCGCATGTGGCTCGCGAGCCGCAGGTTGGCCACCCCTAGATATACAATAGAAAGTTGTCCAACGCCTGTCCTTACCCTGTTTATAGAGTGACCTCCACTGTTTGAATACATTAAAGTCTAATTTTTTATGTCGAAGTTTACTATTGGCTTTTATTTCTATTAAAAATTAATTTTTAATGCATTTCCATTGATAGTTATAGTATAATTTTTAAGATTTGATCGTTTTTTGTTATGTTAAATTTGAATAAACTTTAAACTGATTTTTCTCGAAAATTTTCTTATGTATGCATACTTTTTTAATACATGGTCGGATTCAGAATTAAATTCTCTATCGGATCAACAAAAAAATGTATACTATGTAATTTTAAAAAAAAAACAGTTGCCTATCGCGGATTTGACACTTCATCGTAGAGGTAACAAATGCACTTCATTTAATAGAGAATTTGTCGCCGTTTCCAAAAATATAAGGTTGGTTGGGGTTATTTTCAATAATTAAAAAGTTATAGGGGTGCGACAGTCAAACTGAATCACCCGGTATAGTAACAAAAAGCCATATTATGTGCAAAAAATATTGAAACATGTAAACGCGTAAGCAAGTTTTTGTTTAAAAAATGGAGCAATTTAAAATATAACAGATATCTGTGCTAAAGTTTAACTGACAGTGTAAGTTTTTTTTTTATAAAGAATACATTATCATGCATTATTATAAATTTTTCAATTTAATTTATGGTACATCTTGCTAGAGTACGGTAGTACTCTAGTACTAGTACCATAATTTTTTAATACATTTAGTGTTGCTACTGCTTTATTAAAATCGTACCAATAATCTTGACTACAACTTTATTGGTCTGTGACTACTAACTGCTTTCACCAATAAGGTGACGCTAGTTTACCTGCCCGTTAACGGTTGTCACATTTGAAAATCTTGTTTTTTTACATCGTCCACGCTTTGTCACCGCATCGTGTTAATAGTGTTGTTTAGTTTAATTTTTAATATATAACCGTTTCAACGTAACCACAATTAGAATTTGAGGTAAATATTAACCACAAAAATACATATTTTTAATTTTAGCAAGCAATGATATATTTATTAGAAATAACCGAACGAAATGCTGATTGTTTTAGATGATGGAAGCTAAAGATAATTGTTCTGTTCAAGTTGCCGTAAGAGTTAGGCCGCTAGTTGAAACTGAAAGCAACCGAGGCTATAAAGAGGTTTTAGAGATCTATTCAGATCTAAAGCAAATTCGAATTAAAAACTCTGATAAAGCCTTTACATATAATCATGTGTTTGATGTGAACACCGACCAGCAAGATTTTTATAGTACTTGCATTCAAAGTTTGATTGACAATCTCTTCAAAGGTTACAATGTCACTGTGCTGGCTTACGGACAAACAGGCTCGGGTAAAACCCATTCTATGGGCACAGCTTACACTGGTGAGGAAGAACCTGGAGTAATTCCAAGAGCCCTACATGACATTTTTAATTATGTCAAAGATAATTTTGCTTATGACTTCATGATAACTGTATCATTTATTGAATTATATCAGGAAACATTATATGATTTACTCGCCAACAAACCCCGAGATCAGTGTGCAGTCGAAATAAGAGAGGACAATAGAGCCATCATAATACCTGGCCTAACAGAGCTGCCTGTAACTTCGGCAACAACAGCTTTAAATTATCTCTCGCAAGGATCATTAGGGCGGGCTACCGGTAGCACAAATATGAATAAACAAAGTAGTCGAAGTCACGCGATATTTACAATAAATATTTCTATGCAGAAAAAAGATGACAGGTAAATATTAAATTTTGAGTTCGTAGAGAAATACATCAGAGTTAGTATCAAGACCGACCAGTTAAGTAACATTAATAAGTCATAGGTTTTAATAATAACGCTAAGCTCTTAAAAACTAAGTATTGCATTTATATCGCTGTAAGTAATAAATATGAATCCCTTACAGACCATTTCAATATTATTATTTTTATCGTAACATTTCAGTACTATGAACAAAACAGCGAAGTTTCATTTGGTGGATTTAGCAGGTTCTGAAAGATCCAAAAAAACTGGTGCTGTCGGACAAACGTTCAAAGAAGGTGTAAATATAAATAAAGGACTGTTAGCTTTGGGTAATGTAATATCAGCACTGGGTGATGAAAAACAACAACAAGGCTATATTTCATACAGGGATAGCAATTTAACAAGATTGCTTAAAGGCAAGTTTTAGTCTCTATTAATTAGAATAATGTAATTCTTACATGTACAGTCAAATCTTGTTATAACGAACTTCTACTCAATATTCGTTATAATGAAACTGGGCAAAAACGCGTTTTAATCACATATTTTATTTTTTAATCGCAGTTCATAATAATAACATATTTAATTAAGTATACAAGTGCATACATAAATTGTATATAGCGTCATTCAAAAAGTCTGCTACAAATGGAAAAGTTTTTTATTATTGATTTCTTAGAAAATTTTATTCCTGATAAAAGTTGGTGCATGGTCTAAAACCAATTTAAAGATGAAGAAAAGTTCAATAAAAAGTCATAGGACACTAGATTTTAGCGATTTTTGAAATATTCGCAACAGAAAAGTGCCCTTATTTTAACCCGCCGTGACTCGCGCGGGGTGTTCCAGACACCCCAGTCTCTTTTTTATTGTGTATTTTTTTTTTTGTTAGGCTTTATGACACCTGCTTTTCAGTAGCTGGAGTTACATATGTTTCCAACCTTTTCTGTGAAAATGATTAGTTTCTTTGCTTTTTTTAACGAGTTATGATATTTTTTTCAAAACTATGCGTTTATTTCTAAGTAATAAGTACCTATACTGTAGCATATTTGCAATTTCGTATGCCACTATAGTTGACATTGCTTTATAAATTTGCTTAAATTTTCTATGAAACTTATGACAGAAAGAAAATACCTGACTGTAACAGGTTATGGAGGTTAATTGTCATTAGCAGTACTTATCCTTGCTGTACCGTTACTTATCCCTTAGGATAGGTACTTGGTACTTACACTGCGCTATATCGTGTTACATCGTGTTGGTACTAAATAGCAGATATTATTATTTTACTTATTGTTAGTGTATTCTATAACCAAATTATTTTTATATAATAAAAATTAAAAGTAAACAAAAATAAATTTAGTTTCATAATTTATTCTTTCTAACCCGAGTAAAATACTTTTTTGTTATAGCTCTATCAATATATTTTGCATTAACAACTAGTAAAAAGTCAGTTTGTATAAAGTAATTCAAGTGAAATCATTTTATGAATAGTTTTAAATAAAATAGGGTAATTTATGCTTCTAGGAGACCGGAAATGACTAGCGTAGTATGTATGTATGAACCGAAGCTATAAAACACAGACTTTATTAAGCGTTAGTGTATAGTGGGCTGCACTTCCATAAAAAGGTTTGCAGCCCACTATACACTAACGCTTAATAAAGTCTATGTGTTTTATAGCTTCGGTTCATACATACTACGCTAGTCATTTTCGGTTCCAAGAAGCATAAATTACCTAAAATAGCAGTAAAATTAGACGAAAAATTACGAATAGTCTGAAAAACTGATGGGGTGTAAGAAACACCCCGCGCGAGTCATCACGTTAGTAAAACTAGCGCGAGTCACGGCGGGTTAAGAGATACAAAAAAATGTTATAGGAAAAAGTTATTTAGAATCTCGAAATAAGGCTACATTTTAATTTTGAAGGTCGAATTTCAATTTTTATTTTTTAAGAAATTTTAACATTCAAAAAGTCTGCAACAAATGGAAAAGTCTTTTATTATCAATTTCTCAGAAAATTTTATTTTTGATAAAAGTTGGTACATGGCCTAAAACTAATTTTAAGATAAAGCTAGTTTAACAAAAAGTCATAGGACACTAGATTTTAGCGATTTTTGAAATATTCGCAAAAGTAAAGTAAAATTTCTTAATAAATAACAATTGGAATTTAACCGTAAAATTTAAATTTAGTCTTATATGGAGATTCTAAATAACTTTTTTATATAAAATTTTTGTGTATCTCTTAAAATAAGGGCACTTTACTCTTAAACTAAGAGCACTTTACTCTTAAGAATATTTCAAAAATCGTTAAAATCTAGTGTCATATAACTTTTTATTGAACATATTTTCCTTATAAAATCAGTTTTAGTCCATGCACCAACTTTTATCAAGAATAAAATTTTCTGAGAAATCGATAATAAAATTTGTTGCAGACTTTTTGAATGTTAAAATTTCTTAAAAAATAAACATTGGAATTTGACCTTCAAAATTAAAATTTATCCTTATTTCTAGATTCTAATTAACTTTTTTTTGTATCTCTTAAAAAAAGGGCACTTTTCTCTCGCGAATATTTCAAAAATCGTTAAAATCCAGTGTCCTATGGCTTTTTATTGAACTTTTTTTATCTTAAAATTAATTTTAGGCCATGCACCAACTTTTATCAAGAATAAAATTTTCTGTGAAATCGATAATAAAAAACTTTTCCATTTGTTGCAGACTGAATGTTGAAATTTCTTAAAAAATAAAAATTGGAATTTGACTTTTAAAATTTAAATCTAGCCTTGTTTTGAGATTCTAAATAACTTTTTCGTATAAAATTTTTTTGTATCTCATAAAAAAGGGCACTTTTCTCTTGCGAGTATTTCAAAAATCGTTAAAATCTAGTGTCCCATGACTTTTTATTGAACTTTCCTTCATCTTAAAATTAGTTTTAGGCCATGCACCAACGTTTATCAAGAATAAAATTTTCTGAGAAATCAATAATAAATATTTTTTCCATTTGTTGCAGACTTTTTGAATGACGCTGTATATCATATAAAATATAGAAAGAAAAAAATTTTTGTTTGGGTCATATTTTTTTGTGGCACCAGTAAGAATAAAGTTTTCAATATCATGTATTAAGTTCGTATTTGGGAGCATATTTAATAAACTCCTTTTAAAAACATTCGCTATACAGTGAACTCGCGTTATAAGCAACTAACGGCGGCCAATTCCGATCTAAAAGTTGCTTATAACGTGAAAGTTGCTTATATGATAGAAATAGAAACGATTCGATTTTTAACATAAATAAATCTTGTTTTTAGTAGTAAAACTAAAAATAAAAGTTTACACCATAACAACGCGATCGTTGTCGCGTTGCTATGGTGATCTGTACGTACCTATGTCAAACGAAATACTTTAGTCGTGATCTATGTACTTGTACATCTCTCAAATAAAAAAATATGATGTGATTTCATGGCCTGTATACAGAGCGGATGAAACGGCCTTATTTTACAAGTGTTTACCGGACAAAACTCTTGTTCATACACGTAAAAAAATATTCCCGGGAGAAAAATATCTAAGCAACGAGTTAGGTACTATTATACCGTGTGCTAATTCCACCGACAATCATAAATTGAACTCATGGTCTTTGGTAAATTATATAAAGCCAAAAAATTTTAGTAATTTAACCTACGAGTTTATTATATTATTATACAGCATCATTCAAAAAGTCTGCAACAAATTGAAAAAAAATGTATTATTGATTTCTCAGAAAATTTTATTCTTGATAAAAGTTGGTGCATGGTCTAAAACTAATTTTAAGATGGAAAAAGTTCAATAAAAAATCATAGGACGCTAGATTTTAGCGACTTTTTGAAATATTCGCAAGAATAAAGTGCTCTTATTTTAAGAGAAACAAAAAAAAACTATTTAAAAAAAATATTTAGAATCTAAAAATAAGCCTAAATTTAAATTTAGATCGTCACATTCTAATTTTTATTTTTTAAGAAACTTAAACATTAAAAAAGTGCAACATATAGAACCATTTTTTATTATCAATTTGTCAGAAAATTTTATTTTTGTTAAAGTTGGTACATACATGGCCTACAACTAATTTTAAGATGAAAAAAAGTTGAATAAAAAGTCAGGATATTTTCCATTTGTTGCAGACTTTAAATGTTGAAACTTCTTAAAAAATAAAAATTAGAATTTAACCCTCAGAATTTAAACCTAGTTCGGTTTTAAGATTCTTAATAACTTTTTTCGATAAAAATAAAATTTTCCATTTGTTGCAGACTTTTTGAATGTTAAAATTTCTTAAAAAATAAAAATTTAAATTTGACCGTCAAAATTTAAATCTAGCCTTATTTTGGGATTTTTAAAAACTCTGTCCATAATCTCTTAAAATATTTCAAAAATCACTAATATCTAGTGTCATATGATTTTTTATTGAACTTTTTTCATCTTAAAATTAGTTTTAGACCATGCACCAACTTTTATCAAGAATAAAATTTTCTGAGAAAAAAATAATAAAAAACTTTTCCATTCGTTGCAGACTTTTTGAATCACGCTGTATATTAATAATCTCCTAAAAATAAAATGATTGTTAAAAAATCTATTGTTAATCTAGATTTCACACGATATTTTACTGCCCATTTAAATAACCTGAATGTTAAAAAAAAAAATTAAATCACTCAAAATTTTCGTAAAAATGTAAATATTTTGAAAACTGTTGACTTTAGACCCATATAACTTTTTACATTTATTAAAGTAAATTTTAAGACAAATTCAAAAATGTAAAAATATACAGATGTTCTATTCAAAATTTCAAAGTTTGAGTCCGTTTCCGGTTGAACCGGAAGTCACATTGCAACCTTAATATTTCCATCGAATCCGAAAAATACCATAACGCTCAGATACAAAATTTCATTGTTATATCTGCAATAGTATTTTAGATATTTGTATTTTTAACTGTCACACTGACAGTTGCTTATATCGTGTACTTTGATACTATAGTTGCTTATATCGAGTGTTGCTTATAACGCGAGTTGCTTATATCGTGGGTTGCTTATAACGCGAGCTCACTGTACTGCAATTTTATTTTGTTAAAACTTCTTTTAACACTGCTGTTAGATAATTTATTTTGGGCCCGTGAAAATAATTCGTTACACTGGATATTTCGGTATTCGTTTTAGCAGAATTTGACCCTATTATCTCTATTTTGAGTGTTCCCTATCTATCTAACCAATGAGTTCAAAAATATTCTATCATTTCCGGTTTTCGAGTTATTAAATAAAAAGTGTTTTTTTGTCATATTAATAATGATCTCCGTTATTGTTTTAAATATCGAAAACAGTTATAAAGATTATTTTTAGATATTTTTATGTTTAATTTGATTATAATAAAAAAAAAAAAAAAACGTTTGCCGTTAAAAAGTTATGACACAAACTTACCTTTTTTTAAATGGGAATGACAGTTAGCTATGATCTATTTAAATTCCTTATTTTTTTCTCATTTCAAATATATAAGGGTCGATGTATTTATTTTTAATAATACGCAAGTTATGAAAGTTTTTTAGTTTTTTTTTATAAGAAAATCATAGTAGGCTGTGAAAACAAAAACAAACAAGCTGTAAAACCTTATAAAACTCATGTGCTACAAGTTACCAAGGTTTTTAAATTTGTTGTTGAGATAAATATCAAAATTTTTTGAACTTAAGATAAACAGCAATATACTACATTACTGCTGATTCCGACTATGTTGTTGTTATCTTATGTTCAAATATTTACAATGTTTATCTCGACAACAAATTAGAAAACCTTGGTAACTTGTACCACATGAGTTTTATAAAGTTTTACACCTTGTTTTTTTTTTTGTTTTCACAGCCTATGATTTTCTTTAAAAAAAAAAACTAAAAAACCTTCATAACTTGCGTATTTTTAAAAATAAATACATCGACCCTGATATATTTGGAATGAAAAAAAAAAAAGGAATTTAACACGTTGACTGCGTTACAAGACCCCGGGGTCTTGTAGCAGTCATCCCTACTGTGCGGGAGCGAAATTTACAAAACATTACTCCTGTGCGGAGATTTTAAATGGGTATGTCTTTAACATTGCGGTACATACCCCGCGCGGTATGTAACACACAGCAAAGATGAGCTGTTACAAGACCCCGCCGGTATGTAACACAGTCAATGCCAAAGTACTGTCGAATAGCGCCGCAGTCAACGTGGTAAATAGGTCGTAGCCAACTATCGTTCCCATTTAAAAAAAGGTTAGTTTGTGTCATAACTTTTTAACAGCGAGCGTAAACATTTTTTTTTTAGTATAATCGAATTTTGCATAAAAATATCTAAAAATAATCTCCATAACTATTTTCAATATTTACAACAATAACGGATATAGGACACATTATTAATATGGCAAAAAAACACTTCTTATTCAATAACTCGAAAACCGGAAATGATAGATATTTTTGAAAACGGTTCTGAGTTTTTCTCAAAAAACTGCACATTTATGGTAATTTAACCGTTTCTCTATCTTAAATATTAACCGAGATACCCATGCAATCCCATCGAATTTGGACCACCCTGTACATTTATTATTTAGTAAAACAAACATTTCTATGATAAATAAATTTTAGATTCGCTGGGTGGTAACAGTATCACTTTAATGATCGCCTGTGTCAGTCCAGTTGATTATAATTTGGAAGAAACGCTATCAACACTGCGATATGCAGATAGAGCCAGAAAAATTAAGAATAAACCAGTAGTAAATCAAGATCCTAAAGCTGCTGAAATTAACAGGCTTAATAAAATTATTCAACAACTGCGTCTGGAACTAATAGGTCAAGGTAATACTTTTTAATTAGTAATTAATTTTAAGTCAATATGAATAAAATAATTTTTATCATAGGAGGTCCTATAATTTGCCAAGCAGAAATTGAGCAAATGAGAAAAGAAACACTGACGTTAAAAGGCAAAAATAGTGAAATGACCGTACAGTTGTCTACATTTTTAAATGACAATACTAGATTACATGAAAAAATTCTGCTTATTCAAAACGCAAATGAACTAATATCTTCAAAACTGTTAGAATTAAAGCAAGAGTATAGCACCGCATTAGAACATCACATTAAAAATCTAGAAGAAAACGACTGCGATAAAATCCAAGAGTCGATATTGAAACTTAAATCGATTCAGCTATGTTTTGCGGAGATGCACACAGAACAGATGAAAAATGATAATGAAATTCACCAACACGAAGTCCGCTTTGCATTACGCTATAGTAATGTAAGTAGTAACAAGGATTCCACACGTCTTAGCTCAGAATGTGAACTAAGTGCACAACAAGAGAGTCACACAGCTCAACAAATCGCATTAAATGCCGAGTTACAAGATGTGACAGAAAGATTGGCTATGAAAGAAGATCTTGCAAGAAAAATTGCAGAAAATGCTTATCATATGATTGATTACAACGCTGTGCTTGAAACTGAAAGTAAAATAGCTGCGTTGCAAAAAGAAAAAGAAGAACTGTTAGTTCAGCTTAAAACTGTTCAAGTACACGATGTCACCAATGCAACAAGCAAAGTTTCTGAACAAAGACGAAAGCGGGTTCAAGAATTAGAAAAACAATTACAAGACTTGCATAAGAAGGTGCGTATTTATGTTTACAGTGTTTATTTGTAAGTTGCATTTGTTTTTATGTTGTTTTTTTTGTGAAGAAATCAATATTTCATTGCCATCATTTACTATTTATAGGTCGCCGAACAAGCTCGCTTGATAAAACTAAAAGAAAAGGATGAACAGAAAATTAGAACATTAAACGACGACATACAGTCCATGAAACATGTTAAGGTTAAACTCATTAGAAGTATGAGACAAGAAAGTGAAAAATTCCGTACATGGAAATCGGAGAGAGAAAGGGAAGTTCTGAAACTGAAGGAGCAGGAGAGAAAAAGACAAAATCAAATTATTAAAATGGAAGCAATGCACAGTAAGATGCAGAATGTGTTAAAACGAAAAGTAGAAGAAGCGGCAGCAGTCAATAAAAGACTAAAAGACGCTCTTGCTGTGAGAAAAACTGCGCAAGATCAAAAAAGTAATAAAATTGTTCGTGTCGACCATTGGGTAAGAAAAGTGTATTAATATTTTTGTTTTATATTTTCTTCTTCTTGATCGGTTCCTCTTGTACCTTTCGGTGTCGAGGTATGCTTTTCTGTTTCTGTATTATGTTTCTCCACTCCTGCCTATCGTTAGCTGATTGTGGCACATCTCTCCAGCTGACTCCTTTTTCTTCTACTCTCTGCCTCACTTCTTTTTCCCGTTTTATTCTTGGTCTTCCTCTATTTCTTTTTCCCTCCATCTTCATTTTCCATCCCATTTTCGCGTATCTACTTTCTGGCATGCGTAGAAAATGTCCAAGCCATCTTAATTGATGCATCTCTATCTTTTTCTGAATATCAGTTACTCCTAGGTTTTTTTAAATTTTTCCTTAACTGATTTAATCGACCAGTCTACATTCTTCTCAGAAATCTTATTTCCTACTAGCGTAGTTACCCGGCTTCGCTCGGTGAATATTTTTATCAATCACAGACTTCTCGCGCCCAGCGGACATTCCCAGACGTTTCGACTTTTGAAAATTTTTGATTTTTTTTGGGGAGTTTTTGACCTTTTGGGAATTTTTGTATCTATTGATAATTTTGGAACGTTTGAGAATTTTAGATCTTTTCGAAATTTTTGTATCTATTGATAATTTTGGAACGTTTGAGAATTTTGGATCTTTTGGGAATTTTTGGAACTTTTGGGAATTTTTGGAACTTTTGGGAATTCATATATAGCCTATCTTTTTCCCATGGTCCTATAGATTGTCTATGCCAAATTTGGTCAGGATCGGATGAATGGTATAGGAATGCATAAAGTACATACAAACATACATTCATTTTTATACAGGGTGATTCATTAGTGCGTCGGGCTTTCATAGCGCCCCGCCCGTAGAAGATAGAAAAAAAACTTAAATACATAAAGTTATTGGTTTGAAAAGATCTACGTCGTAAAATTATTTTCATCTATATATATCCAGGCACAAATCTATTCGCTGCTGAAAAGACCTTTGCACTCTTCTTAATATTTCAGGTGAAATACTTGCAAAAACGTCAACAATTCGTTGTTGCATATTTATTGATGTTGTCGGTGGTTCGTTGTACACAATTCCTTTCACGTATCCCCACAAAAAAAAGTCAAGTTTAGTCAAATCAGGTGAGCTGGCAGGCCACCTGGTGGGTTCACTTTTACTAAAAATGGAAGACATTTCGAACATTTATTGTAGTCATTTATCTTTTATGTATTTTCAATTTGTTACTTTCCATAGTTTATGAATAAAAACGATTAATTTTATTACATAGTTAATATCCGCTTAAATTTTAAATTTATTCAAATGTCAAGCTGACACTTGCTTACATTTTGGCACTTGTTTTGCATCAGCGGCCTACTTCGGTGCATAAAAATGTAATTAAATGGCTACTTTTTTGAAAAGTATTGAATATCTCAACAACTATGGGGTTTAGACATAGGACACCCCTCATAAAAATTGAAGGGGAGAAAAAAAGCTATCGAATAGTAAAATAAAATAAGGGTGTTTACATTTGAAGAAAATGAGTTATGTCACTTTGAAATTTGGAAAGTTTGGCATTTTTTTGTGAACACCCTGTGTCAATAAATTTAAATTTTTTATTTTTAAAATGTTGCTCCCAACTGGACCAACATTATTGCTAAAACTTATTTCTTAACTTTAAAAAACGAGGTGGCTACGATTTTTTAAAGTTAAGCCTGCTTGTGTAAGATTTTTCGGAAAAAAATTAATAAGTTGGCAACACTGGCACTAAATCAAAAAACAAACAGACATTCATGTAGAGGTTAAAAAATGACATCCGATGACCTAAAAATATACAGGGTGTTCCATTTAAAAAATCTTTGTTTTTGTTATAGCGCAAAAATGGGTCACCCTGTATAGATGAAAATAATTTTACGACGTAGATCTTTTCAAACCAATAACTTTATGTATTTAAGTTTTTTTTCTATCTCCTACGGGCGGGGCGCTATGAAAGCCCGACGCACTAATGAATCACCCTGTATATATATAAGATAGATAGATGTCAGTATTCTTTGTTTTTGTTTTTGTGTTAGTGAGAATGGGTATGTACATTGCATTGAAAACTCGGGCCTTTGTTTCTTTTGATATCTCCTTCTTACTTATCAAACATTTATTAGTGACGTAGTAAAATTTCGTCGCTGCCGCTATTCTATTATTCAGATCTTCCTCCAATTTACCATTCTCTGCAATTATTGTTCCTAAATATTGAAAATTCTCTACCTGCTCTATCTGTTTTTGGTCTAGCATAATTGTAACTGGTTCATGATTTTTCGCTATAACCATAGCCTTTGTCTTTGTTATATTTATACCTAATAGCATCACATCATCTACAAAGGCTAGTTCTGTTAAGGATATTGGTTTTAGTTTATTCCAACCCCAGTAGACTTTCTTTGTGTTTTATCCATAAGAATTATAAAGAACAGTAAACTTAAGGTGCCTCCTTGTCTTACTCCCACTGTTGTTATAAATTCCTGGGAACTGCAGTTATGGGTTCACACATAATTTCTACTACTCTTATATAAACTCTTGATGGCGTTTAACAATCCTTCTCTCACTCTATTTTGTTTCAATATCTTCCAGATCTTTTCCCTTGGCACTCTATCGAAGGCTTAGAAAGATCGATAAAGCACAAGTACACCATCTTTGAATATTCCATTGTTTTTTCACTTAACTGTCTTAATATAAAAATTAGATCCTGCGTGCTTCTACCCGGTCTAAAGCTACACTGCGCCTCCTCCAAATTTCTTTCGAAAGGTTTCCTCAATCTCTCCTCAAAACTTCTTTCATATAATTTTTCTACTACTCTAAGAAGAGATATGCTTCTATAAGTTTCACATTTTTTACTATCGCCAGTCTTGGATATCGGTAATACAGGGATGCGCAAAAGTATGGAAACAGACAAATATCTAGAACACTATTGCAGATATAACAATGAAATTTTGTATCTTACCGTTATGGTATTTTTCGGATTCGATGAAAATATTAAGGTTGCAATACGACTCATACTTTGAAATTTTAAATAGAACACCCTGTATATTTTTACATTTTTGGATTCCTCTTAATATTTGCTTTAAAAAATGTATTAGGTTATGTGGGTTTAAAGTCAACCGTTTTCGTAAAATTTACATTTTTGTGAAAATTTTGAGCGATACAGCACTTTCAATTTTTTCTAACAATAAAGTTATTTAAAAAGGCAGTAGAATATCGTTTAAGAATTAGATTAACAGTTGATTATTAACACTTTGCGCTAGCTACATTTTCAAAATATTATACAGGGTGTTTTTTACACTAGGTCAAACTTGTGAAACTTAAAACATCGATAACTCGATTTTCTTAAATACAACACACTATTTGTTTTTACATAGTCTTGTAGAAAATTTGATTGTCTTTCAAAAACATTCACCATGTTTCATACCTAAAACTAATATTTTTCGAGTTATCGCAATTTTATTGTAAATTATTCCGGCAACGTAATATTTTCGAGTAGGCTATGAAGGTTGACAGAGGTAATTTTGAAACAATTGAAAGATAAAAACAAGAAAATTGTAATATTATCTTTTCCTTTCAAATTTTCGAAATTTTTTGTAATGTAGATGTAATTTTAACAATCTTACGTTTATATCGAGATTTCTTATCAGGGCCACAATATTTTTCATATAATTGATTTTGATCGTTTGCAAACTCCTAAAAACCGATTGATAATGTATTGAGTATGCGAAAAGAACCCTGATTAAACAAAAGTCACTGGCCAATCTTATCTTTAAATTTAAAAAAACGGTTAGGGTTGAAACCGTTTCCGGTTCAACAGAGAATCATACTGTATAAACACAAAAAATTAGTTTATAGGATTTAGTAATTATTGTCCCATCACACTAGTCCAATGAATAAAAATAAGTGAGGAAAAAATAATATTATATCTTTCTTGTTTTATCTTTCAATTGTTTCAAAATTACCGCTGTCTACCTTCATAGCCCACTCGAAAATATTACGTTGCCCTAATAATTTACAATAAAATCGCGATATCTCGTAGAATATCAGTTTTAGGTATGAAACATGGTGAATGTTTTCGAAAAACAATCAAATTTTCTACAAGACTATGTAAAAACAAATAGTGTGTTGTATTTAAGAAAATCGAGTTATCGATGTTTTAAGTTTCACAAGTTTGACCTAGTGTAAAAAACACCCTGTATAATATTTTGAAAATGTAGCTAGCGCAAAGTGTTAAATAATCAATTTTTAATCTAATTCTTAAACGAAATTGTGCTGCCTTTTTAAATAACTTTAATGTTAGAAAAAATTGAAAGTGTTGTATTGCTCAAAATTTTCACAAAAATGTAAATTTTACGAAAACGGTTGACTTTAGACCCACATAACCTAATACATTTTTAAAGTAAATATTAAGAGAAATCCAAAAATGTAAAAATATACAGGGTGTTCTATTTAAAATTACAAAGTTTGAGTCCTTTTCCGGTTGAACCGGAAGTCTTATTGCAACCTTAATATTTTCATCGAATCCGAAAAATACCATAACGCTCAGGCACAAAATTTCATTGGTATATCTGCAATAGTGTTCTAGATATTTGTCTGTTTCCATACTTTTGCGCATCCCTGTATAACAGATACCTCCCAGTCCTTTGGAATATCTTTTTCCTGCCATGCTTTATATACTATTCTTAGCAGCATTTTCCTTCCATCTACTCCCATGTACTTAATAATTTCAGGTAAAATACCATCATGACCTGCTGCTTTTCCAATTTTCTTTTTATTTATCGCTCTATCCAACTTATCTTCGGTTATTTCTTGTTCATATTCTTGTTCGATTGTTTCGTATTCCTCCTGCAATTGCTGTTTTTCCTCATGTTTAATATTTTACATTTAATATTTCCAGATTCAGCAAGAATTTAATATATTATTGAGTACAGTAGACGCAGAAATAACCCTAGCCGGTCTTGTAGATGACAGAGCTACCCTGCAAGAACAACTAAATCGTTTAAAGAGTAATCCAGATGCGGGTTCCGAAGAAATGAAACAATTAGAAGATGAAATTGAGCTGCGTTCTGTCCAAATTGAAGATATGCAGCACAAGATACTGGACTCTAATCAAGGTACATTTATCGGTTCCATTGTATAAACAAGCAATTTATATGTTTGTTGTAGAGGGTAGAGCGAAAACTAGATGGGACAACATCCAATCTATGGCAGATGCCAAACATGCTCTTAAGACTTTATTCGAATTAACGGCAGATGTCAAGCGCAAAGAAGCTAATCATGAAGTTCAAGTTAATGAATTAAGTAATGTAAAGGAAGAAGTAAGTATGCAGATGTTTTATGATGCACATTAGGGTGATCGGTCTGTAATGTTACTCGTCATCAGCCGTAATTTACAAGGGGCGAAGTGTCCGCCCGAATGAACACGTTTACGTTCGTACGAACAAGGAGTCACTTGTGTACCAAAAAATTTAATATACCGGGTGAGTCATTAGTGCGGGATCGGTCGATTGTGGCTAAACGGTTTGAGATAGAAAGTTGATTCAAACGCTATATCATAACAGTTTTTTCTTTCGAACACGATAAAAATATTTTCAAATATACAGGGTGGACCAAATTCGAATGTTTTAGGGGGTATCTCGGTTACCGCAATGGATAGCGAAAATCTGATATGTCTCTTGGGCTATTTTTTTGAGAAAATAATGCCCATGCAATCAGATTTTTTTCTATCGGATTCCATTTTGGCACTACAGACGAAAAATTAAATTTCATCATTTATGAAATTTTGCTACAACTTCTCTATTTATTAAATTAGAACAAAATGTTACATACGTTTTTTATACAGATTTTTATGCTTAATTGAAAAACAAAATTACATTTTTTTTTTGCCATCTTGACTTACATTTTTTCAAATGGAAACCCTAGTTGGCCATGACTTTATGTGAAAGAGTATTTTTTTAGCTTTTCAAAAATATATAGTTTTATAAATTTTTTGCAAAAAATAACTGAGATATGGCCAGTTTTGTAAAAATTCGATCATCAAAGTTAGCCATGATTTCGTAAACAAGTGATGTTTGCAATTATATAAAAATGTTTTAACCGAATTTTAAGAAGTTTTGTTCAAAATGAGATCCCACCTAGTACCAGCACAGGTTCTTAGACATCACCATCTAACGGATATTTATGGCGAACTGTTCTTAAACGTATCGCCATCTAGCGGAAATTTATGTCAAAAAGTTCCAGATTTTTCGACAGGCTTCCTAACCTGTTTAGTAGACCGTGGCGTGTACAAGGGCTCAAATCGTACAGCACGGCACAAACCAGGGCTCGAAACCGAAATCGAGAACTTTATTGTTGTAATGGTTTTTGTTGAAAAACCGGTTTTTTTCGTAAAAAACCGGTTTAGTGTAAAAAATCTATTTAAATTAAAAACTGGTTAAATTAACCGGTTTTTAAAATTATTTAGATCAGGAATGCAAAGTATGAAAAGATATTATCTATTTATAATTTTATAATATATGTACAATAGGGTGGATCTAGGGTGTCCATACGTCCCGGTTTTCCCGGATTTGTCCCGGTTTTATCTCTCCTGTCCCGGTGTCCCGATATATTTTTTCGGAACAGCTAATTGTCCCGGTAATGTTAACCACTCATTATCAGCACCTTATAAGTATGCAATTTTTCATTTTGCACGTTGCGTGAGGCGCGATAAAGATCGAGGCTGTGAAACAGAAACTGATCTAAAGCATGCGTATTATTTTCTAACTGTCATTTTGTGATTTTTTTATTTCATAATTCATACTGAAATACAGGGTGTGTAAAAATTGGCGGAAGCGCTACACGTGGCGATGTTCTTCGTAAAATTCTAAGTCCAAAATGTTGTACCATGCTTGCTGTGTCTGCAAGAGGTCCTCAAAGTTTTGACATTTAGTCCTTTAATAAGCTTTATTATTTAATACTTGCAAATGAAAAAGCTGCAATTTGGAATATAAATAAATTTCGAATAGTATTTTTTCCTAGATATTGTGTTCTTCCTTTCAAAAATTGGTGTTGAAAATATGTAAATCACTGATTTGAATGAAAATAATACACATGGCAACATTGTCATTAGCTGTCATCTCTGTTTTTCTCGTAATTATTTCTAGTTTGTGTTTTACGATACCCAAAAGTTTGCAGCTATGTTTACGAACTGAAGGCTTTCAGTTCGAACAAAAGTTGTAAATACCTAAGTAAAAATTGCTGAAAAAAAAATGTCCAAATGCAAATAACTGTATGCAATGTTGCCATTTTTTTTTCTTTAAATGGTTCCTGAGGCCATAGGAAGCATGGTACAACATTTTTGTATTAAGATTTTTTACTTGCAATTTTACGAATAACATCGTCACGTGTAGCGCTACCGCCAATTTATACACACCCTGTATACAGTAATCTCCAATGAAGTTTTTTTTTTGTCGTGTGTCCCGGTTAGGCCTTGTGGAAATATGGACACCCTAGGTGGATCGAAAAAATGAATATATAAATTTAGTTTTCGCTTGGTGCGGGATTGGTGTTCTGATGTGATAACAGCTCTCTCGTAAAATCTCGGGTTTGTATCTTAACGTTTTGTACTGCCACAGTGGGCATGAATATTGAAATGTGAAGAAAAAATAAAATTAAAATTAAAACCACTTTTAATTGGTTTTTTGTTTATAATTTATGAAAAAAACATCGGTTTCGTGTATTTATTAACCAAAAATAAAAAGTAAGTAATAATACAGCACAAGAAAAAAAAAGTAAAACAATGAAAATGTAAAAATAGCAAACCACTAAAATGTTCATTTGGGCGATATTTCCTTTTCGTGTTGAACGACGGCATTATTTTTCTGGATTCTATCCTGGCCTTCATGAACTCGTCTCTCCTGGTTGAACCACATGCAGCAAATGCTTCTGTCACAATTTTGACACACCTTTCTACTGCTTGGGTGTGACATGGAAAACGAATCGTGTCTGGCAATAATGAAGCAATCGGTTTTGTATTTTTTTGTTTAATTGCACTTGGTAGAAATTCGTCACTAATACATTTTGTAACCGGTGGTTCTGTTATAAGAACATTTTGCCAGTGTATTAGGTCAGTAAGTATACTCGGTGGCGGAAAAATTTAATACTGTTTGAAAAAAAAATCCAATACACCCTTTTTTCTGTCACTAGCTGTGGAGATATAAGTGATATGTGTCCAATATATTCAGACCCAGGTTCCTTTACCTACTAATGAAATGTGTTTCTCTACAATTATTTTGCAACAGCTATCAATGATTGTTAAGGTTTTGTCTTTTCGACGGACAAAATATAAACCAAATTAATCGCAATCATAAGTTTTTGGTGTGATACTTAAATAGGTTCTTTGCTTTGCTTGTACCCGTCGAATTTTATCTCTTTGTACCACTTTTTTCTTTATTAGGCCCATATCTTGCAATGTAGCAGAAACTATTGCGGCTCCTGCCCTATCTGAAACTCCGTATCTGTCGGGAGTTCTGGCAACAACCGGAAATTGCCTCGGAACCGTTCTTCTTTCAAAACTAACAATGTAAACCTTGATTGTAAAATACCTGAAACAGAAGATTCTGATATTCTACTCATAAGCGGTCCCGCTTCGGAGTTAAGATTCAGAGAAGTTTTTACGAGAAATTTTGTTTTCTATTCTTATTGATATTTTCTTTTCAGAAGTGCAGTCAGCTTTCTGGTAGCAGTTGAATCTATTTTACCGATCACCATTTTTCTTAAATTTCTTTGATCATATAAAAATGTATGTTTCTCAAGTGGCACCTTTCGAATTCTTTCACATTTCCATATTCGAAGGTCCGACACTTGCATGTTGCAATATCGAAAAGTGTCTTGCTTTCCATAAGAAATTTATCACATTTAGTGATATAACTACCAACAGATTTTCTACTCTGATATGGCTTTAATAAGTGTATTTTTCTTTATACTCACGAATAAGTTTAACAACCACTCCGATGTTCGACTATTGGAATTGATGCCATTTTCCGAATTTCTTCCACCTTCAAAGCTACTGCATTAGAAGTGTAGCTAACAAGGTGTTTCAATGATTTATTATCATTATTATTTATTTGAGATTGGGAGATCAATAAGTAGCAGTTCATCATATCTTCATATGCTATTCTCCTACACCAAATAAGGCCAACTGAGGGGCTCAAAGTCCTCTAAATCTTCCCTGATGGTTACTGCTTGTTGCTGCAGTATTTATTGTTAATATTTTCACCCTGCTTTTAAATACCAGTGTCATAATGACGTAAATTAGAAACAAAATTGATTCGATTTTATATATTTATTTTTTTATAAATGAAATCCGTTGTGGCAGTACTAGATGTAAATATTTTGAACTAAAATTTTAACACAAAGTTGCTGATGCCATAGAGCACCAATTCCATGCCAAGCGAATTAGATTAGAATTTTTTTTTTTTTTGTGCAAGTATAAGAACGATCCACCCTAATGTACAATCAAGCGTTCAGTAATGACTTATGGTAAACTAATCGCATTTACTACAGATTTTGTATTTTTCATCGTAATATTTATTAAAAAAAGATGTTTAAAAAAACGGTTTTTTATTATTTTGGTTAAAGGTTACCGTTTTTTTTGCCTTTAAAAATAACGGTTTCAGTTAATAATCACTTTTTCTGACAAAAAATAACATAACGGTTAACCGGTTTAAAAAACCGGTTTCATGCCCTGGCACAAACATGATAAAATCGCTGGAACCCGGTTTGTAGAACAAGGTCAATGGTGCAAAGGCAGTAAAAATGCCCAAATTTAAATCGTAGAGCCTCGGTATTAGCGCGAAAAGAACGCCCGAACTCAGTTCGTAGAGCACAGCCAAGGGATTAATGTAGTGCAATAAACAACATTGATAACTCCTGTGTATGATGATCTGATCTCAGTTTTATTATCGACACAATTTATTTCATTTGGACTCTGCCACTTGCCCATTTCCAGTTAAGCAGTACTTTTTTTGTACATAAAATATGTTTAGCATCGTAAACCATTACATTTTGGCCAGGGTTGAGCTGATTTAAATCACGATTTAAATCAAATGATTTTTTTATTTAAATCAGTGATTTAAATCAAGTGATTTTTTAAGTGTATAAAACAACATATCAAAGTAATTACAACATCAAGGTAAAAAATAATTTATTTTTCACAAATTCTAAATTATAAATTCGTTATTAATATAAACATAAACATTAATTCCCTAAAAATTAAAAATATACGTCTATGCTCCAATTTTTTTTCATACACACATTTTATATGTACCTATTTTGCAATTTAAAAAAATAACATTGGTTTTCGAAATCACGATTTTAATCATTAATTATTATCAGTTATAATATATTAAGGGAACATTATTTTGCCGGTAAAATTATTGACAAAAGTTTGTTACTTTGGTAACATCCTGAGACAAAAGACATGACAAAATCCTGAGCCGAAGGCGAGGGATTTTGTCATTCATTTTGTCGAGGGATGTTACCTATAAGTAACAAACTTGAGTTAAAATTTTTCCTGCAAAATAATGTTCCGAAATATATTTGATTAGACTATTTCCCAAATAAGATACCAAAAATAATTACAATTTTCGTTTATTATTTGTTAACATTTTCGATAGCGTACCAACCTCTGTAGCGCATTTAAATCGTAACTCCTTTCCTTGCAAAAATTTTCAAATTGTTTCCATATTGACATTTTGGATGCAACAGTATTTTTGGGAGTTATATTTGCAACAGTTTTTTGTATTTCTTCTATGGAAGTTATTCCGAAACGGCTCATGTCAAATAATATATTTTACAACTGTCAAACATCTGTAAACAAACAACCAGGTTGCTAAGGATATAATTGACATGACAACGGGATGTTTTCGCTATTTTGGAGGTGAAAAAATCCCTAGGGATTTTATCGCTTAAAAATGAACGTGATTGGTCAAAACATTAAGGCGTGACTATAATTTGACAAAGTGATTGGTTTATATCAGTTTATATGACCATGAGGGGAATAGTCATTATAATATTTAAAGAGAAATACTAATTTACCTGCTTTCTCAATACCCAACCGGTACCGTTGAGTGTACTAAACCGAAAGACGAAAACACTCGGTCAACCGATGCAGATGAAGCGACACTGCATAGTAATTGTTGTACTATTGGTAAAATTGTTGCAATGTCAGGCACGTCTTTCTGGGACTTCCACCACTCAACCGCGGTAACATTTTTAAAAATATTTTCCGAAAACATCACTATTAAATTAGCCTATCAGCTTAATTTTTTTAAATATTAAACTTTTTTTCATTGTAATATTGCTTGTGCTTACTTATTCTATTTTTTTGCGTCTAGAGTAGGTACATATAATTACAATTTAATCAATTTGTAATTATGCATAATGAAATTTAAAAAAATCAGTGATTTTTTTTTTTTTTTAATCATGATTTTTATCAACCCTGATTTTGGCACCAGAAGTTTAAATCTTTAATGTTTACTTTTTTAGCTCAATAGTAGAATCATAAAATTGGAAAAGCGAATACGGATGCTTGAGGGAGAACACAATCAACAAATAGCTGTCGCACAAAAAGAATATGAGGAGAAAGTTGGTGTGCTACTTAGACAGTTACGTGGCGTTCAGGTGGAAAGTAAGTAAAATGATTGTTTCCGTTAATTATGAACCAGAATACGCTGCGCTTCAAAAAATTTTGAGAACTGCTGCAGGAGGGTCACATTGAGAAAATCAATTTCATTTAAGGGAAACATTTCTTTTAAATGTGCAGTGATCTTTTAGATTATATGCTGCCTATTTATTGTGCTGTAAATTTGAGTGGCTAGGAAAACTGTGAAGTTAAACAAGTGAGATGGCTAAAAATGGACATTTTGAAGTTTCATTTTACAATATAGCTGGGTTTACATTACTCATGTGAACTGATTAACTCACTTGAATACATGTGTTAGATCAGGGATGGCAAATAGGTGGCACACGTGCCAACGACGGCACCCTAAACAATTCTATGAATAATTTGTTTTTAAAATTTTAATTTTTTTCGAAAGGTTTTATTTATTTTTAATTAGAATGCTAATTATCTACAGCTACATGTTATTTAAATATCAAAAAGTTAAAAATACCAGAAAATAACAACTCTTCTTATATCGATACAATAATTTGATTATTACTATACATATAAAATATCAACTGTAGCGATGCACGGAACTTTTGATTGCATATGTATTTAGTGACACATAAAATCATGACGTTGGCAATACTGAACCAAATAACTGACGGTTGTTTCTGGTAAGTAGGTTAGGTTAGGTACTGGCACGGGGAAAAATTTGTATTAAATTTTATCTTATTTTGGCACACTGATCAAATCCTATTTGCCATCCCTGTGTTAGATGATTCAAGATTGCGAAAGTGGTAGTACCCAGAGCTATTCTTCAAATCATTACAATTGTAGCTTCTGAATTAATAGATGGTTTTCATAAAAATAATCACCGAAAAAAGAGAGTTGTTGTGAAACAGTGGATTAATCGCAGAAAAGTCATCCAAGATGCCCGCCCCTAATCATCTAATATACGAATCCAATTTCTCCAGATTATTATTGAGCACAAAATTTAGCAACTTTGCCAAATTTAAACTTAAACTCTAGCTATTATAATAAGCGAGCTTCCCATTGTCGCCCTCGAATTTGAATCACCCTGTATAGTAGCTTCTTTTTTTATATTCTGACCATCTTTTTGTCGCCATTTTGAAACAATGCAACTGAATGGAAAAGTTAATTTTGTTTTTGTTTCAACTGAGAATTGATGCCATTTAGATAAACAACTGACATGAATTACTGTGTTTAGACGGCCCATTGGCGGTCATGTCAAATAAATTTAAGTGAGCTTATGTTTGATGCGCCCCACATTGATAACAAATAAATGAACCACATAATGCACCTAGTGTATAACCGTCTCTGCTAAATGTAATTCTGTTAGGAAAATGCCACAAAATAGTGTTGCGTAATCTTAAATTTTTCATATAGTTTTGGGGCTTTACCCCAATATTAAAAACGAAATAACCGCAAACACTTTAAAATAAACAATCTTAAATACGTTCACATTAATTAACCAGTGAATTATAAACATGCTTTATTGCAGGTATGGATGAAGAGTATAAAGAGCGTTGTTCTATTCAGCAACAAGCTATTGACATGTTGGAGTCAATTAACGAAAAACTCATGGCTCAAAACCGGGAACTGAAAGAAAACATATCAGAAATCAATGTAAGCTGGCACATTTAAATTCGAGAGATTTTTAAATCATCTTTTGTATGTTTTCAGACTGTTGATGCCCAGAACAAAACACCCATAAATAAAGTGACGAAATTAGAAAATAACGCACAAGACTCGCCAGACCTTATCAACTGTACCTTTACAAAACCTAATGTAAAAGAAAACAAAGTATGTGTCCAGATGAATATTTTTTGTGGTATTATAATAATTAACTGTCTTAACCTATATTTTTGTTTAAGGATCCTGGAATGGACAGCAGTATTGATAATGATGATACTGAAGCCGATCCAGATTGGAGAAAGACTCCTTTGTATAAAAGAGTGATATATATACGTGGCGAAGCACATGGTAAGATGAAAATATAAATAAAAGTTACGGCTAATAATTTTATGTTTTAGCTCAAAATGAAAGACTGACAGTGAAACGTAGTTCGGACGGTGGCTGTGCGTGCAGAGGTAACTGTTCAAAACGCCATTGCGGTTGTAAAAAATTGTCACTGTTTTGTGGTTCCAACTGCAAGTGTTCCGTGGAATGTGTCAATAAGGAAGATAATTCTCAAAACGTAATGTTTGAAATGATTATCCTCGAAATGATGTATTAACAGGTACTGTTTGTTTCAGAATCTAACAGAATCATCGATAACAGACGAAGAATCTTTCAAAAGGCCAAGGTAAGCGGTCTTAAATAGTTTTATGTCATATTTTTTTTATATAAATCTAAAAAAGAATATGAATTTAATTGTTTTAACACGTTAAATGTCCAAGCATATTTCAAGAGTCATATGTGATACAAAATATTTGCTCAATAAGCTTTAGATAACCCTCTTTTTATGCCGTACAACCATTTCAGGACCTTTAACCCCTTACCGCATGACTTTTTAAATTTTCAAATAAAAAATTATGAATGTGTACAATATATTACAGAATGCTAAAAAATGTTACATTTTTTTTAATGTATATATTAAGACGAAATTTTTTAACTTTTTTGTTTTTTTTTCTAATATGTAACACCATGCATATACAGGGTGGTGCTTTTTTCGTTGCTCACCATTGCTATCTTGGAAACGGTAAGAGATACAAGGTCGGTTAAATTATAGAAAAGTTGCACATTTTTATGGCGATTAAGAATCTGAAAAGAAATCCTGGATATTTTGATTCGTTTTTGTTTTATTACAAAAAAACTGAAAAATGTGATTTTAGAAAAATATTATTATCTTCTCTACCATTGACGCTATTTCATTTCAACTTGGTAACTATGTTTTTGACCGTCCTGGGTTTGATGGCATCAACAAAAATTTTCTAAGCCTTCTAGATTTCAAGTTGCGATAGTCAACTTTTTTATTTGTTATGGCCGCCATATTGGATTTTTACACCATCAGACAGACAAAAAAATTAGCTTTTTCAGATTGGTAACAACATACCTTTTTATAAACGAAAAGATAGAAAAAAACTTTAAAGACATTTTTGGCATAGTTTTGTGTCCTTAATAAGATAGCGATGTTCAATTTTTTTTTACTCATACAAATATTGATATATTACACCTAACTTTCTTATTTTAAATGGCAACCATAGTTGGCTTTGACATGAATCGAAAGCTTATTTTTTGCGCTTTTCAAAAATATATAATTTGCTTATGGTTGCCATTTAAAATAAGAAAGTTAGGTGTAATACATCTGTATTGATATGAGTAAAAAACAATTGAACATCGCTATCTTATTAAGCACAAAAAATCATGCCAAAACTGTGTTTAAAGTTTTTTTCTATCTTTTCGTTTAAACGAGATATTTAACATTTTTGAAAAGTGTCATAAATAGGTTTTTGGCTATATTTCGATTATTAAAAAAGATATCAAAAATCTGTTTACGGCAATGAATTTCTCTCGAAAAAATAAATCAAGACTACGTACTTAGTTTTTTTCTATCTCTGATAATAACCGAGATACTCTGTATGGGCATCGAAAATAGGCCACCCTGTACAAATTTTTTTTTTTAATATTTTCCCTTTTTTTGTTAATAATTAATCAGAGGGGTAATTCAACACTAACACTTCAAAATCATTTCTTTTTTTGCTATACCTTTATTATTGCTAGTGAAATTAGAGTGTATTGGAGATGAGAAATTCGCAAATGAACCGTTCAAACTGAATGATTCAGTTACACGATTCGTCACTAAAGAAGTGAACTGTTCATTGATTCCTTTACTTTTTATACAGATTAAAGGTAAAATTTGCTTGCACCCACTTAAAATGTATGGCCTTTATGCGTTATCTGGCCTTATCAACTAATTTACCAGTACTGAATGAACCGCTCACAAGATTGTTCACTCGGCTTCATACAATTCACCTACACGATTCATCAATAAACTGTACAAATGAACCATCTGTCGCTGCTTTTTTTTTTGGGAAAAAGACGAAATTCTATTGAATGTAATTACACTGTATGAGCAACGAAACGCCTTAATAACATCAATGCTTCACCGGTTCCCACAGATCATACAATTCGTGAATCATGTAGCATCAGACTATTCAGGACGATTCTGTGTAACCAATTCTTTTGAACGATTCAGTTTGGTGAACTGAATCAAAAGAATCGATTCACCAAAAGAATGGCTCTTTCCATCTCTACCCTGTATGCTTTTAATTTTTTTTTTAAATGAAAATAAATTAATCACATCAATTAATTTTTTTCATCAACTTTTTACTCACCAGCATGTAGATTTTTCAGATTTTTCATAGAAATTCATATATTTTATTGTTATAATAATTCAAACAATTCCAAAAACACTCGAGAATTTACAGGGTGTAGGCAGCTAAAAAGATTGAGAACCACTGGTCTAGATCAGCAATTCTTAACCGGGGGGCCGTAAAAATGTATAAAGCGTTTTTACTTTTTAAAATATTGAAATCTTTAAAAAGAATATTTTTTGCTCCTTATTTTACTCGAAACATCAAAGAGATATCTTCTTAAATAAATCGTAATATTTTTGTTACTACAAACTAGGTGACCACAAAAATATTTTAGGATATGTAGGGGGCCGCGACTACTAAAATGTTAAGAACCACTGATCTAGATCATATTAAAAAAATAACTCTACACGTTGTAGATCTGATAAACTAATTTATAACTTACCTAAGCTTTGTAAAGAATCAAAAATATTGTTTTTATTTGCAAGGTTCTGTGTACCCAGCTTTTATTTTTAATAATTCTTCCTCGCCGTTTTGTGTTTCATTAGTAATTTCTATTTTTATTTGTTAATGGATTTCTGTTGTGATATTTCCAACCGATATGGAGAATTGCAATATATCTGCCAAAAACAGTAGTGTATCAATAACTTGCGTGTTTAATAACAGTAAATATTTCATATAAAAATCTTAAATCAGTTTTCAATTGAAGTTAAATATGTATTTTCATAGCACTTATCCTGTAAGCAAGAGACAGTTTAGTTTGAGCAGCAGCAGCCGTTTTTGGATTAATAATTTTTTAACTGAACATCAGAATTAGGATAAAAGGTTCGAATTCCCCCCTTAATATCTATATTTTAACAAAATATGTATTTAGAATACAAACTCAATGTTTATATAATTTTAATATTTACCGTAAAATCTCCTGTATAATGGGCAAATTTTTTACACATTGCTCTTTGGACCTTATGTTGAATGTAACCTTCATTGGGCTAAATCAAGCATGCGTATTATAAGTGAGATTTTAAGTGATTAATGTAAGAAGAAAATAAGATATTGTTCTTTTGTTTATTTGAGATGCGTATAACAGTAGAAGAATTAAAGTGAGTAATATTTGAGTGATTAATTTATTAATATGAATAAGTTTGATTAAAATCACTTACCTTTTTTATGAACAATCTTTTGTTAAAATTCTGTGCTAGTTTCGAAACTCTCGTCTCTTTATCAGCAGCAAAAGTTTGTTCCTGATAAAGTGACAAGGTGATGTTTAATTAAACTTATTTATATTACAGCAAATATTAATTTATTTACAATTCTTGGTAAGCTGCCCCGAGTTTTAATTTTGTATATTAGTACCCGAAAAAATTATACATTTAGGTTTATAAAAATAAATTATAGGTAAACTGTAGCTTATATTGGACGTTTGATGTCCTACTTAAATAATTGTTTCGTCGAATACCTATCTTATATGTTTGAATGTTTTTTTTTTTTAGAATTCCTCTTCAAAGTGATAATACATTGAAGCTAGCAACGCGCAACTTGACAGCTAAAAATATCTTTAAATTATCTTATGTACGGGATGGTGGTGATTAACAATGTAATGTACTTATATAATTAAGACTGTCTATATTTTTGTATTAGAAATGTAATATTTACAACTTTAAAGTATGTGATATTTGTTATTGTAAGTCATTTATTTTTAATGTGTTTCATTAACTTGTATCACAATACAGACATACTCCGAAGTTACATCATATCAAGTTTCACACTGATGGTGTTACCATTAATTTTCCCATAGTCGAGGGTGTTACTCAAAGCACTAGCTTTTTCTAGTTATCAGTACATTTACTGTACACTGTACTGCAATTGTCGTATACATACTTAACTATGTCAGTGGGTTTAATCTTGATTTGTTAACCTTAGCTTATTTTATATTTTAATCACTCCAAAACGGTAAAATAAAAGTTATAAATAATGTAATGTTCATATAATGACATGTTAAAAAACCGTAACACTTCGGTGAATTGTGGTAAACAGTAACTCAGGGGATGTCTGACAGGCTGATTTTATTTAACTAGTATTTGGAATAATAACTTTGATTTCTTATTCAATAAAAATGTTAATATTAAAATCAAAACAAAAACGATCTTACATTTAATATTTTGCAAACAAATCTAGTAAATCATGATAATTACAGTTATATACAAAATAAATTAAAACTGCATTGAAGAATTAACCAAGAGATTACTACCAATACTTAGAATAAAGTTTTAGACTCTTAAACCAATAATAGTTACTGCTGTACCTACAAACTTGTACCCAAATATAAATTTGAAAGTGAAATTGTAGATTTGTTTCACCATATATCATAGTTTACTAAGACATTAAAATATGAATTGGGTTTCTCCACTTTTACTGTTCATATAATTGTACTTTATTCTTAAAAGCAAACATGCCCCAATGATAATTTTAATTCCAAATATCGGTTAATAATGTTAACTGAGAAGTTACTTTAACTAAGTGTTTTTGCAATATTAATATTTATTAAACAATAATTTACGAATTCTAGTTTTATAATTCATTCACATTTTCTTAAATTATGCATATTTGTCTGGATAATGCTTGTGTAGAACTTCTTTTAATTTTAAAACTAAGTTTTTTTACATGTACCCATAGTTGTCATTTTAATTCATTAACTTATTAAATTGGACGATATTATATTAACTGTTTGTTTTATTATCCCTGCACTTATTCTATTTAAGATAATTTAATTTTTCTAAACTGGTTGATTCGTTTATATTAAATAAACTGGTGTGGTCACCAAATAATGTACTTTGTAATGCATCTTTCTTTGTGTGATTGTGTATTTGTTGATATAAAAAGTTTAAAGTGTCGTTCCAAGCATTCTGATCAACCTCAATTTTGTAAATGACATGTGTGAACTACCCTTAAATGATGTTTCCTGTGAATGTTTGTGAGTGTTTGACATATGAACATCTGCAGCTCCTTGAAAAAATATTTATTTTTTTTACAGAAGTTTTAGAGAACTGAGACAAATGGCAGTTTACTTAAGAAAAATAAACAATAACATACTAAAATTCGAAAAAAATTGGAACAATTTATAAGGAATATTTTTAAAATCATTTCATAATTTTCAAATTTACCCAAAAAGTAATCAGAGTTTTTTATAAACCCTAAGATAGACTACAATCCTACAAAAACAGAATATTTTTATCTATTAGTTTTTATTTAATTTAGAATGATTATTTCAACTTAAACCCTAAATATTAGTTATCATTTGAAAAATCAACTAAATGCAGGCATTTTGTAATATACTTTTGAACTAATATCAAAAATGTACAATTTTAATGACACACACACAGATGTCATTGTGAAAATAGTCAACATGGGTTCAGGGAAACAAAATATGTACATCCGCTGAAATCTGTAATTCGAAAATTTTCGTAATCACAATACTTTCTTCATACTACCCGTGCCAAAAGTAAAAATGATTAAAATTTTCAAATACATTTAATTTTGTTCTTTAGATATTATGAGAACTGTTCTGTACAATCATTTTATTTTTAAACGTATTACAAAATTACACTGAGTACATCAAACTGTATTATAAAATTAGTGTCTTGCAGGTGCCGCTATAGTTAAATGATTTGTCTTAAAATCTATTAAACTATTGGACAGCCGTATATCATTATCTTGTTGCAAATTGTCAAACCAACGTGAAACATTTAGGTACTTTTCTTTATCCAAATATGAAAGTTTATTCTGAAATCAAACATAAACAAATATGAATAGTAAATTCTAAAAGAAATATTTACCATAGTATTTTGTAGGATATAAAATAAGGTAACATCAGCTAAGGATAGTCGATCAGCTACAAGATACGTTTTAGTGACGAGAATGCTGTTCAATTCCTTCAATAAAAAATAATTTAAAGTAACTTTTAAATTACAATTAAATGTGAACTTACAGATAATATTTGTTTACCATTTTGAGAATTATCACTGTGAACAGCATACACTAGGGCATATTCTACCCATTGTTGTATTTCCGTATTATAATCAGCGTTTTTTAAATTAGTGTCAGTTTGGTTAACAAAATTTTGAATTATGTTTCTAAATCCTGTTGTAGTTTTATTGTTTATCACACGTGTAGGTAACTAAAATGTATAGTCAAAAATATTGCAATTAACACCAGTATGTGGAAATAGTACCTTAGTACCTACCTTATTTGCATTTAGAGTTATTTTTCCTGGTGGGACTTTATAATACAATGCAAGCTTTTGTAAACACTCCAGGGAATTTATAGTCATATTTCACGATACCTATATTACTATACAACTCAAATCCACTTCTAAAATCTGACGGATATTAACTTTATAGGTTATGAACGTAAACTATGGATGTCACCAAAGAAAAACATAATAAAAAAGTCACTATTTCTGCCGCGCTTTTCAGAAGCAAACAGTGATATAGTCTTCTTCTATGTGATATAGTTGTGGTTACCAAAATTTTATTGTTGATTAATTAATCTAATAAACCAATTGAAATGACTTTGAATAAATTAAGCAATAAACTATTATATGATTTCTTGGACTATCATTATCACGAAAATCTTCAAAATGCTGCAACACTTTCAATGGCAGTGGTTAATGATATTGAAACTCCAATGCAATATTTTAACGGCCTTAACTTTAAAACAAGAGAAGAGTTTTTCACGATTTTGGTAAAATAAATTTAAATAAATAGCATATAATATAATAGTGTATACCGATTTATAATTTTTCGTGTTTTAGAAAAGGATCAAACCGACTAACTGTGGAGGAACATGCGATTTTAAAACATATAGTATTATGATTCTTTGTTTATTGGATACTTTAACTTGTATGGTAAAAAATAATCATTTTTATTCGGACTACTGCAAAGCAAATAAAGAACTCGATTCCATTTATCAACGATTATTAATGGTTCAGTCTTCCTTATCTTTAGCTGGTATGATATTACATGTTCAAGAAAATTTTATAAATTATCGGTCTATTGTTTCAGGTTTTACTGTTGAACAAATACAGGTTTTAATTGAAATAATATTAAGGTCAGCAAAACGTATTGAACATCATCATGAACTGTTATACGACAATTTTATAAAGATTGTTCAAAAATTTTATCAATACAAAGAATATTTGCTAACTTGTCCGATGCAATATCCTAACAATAATATACCCAAAAACCCAATTAGTATTCAAAATACAAATTTGAAAGTTGAACTGATTATAGCTAATAATAAGTTGACCAATAAGCAACCTGAGAAAAAACAGATATCGATAAGGAGTATGTTCAACATATGCAACAATACAGATAATGTTAAAACATATGAACCCAGTCAGGATGGTCATCTGAAAAATGTTGATAAAGAAAATATTCTAAAGGAAATAAAAGAAACCACCATTAAAAATACCTCGAATGCTTTTGAAGTTATGATGATGTCTTCCAAATTATTAGCAAAAAAAATTGTAAAGAAAAATTGAGTTAAATGTTACCTATTACTTTTAGGGATTGATCAAATATGTGATTTAGAGATGTATTTAAGTTATGTAGATGTGCAAAATTTTTTGCTGGATTGAAATTACAATATGTAACAGTATTTACTTTATTGGTCAGTTCAAAATGTTAATGATTGCTTTAACCCTTTCACTGCGGCACTCGTTTGAAAAGTTCGTGCCTTCGTGCGGCGTTTTTCGGGTCTTACGGAGTTTGTGGGTTACGCTCGCGTAATAAAACGGCTCCCGCACATGGGACACGAATAATAAATGCGGATTATTACGATTCCCGCAGTGAAAGGGTAAAAAAAAAATTGTACCTTAAAGCAGTTTTTTATTGCATTTAAAGATTTTGAACTTATATTGGTAAAAATAGCAAAGTTAATCTATGATTGCGTCACTTCAAAAGCATAAAATAAAGACATACGTTGCTAACTGGAACAAAGATGAGCTTTATAATTTTTACCTTTTTGATTTATTTGTTAGTAATAATTTGATTCTTAAGAGACGAGGGCTTCTGTAATAAAAATCCCATGTTGAACCAGATACTCCTACACAATGTATAAAATTTTATTAAGCACGAAAAGTAATCCACAGATTAATAAAATGTGTACTGTAAAACATGGGCTTAATAAAAATGTTTAATTCAGTTAGTTTTATATGATGGTTATTGTTAATAAAAATATTACACTTTTATTCAAAGAATTATTTTTGTTTTTTAAACTTTGAATGTGAGTATAAGCTTAAAAGTTTAGCTACTAAAAATGTATATGTATTAAGTGTTATAAATTATTAAGAGATTAAATATTTATTTTCAAGTGTTAGTTTTATTTGATTTCAGACAAATGTTTATTTTAGTTTTATGAGATGGTTGTTTATAAAAATATCAAACTTATTCAAGGAATCAGAAATTTTCCAGTATGTCGAAAAAACATAAACAATTGAAATGATTAAGCATCTGTGAATGTTTAAGACGAACACTTGAACCTTTATTTGAGTTATACTCTACAAAAAGATATTTTAAATGCCTCAGTCACTTCTTACCAATAAAGTAAAGTTGGAGGTAGAAACAGCTAAGCTTTTTGACTTGTGTCACTTTTCATGCCGGTATGCGATATGTTATAATGAGCAAAATAAAGCATTTGTTTTATAAATTCAATTAACGTTTGTTACATCAAGTTTCTGTCAAATGTTTTTTATTTACATTACATTATCAAATATAAATTAGTTTTGCTTTCTGTGTAATTAATTATACAGTATCATTCAAAAAGACTGTAACAAATGGAAAAGATTTTTATTATTGATTTCTCGGAAAATTTTATTTATGATACACGTTGGTGCATGTGCCTAAAACTAATTTCAAGATGAATCAGGTTTAATAAACATTTTTAAATGACACCACATTTAAGAAATATTCGCAAAAGTAAAGAACCGTTATTTAAGAGTTACAAAAGAAGTTGCTTAGAATTCAAAAATAAAATTTTATGTTACATTTTAATTTTTTATTTTTACAGTAATTTTAACATTCAAAAAGTGTGCAACAAATGAAATAGTTTTTTATTATCGTTTTCTCAGGTAATTTAATAGTTGATCAAAGTTTGTGCACGACTTAAAACAAATTTCAGGATTAAAAAAAGTTAAATAAAAATTCATGTGACACTAGATTTAAATGATTTTAGAATATCCACAAGAGCAGAGTGCCCAAATTTTAAGAGTTACAAAAAAAGTTTATAACAAAAGGTTGCTTAGAATTTAAAAATAAGACTTAATATGAAATATCGTTTACCTATGACCTTTTTTTGTAATTCTCTTAAAATTAGGGCTCTACTTCTACAAATGTTTTTAAAATCACTAAAATCTAGAGTCATTTGACTATTAGATCTTGCACAGCCTTTCATAACAAATACATTTTTTCAAGAAATCAACTTTTCAAAACTTTTTCATTTTTTGCACACTTTTTGAATGACGCTGTATATGTTTAATATGTCTATGTAGTATGTCGGACGATCTTCAAGATATTATGTTCAATAGAATTAATAAAATTTTCAGTTATTTTAGCATTAGCAATGTTAAAAAAATTCTACAATAATTGTGATGAAAACTTTTCTGGAATAAATCAAATACACATGTTCATGATTATCTTTTGATTTGAAATAAAATTGAGTCTTAAATAAATATACAGGGTGTTTTTTAAGTATAGCAAAAAAATTCAGGTGGTGATTCCTTATCGAAAATTAAGGGGGGTCTTTCATATAATTTTTTTTCCTTAGACGTCTCCTTTCTGAGTTACACCCCTCTAAAGGGGAGCGCAAAATTAGGTTTTTATTTTATTTCTCAAATTTGGATAAATTTAGGAGAATGATATTTAATAGATAATTTAAACTTATTAAAAGGTTTCCCATAGTAATATTTTCAATCATCTTCCACCTTCACAGCGGGCTGAAAAGTGCGACCACTCTTGGTTTTTTTTATCAGAACTTGTTGGTGGGATGAAATTTTGCAATTTTAATTTTTTTTTTAAAGATTGATTTATTTAGAAACTTTTGTAATTCTTAGTTGTTCTCGTAAAACCTACCGTTTTTGAGTAAAAACTAAAACAAGTCAACATGGACCATCAAATATGGAAACAGACAAATATCTAGAATATTGTTGCAATGAAATTTGGTATCTGACCATTATCGTATGTTCTAGATTTGATGAAAATATTAAGGTTGCAATACGACTTCCGGTTCAACCGGAAATGGACTTCAACTTTGAAATGTTAAATAGAACAACCTGTATAATTTTGGATCTCTCTTTAAATTTATTTTTTAAAAATTTTGAGCTTAATAAATAGGTCTTAAGTCAACTGTTTTCGTGAAATTTACATTTTTATGAAAATTTTGACAGATACAGCACTTCCAAACATCAACATTTAAAAACATTTAAAAGGCAGTAGAAATTCGTTTTAAATTTGGATTTTCAATAAATTAATTAACACTTAGCACTAGCGACATTAAAATATTTTTTTTGTGTGTTTATTATTCGACTCTCCATTCAACCTGAAACGGATCCAACCTTCACTTTTTTTTAAATTTAAAGATAAGACAGGTTGCTAAAATTCTATAAAAGATATTGTGGCTCTGATAAGAAACCTCTATTTAAACGTAAGAATGGTAAAATTACATCTTCATGATAAAAACAATTTCAAAAATTAGTAGGGAAAAGATAACATTATAACTCCTTGTTTTTTTCTTTCAGTTTATCCAAAATTACCGCTGTGTACCTTCATAGCCTACTTAAAAATATTAAGTTGCCCTAATAATTAACAATAATGTCGCGGTATCTCCGAAAATATCAATTTAAGTATAAAATACGCTTAAAAATGTTTTTAAAAGAATCAAATTTTCTATAAGACTGTAAAAAATTTAGGGTGTTGTATGTAAGATTAATCAAGTTTGACAAAGCGTAAAAAACGCCTTTATAATATTTTTAAAGTGTAGCTAGTGCAGTGTTAATTAATTTATTGTCCATCTAAATTTTAATCGAATTCATACTGCCTTACAAGTTTTTAAATGTTGAAAGTGTTTGAAAGTGCTGTATCGCTCAAAATTTTCACGAAAACAGTTGACTCTGGACCCATATAACTACAAACATTTTATAAAGTAAATTTAAAGAGGAATCCAAAAGTTTAAAAATATATAGGGTGTTCTAGTTAAAATTTCAAAGTTTGAGTCCGGTTCTGCTTATTATTGAAACCAAAATATTTTCATCAAATCTGAAACATACAATAGCGGTCATAGATTTCTAAAATTTATAATCATTAGTGGAAATTAAAAACTATTACAGCATTTTCAATTTATTAAAAGTTTAATTTATAAAAACAACATATGCACTAAGGTAACACAAGTTTTCCTAAATTTCCCGGTACTTGTACAGCTGTTAAAGTTTCAATTATAATGCCCGTAGCTACAGTAACATTGTTTTCTCTTATGGTAAAAGGCTGACTGCCAGTCATAACCATTTTCCACAATAAAGTTATGGACACCTGTCCATGTTCGCCCGGCATTATCATTGCTGTGTTTTCATCTACATAAAAAAAAGTTATCTATACTAACATACAAGAAATTTAATTAAGTTCTTACCTAAATCTAGTCTGCAAGGTACATTCCATGTTCTGCTAAATAATTGTTGTATATATTTTGTTGTGACAGGTCTCGATCGACCACCTTCATTTCTAGATAAAAAGTATATGCTAGCGATAAAACGATTACTAAGTTTTTCACTACCTAATGCACATAAAAGCATTCCTCGTTCAACGGCCTTAAGACGAACACCCCTTACTAATGCTCCTATGTTGTCCCCAGCAAGTGCCTAAAATTGCAAGAAAAATGCACGGTTCTACAAGCAGCATCACTGAAAATAGTTATTTACACAACAAGTGAGCAAAACACTTCTTTTCTCGTGAGACTGCCAATTGCAGGCACGAGCCGTCTAAAAACGCTATTACGCAACGTTACCATGACATTGCAATTCATTTTGCTCTCTAGGGAGCAAAATAATCACTTTGCTCCCTAGAGAGCAAAATGCCGTTTTGCCCACTATTTTTGATAAGGTAATGAGAACATTTTTCAACGGTTGTGAGAAAATTACTTTTTTGGCTTAAAACTTTTTAATTTATTATGTGATTGTTAGATCACCCAAGTTATAATTATGAAATGAATAGCCTTGATAAAACAGTAACACATCATGACTCATGGTACTATTTACAAATTGTACATAATAGAATTTTTTTCATTTTAATACTAGTCTTATATTTTGACATTTTAGGCCAAATATTTCACAAATTGGAACCACCTTTTCATTAATAACAAAAATCGTTTTTAACTTACTTTCGGTACACTTTTTTTAAACACTTGTATATCAGTAACTGTTGTTTTTATCTGGGTATCGAAACCTAGAAGTTCCGCTTCAGAATTCTTTTTCAAAGTTCCTCTGGTTAATGTGCCTACTATAACTGTCCCTCTTCCTGGTAGCATGAAGGCGTTGTCAATTGGCAACATAAAAGGTGAAGTAAGATCTCTCTGAGGAGTTGGAATATATTCATCTATCGTATCAAGTAATTTACGTATCGACAGCTCTCCTATATCTGATGCATCTCCATTCAAAGCACAAAGTGCTGAACCACAAATTACTGGTATATTATCTCCATCAAAACCGAAATCCGTTAACAGATCTCTCATTTCTAACTCAACTAACTCCAACACCTGTAATTACCATTATGTATAACAAGTTTGGCACATCTTTGTTTCTAATAATACCTCCTTATCTGCTTGATCGGCTTTATTCACATAAACAATAACCTTTTTAATTCCAACTTGTTTAGCGAGAAGTAAATGTTCTCGAGTTTGCGGCATCTGACCGTCTGTGGCTGCAACTACAAGTATCGCACCGTCCATTTGTGAAGCTCCTGATATCATGTTTTTCACATAATCGGCATGTCCTGGACAATCAGTATGAGCATAATGACGCATCTTCGTACTGTAGCCGACATGTGCAGCATTTATAGTTATCCCTAAAAAATTACCAACATTTTAAATTACCTAGACGTGTAAATAATTATTATTGATATACCTCTCGCTTTCTCTTCTGGTGCTTTATCAATTTGATCGTAAGACACATAATTAGCTAAGCCGTCCTTTTCAAGAATTTTCGTTATTGCTGCTGTTAAAGTTGTTTTGCCGTGGTCTACGTGTCCTATAGTACCCACATTAACGTGGGCTTTATCTTTAATATCATTCGAATAGCTTTTTACACTTGAAATTACCGCTCGACATTTTAATACTTTAAGGTTATGATAGTTTAACAAGCAAAATTGACATTCGTTGGACCATCTTCGTAGTTGCTTGTAACTAGATTTAGAAGCCTGCAAGACTTTTTTTAATACACAAAACGTTGGAAACATCACTTTTAACAATAATTATTAAATAAATTTAAACTGACAGCTAATTGACAGATATGATAGTTCCACATTTTCTCATTGCTTTGACATTGGTAGGCTAAAGTCAACTGCAGTTTTAAACCTTATGTCAAGGTAATATAAGACCTACAATCGTAATCTCCACACCATTTTTTTGGTTCTATACTGATCTAATACGACAGCCGCTGTGGCAAGGTTAGTACATTAATTTTAACAAAATATCGTTGAAATGTTATTTTAACGTATTAAAATAGTGGAATATAATAAGTAAATAGTTGTTGGTTACTAGTGAACTGATATTTTTTCTAACAAATGTATGATTTTTACATCACAACCTTACTTTTTAGAATTACATAACTCATACTCCGCTTAAAAGGAAGGAGTTACATACTCTTGTCAATATTTAAAATTTGCTCTTGCATTGCAGATCAGTAAAATGTTGGGTCGTTTTGGAACAGTGGTGTGTCATAATGTGCAACAAGTTCAACAACAGCGTGGTATGGCCACCTTAAAGGCCATTGCAATTCGTTTAAAATCAGTTAAAAATATCCAGAAGATCACCAAATCAATGAAAATGGTGTCAGCAGCAAAATATGCACGTGCAGAGCGTGACCTAAAACAAGCTCGTCCTGTTGGTGAAGGTACCAAACAGTTTTACGAAAAAGCTGAAGTGGCCCCAATACTGGAAACCCCAGAGAAGCTAATAATCGCTATCACTTCAGACAGAGGTAAAATATTTCTTAATTTTAAAGTCGCTTAGGTTATGTATATTTATAAAATATAGCCATATTTTTAATTCTTAGGGCTTTGTGGTGCTGTACATACAAATGTTTCTAAACTAATTCGAAACCAGCTTTACAAACTAGAGAAGACGGGCAAGGATAGCAAAGTTAAAATAGTCTGTGTGGGTGACAAATCGAGAACCATTTTATCACGGACATTTCCCAACAATATTATGATGGTTGCCACTGAAGTCGGTCGTACGCCACCAACATTCCGTGATGCTGCCAGGCTGGCTGATGCTATTTTGAAATCTGGATTTGCATTTGGATCAGGAAGCATCATATATAATCGATTCAAGTCGGTTGTATCTTATACTACCACGGAATTGCCTGTTTTCACCAAGGCTGCCATACAGGTAATTAGAAGGCACTTATTATCTTAACACGTTAACTGTCCCAGCATTTTTTTAAATCCGACGTCACATGCTAATGCGTCCATCATACTTAGACAACATGTTCAACTGTTTTTGGAATTACGCACATTGGACTTTCAAAAGTCATGTAATACAAAATATTTGCTCAATAAGCTTTAGATATACCTCTTTTTACATTGTAAAACTATTTCAGAACCTTTAAAGGCATGTTTATGTTGATATACACGTATACATTTGATGTTTGACATTGGTCAAATGAGTCACATGCCATAAGAATGTGCAATTTTCAGCATCGTGAGCCATATTTGGTACATCGGACAGTCAACGTGTTAAAATAATATGTTAATGTTGAAAAAGTTTTGTATTTCGAAAACTTATTTGGTACACCATAAAAAAATTTGAAACAACAATCTCTTAACTAGTATTGCATTTCGACAAAAGATCTTTCGTAAAAACTCATGATTTTTAAATAAACTTGCTATTAGGGTTTTCAGATTTCAGTTTTATTTTTTTTCTAAATTGTATTTTTAATTAAATATATTCAATATCCATAACAAAATTTTTTACAAATCAATATAGATTTTAGTATTTTAAATGTTTTTGACAAATCTTTCAACCAGAGCTTGAAAAATATGAGGTCTATAAAATGCAGGACCACCCAATGTGAATTTTTTGTTTTATTATACAAATCATAGCAACTTAATTTTTACCTGGTTTCTGGACCCTAAACAAACAATAATTAACACAATATCAGTATTGTTGCATTTGTTAGAATAGATAAGTTTTTATTTACATTTATGAGCTTATAATTCTTTATGAAACAAAATTGATACAACTTTTTTTGGTATGAATCTATTAACTTCTTTATTATGTCAACCAAAAACAAAATGTAAAAACTACCATGAAATTTCTCATCAGGTCCATTTTATCTTAAATCATAAAAAAATTGCACAATATGTAGTGATGTTCTAGCTGTGTGACAAACTGACAGATTAATGCATTTTTGTAATAATTTAAAAAAAAGACGAATGAACATGGGTCCAGTTCACCCATATTTGTAATAACATAAATGATACAGCACAAACACAAAGATACATTCTCTTTTTTTAATCCGGCGATTGGACAATAGACAGCTAATTGGATTGAACAACGTGAAAAGCGCGTGTAATGGTCACTTCATTTTTGACAGTCTTAAAATATGACATTTGATGTTGATGATCTATGAATTGTAATAACTACCATAAATATATAAAATTCTGCTCCAAGATTTGTAGTAATTCGTCTTGGACTGTTAAACGCTGGTGTATGTAGATTTGATATAATTGTAAAATCTATTAAGGACAACAAACATTGTTTTTTTTTTCCCGTTTAGTTGTATATGTTTTATTGATTTTAAAGTCTATTGACATTCATGTTTTTGTGAATAGTATAATTAATGCAAGAAGTATAATGTGCTTAAATTGTGTTGTACTGTATGTTGACTTGTCTTATATCATGTCTAAAAAACTGATCTCTCTCAAAGACTAATAAATTATTATTATTATTATGCACACGTAATTTGTAAAAATCACGTTTCATAACACAACATCAACAATGTTTATTGAAGTTCTGTTAAATATCCTAGTTTTATTTGATTTCCTATGATCGCTGCCAACTGTCTAAAGTACCTACACGTTAGAAAGAGAGAAACATATTTTCATTTCATTTCATCGGCTTCAGTCGCCACTCATTGTGTAGGTAGAAAGATGGGAAATGTGCTATATAATTATTTCTACATATATGAGTTCACCTTATTAGAGTTAACAACACTTTAAATATTTGCAGTTAGAAATCAAAATAATCATGAATAGCCATGACAATTTAAAAACTAGTTTTTTGTATAATATTTGAAACATTTATTGATAACAATTTATAGGCAGTATCAAAAATTAACAATTAACAGATTGATGTCTATGAGGGAATCTACATATTCTTATATCACTTGTCAAGCGTTTCCATCATGAAAGCCTTAAAAAACAATATCGGCATATTCTTCAATCATAAATACATACATTTTTATTATAGAAAATAATTAAATGTATGATATAAACAACTGTTATTTATAAACATTTATAGCTATTTATAATTGATTAGGTTTTAATTACAACTTTTAGTGTTTTAACTTTGTGAAAGTGAAGCTTTTTTTTGCATTTGAGGTAATATTCTATGTCAGCTTTATCACAGAACTAGTACAGGGTGGTCCAACTTCGATGGACACATGGGTAACTCGCTTAACAGTTAAATTACCAAAAATGTGCAGTTTTTGAGACAGTCAGAACCGTTTTCAAAAATATTCTATCACTTCCTGTTTTTGAGTTAATTTCGAAAAACTGTTTTTTTGTCATACTAGTAATGTGTCATATCTCCATTATTTATGTAAATATGGAAAAAAAATTGGAGATTATTTTTAGATATTTTTATGTAGAATTAGATGGTACTAAAAAAAGTATTTAGTATTTACGCACGCCATTAAAAAGTTATGACACAAACTTACCTTTTTTAAATGGAAGCTTTAGTTGGCCATGCTTAATTTTTTTCTCATTCTTAATATATAAAAGTTAATGTATTTATTTTTAATAATACGCAAGTTACAATGATTTTTTTAATATATTTTGTAAGGTTCACAAAAATAGGCTGTGAAAACAAAAAAAAACAAAGTATAAACCCTTATAAAACTCATGTGGTACAACATCCCAACAATGATTTAAAATGGATTAAGTTTTGTCACATATGGTTAGTTAGGTTTCAATACGTTTTAGCTTCAGAGTCGATTGTTACAATTAAATCGTATGCACAGCCTACATAGTTTGTGCCATAACTTTTTTTTTGTACCATCAAATTCTACATCAAAATATCTAAAAAAAAAATAATCTTCATACATTTTTTTGATATTTACATAAAATAACGGAGATGTGACACATTAGTATGACAAAAACACAGTTTTTCACAAATAAAACTCAAAAATAGGAAATGATAGAATATTTTTGAAAACAGTTCCGACTTTGTCAAAAAAACTGCACATTTTTGGTGATTTAACTGTTTCTCTATCTTGATTATTAAGCGAAATACCCATGTAATCCCATCAAATTTAGACCACCCTGAACATCCAAATCATATAAAAAAAAATTTGCTTGATTTACATAATGGTGCTGAATTTTATGGTCTGGAAAATACGGGAGCTAATGGGTTCAAACATGCATCTATGCCTTATTGAATTAAAAATTATGAGTATCAAAATATGAAAGATTTGTTTTTATTTAATTTATTTTTTAGGCTGCTCCAAAACTTTCAGTGTATGATTCGCTTGATGATGATGTAGTACAGTCATACTTGGAGTTTTCATTGGCGTCTTTGATATACTACTGCTTGAAAGAGGGTGCTTGCAGTGAACAGTCCTCCCGTATGACTGCTATGGACGGCGCTAGCAAAAACGCAGGAGAAATGATTGATAAACTTACACTTACATTCAATCGTACTCGACAAGCTGTCATTACTAGAGAACTTATTGAAATTATTTCTGGAGCATCTGCTTTGTAAACCTAAATTGAATTTTTCGCTGTATTTCAAGAATGTGTCGACCAGTTGTATCACACTTCTATACATTTTATTGCGATATTAATTAATACTTATGTTATATTATTACTTGTTACATGTAAATTAAGTATAAACAGTGTTTATAAAGTGATTAGATATATTAGTATAAACTTCAAAATATGTATCTCGATACGTTCTTGAAATACAGCTTTTAGTAATGGCGTTACAGTATGTAAAAGTAAAACCAAGAAACGAACAAGCCCAAAATCACTGGATGTCATCATTTGAAACAAAAACTCGATTTTTCTGTTACATAAAATCTGTCGCTGTTAACAATTGTCGAGAATAAATATTACATAAAAAATTGTTAAATGTTTTATATGATTGTGGAAACGTGCATGTGTAAAATAGGAAAGTAAATAATAAAATGTGGTGCAATTATTTTATTCTCATATTTAAAAATAGTACCAAAATTTACATAATCCTAACTAGAGTGAAAATAGAAAAATATATCTCCTAACAGAGAATTAGAATGGAACAACAAATTAAAAAACCTTGGTTACTTGTACCACATGCGTTTTATAAGGTTTTACACCTTGTTTTGTTTTTATTTTCACAGCCTACTATAATTTTCTTTAAAAAAAAAAACTTTCGCAACTTACATATTATTGAAAATAAATACATCAACCCTTATATATTTGGAGTGAGAAAAAATTTGGATTTTAAATAGGTCATAGCCAACTATCGCTCCCATTTAAAAAAAGGTAAATTTGTGTCATAACTTTTAAATGGCGAGCGTAAAATTTTTTTTTTTAGTATAATCAAATTAAACAAAAATATCTAAAAACGATCTTTATAACTATTTTCAATATTTACAACAATAACGGAGATGTGACACATTATTAATATGACAAAAAAACACTTTTTATTCAATAACTCGAAAACCGGAAATGATAGAATATTTTTGTAAACGGTTTTGAGTTTGTCTCAAAAAACTGCACATTTTTGGTAATTTAACCGTTTGTCTATCTTGAATATAAACCGAGATACCCATGCAATCCCATCGAATTTGGACCACCCTGTACAGTTAATAGTCATTAACAATAGTGGTAGTAAAAAAAATAAATTTTTCACATACTGTGTCTAAAATTTGAGATTCATCAAGGGTAACTTTTAAACTATATTAAGGTCGAATAAATTGGGCATACTCCTCTTTCACTTAAAAATAAATCTACTGCTTTATTAAAAAACTAAATTAATTTACAATATTTTAAATCTTAAATATTTCCGTTACAGCTCGCTGCTATAAAAACTTGTGGAAGAAAAACTTAAGACTATTTTTAAGCATTTTAAGAAACAGCAAAATTCAATTGTTTAAACATCATTTACATTCTGATATAAATGTCAGTCGTATATTTTTGTATTGAAACTACAGTTTACTTTGACATTGAATATAAGTTGTTTTTTCTTTTCAACAATATAAAGATTAGATTATTTATTGTGAATACCAAAAAAAAGCAAATTGTGTAAACACATGTGAAAATAAAGGTTTTTTTTTTTCTTTAGCAAACTACTTCGATATTTATCAAGAAATACACGGATGTGTTATTTTTGGTACAAAAAGTAATAACCTATCTTATTTTTTTGCAATAACCATATTTTAATGCAAAAATACACCTCTTATTAGTAATCAGTCAAGTACATGAAGCTTTAAAATCTATTAAGTAGTTTATCACTCTTAAATTTTGTGTATGGTATATACAAATAAACTGACTTTCTACTGGAAATTAAAAGTACATACAAAATTTTCGTGAATCATTAATATATCCAGGATTCATATGTACCTAGCCAAGCAACAAGATCTGCCCACTCAGGAAACTCGCTCAAAAACTGACGGTAGTGTGGTGTTTTCACGTTTTTCTTATCGTGAACATATTTACCACTGACTGCAATATCCAAGGTTGGCATCTTCCAATTTGGAGGTCTTTCTATATCAAGGTAGAAATTAAGCGGAGTTATTTCTTTACCACTTTGATAAATTATAAAGTAGCTTTCCCGACCGTTCCATATGGGACTTCTTGTGGGAATAGTGGGACTTAAATTGGTTTGGATTAGTTTAGTGCCATTTCTTGGTGATACATAAATACTCATATGACTTGGACCTGCAAGTAAAATTAGCTTAATAAATACGAATAATATTTTAAAATTAATAATACACCAAATAATGATGACCTTGAAATCAGGAAATAACACAAACATTAAATTCAAAGTATACGAACATTTGACTTACAAACATCAATTATACAGGGTGTCCCAGTTAACATGAACAGCATGGGGATCTCGTAAACTGTAAGAGATACAGAGTTGGTTAAATGCGTGAGAATGATGATCTATGATTTAAGAGCAACTATTCTATGAAAAAAAATCTCGAAAAAATGTTAGTTTTTGCGCTATTCGTAAAAAACAAAAAAATTACATTTTCGATTTTTGCTTGTAACTTGCTTATTTAAAATCATACCCAAAATATTTTTCGACATTATTAGGACGCTTTTTTGCGTAGAATTAAAATTAGTTAATAAATTTTACCTATCTTCATTTGTTTTCTTATTTTAACATCAACTTTCTTATTTTAAAAACAGGTCGTACTTGGCTATGACACCATTAAAAAGAGATTTTTTTCTCGTTTCAACGATGTATGGTTAATTAGATTTATTTTTTTAAAAAAGCAAGTTATAGCAATTATATTGTATTTGTTAAGTTTAATTAAAGTGGCTATTGGAAAACAGAACAAAACATCACATAAATAAACTAGCTCTTCTTAATTAAACACAAAGAAACCTAAATAATTTAAGACATTTTTTACATTACATAATAATTTATCATTTTTCAATTACTATTACTATTGAATCTAAATTATAACATGCGTTCAAAGTGTAGCCCACTCTCTATGTGCAATGCAAATTTGAGATCTGCACTTTGTAGATAACAATGTTTTCCTAAGCATGTTACTTTTTGTTTGATGAAATGTTCTTAAAACAGCTAATCATAAAAAGACAGTTGAACACAATTAAAAAGTTGAGATTTGCTATATCAAATAAAAAGAAATATGCTTAGGAAAACATTATTAAAAAATAAGTGCAGATCTCAAATTTGTATTGCACATGGAGAGTGAGCTACACTTTGAACGCATGTTATAATTTAGATTCAATAGTAATAGTAATTAATTGAAAAATCATAAATTATTATGTAATTTGAAAAATATCTTAAATTATTTAGGTTTCTTTGTGTTTAATTAAGTACAGCTAGTTTGTATATGTGATGTTTTGTTTTGTTTTCCAATGGCCACTTTGATTAAACTTAACAAATACAATATTATTGCTATAATTTGCTTATTTTTAAAAATAAATCTAACAAACCATACATCAATGAAACGAGAAAAAAAAAACTTTTTTTAATGGAGTCACAGCCAACTACGACCCGTATTTAAAATAAGAGAGTTGATGTTAAAATAACAAAAACAAATGAAGATAGGTAAAATTTATTAACTAATTTCAATTCTACACAAAAAAGTGTCCCAATAATGTCGAAAAATATTTTGGGTATGATTTTAAATAAGCAAGTTACAAGCAAAAATCGAAAACGTCATTTTTTTGTTTTTAATGAATAGCGCAAAAACTATAAAATTTTTTTACGAGATCCCCATGCTGTTCACATTAACTGGTGCACCCTGAATGAAGAGCATCAGAATTCATTCAAAAGAAAACCCCTAATAATGTTGTCAACAAAAAGTATATTTCACAAACACTCGCATAAAAAGTTATTTTATCAGACGTCCAGAGCTGGTCATAGGGTTTGCGGAGCTGTGTGCAAAAATAAATTCGGGGTCGAAAATTTGTACTTACTCATTAAAGATACATGTTTTTTTTAAATTAAATTTTTAATTTATTATAAAAAAGACATCGCCAGCACGGTGCACGCCCTACAGCCCCCCTAAACGCCGGCTCCACAGATATCATTCAAGTCATTTACAGAATTATTTAGACTGCCTGGAACGGCACTACACTTTTTTTACACACAAAGACACAATCATACAAAGATAAACACACAATGTATGGTGAAAGCAATTTAGTGGCCACACCAGATTGTTTGTGTTAAATGTAGTCCTCGGATTCATGAATCTATCGTAGTTCAAAATATTTATTATTATACCAATGCCACATCATGCCTATTAATAAGAACTCAATAAATGAATGCTCTATTTGATAAAACAGTTGTAAAAAAAATTAACTTACCAGAAGCAGAAAAGTTGTATCGTACAACAGTTGGTGAAAGATTTATTTTGCTATTTAACTCTAAATCTGTTGGTTCATGAATAATAGGTTGTTCTGCAGGTATCCAAACACTGGATTCCCTGAATTTAAAATAAAAAAATTCATTAAAGCATAAATAAAGTTTTCCTAATCAAAGACTGCCTTACATAATTGATAGCATTCTTGGACTGGCAAGAGGTAAACCACAATACAAAGATGTTCTGCAGTCTTCTTCCACTGATTTAACCTTTTTAAAATCTTTAACATATTTTATTACACTATTTGGTGAATTTCGATCCATGTTTAACAGAAAAAAGCCTGCATCTTTCTTTCTAATATTGCCAGTTTCGTCATGAAATATACGACTGTTGTGCTAAAAACAAAAACTTTGAATATGAAAATATTTTTAAAATACGTTCAAATATGTTTAAAAACAAATTATTTTATTACAAAATATGTACTTACATATATCCAAAATCTTTGTGGGGCTGGTGAATCAGGATTTCCACTATATGGAAATCCCAAAGGTGTAAATAATATCACAAAAAATGCAACAAATATGGCAAACAGACCAATTAAAAAAACTGAAGGTTTACGCACTAGTGTTATGAGAGGAACCTGCAATACAAAGTGAAATAAAAATTTTAACTTGCAAAAAATACTAATTATTTCAGCATATGATATTGACCAACTAATAAATACATTAAAAAAGCATTTCTCAAAAAGAGTTGCCAAGGGTTTTGTAATAAGTTTGTTTAAAACATTAAGATGTACAGGGTGGCCTATTATCGATGCACATACAGGGTATCTCGGTTATTATTAGAGATAGAAAAAAACTAAGTACGTAATCTCGATTTATTTTTTCGAGAGGAATTCATTGCCGAAAACCGATTTTTGATATCTTTTATAATTTTCGAAATATAACCAAAAACCGATTTTTGGCAATTTTCAAAAATGTTAAATATCTTGTTAAAACGAAAAGATAGAGAAAAACTTTGAAGACAATTTTGGCATGGTTTTTTGTACTTAATAAGATAGCGATATTCAATTTTATTTAACCCATATAAATATTGATATATTACACCAACTTTCTTATTTTAAATGGCAACCATAAGCAAATTATATATTTTTAAAAAGCACAAAAAGTAAGCTTTCGATTTATGTCAAAGCCAACTATGGTTGCCATTTAAAATAAGAAAGTCAGGTGTAATATATCAATATTTTTATGGGTAAAAAAGAATTGAATATCGCTCTTATTGAGGACAAAAAACCATGCAAAAATTGTCTTTAAAGTTTTTCTCTATCTTTTCGTTTAAGCGAGATATTTAACATTTTTGAAAATTGCCAAAAATGTTGTTAGGCTACAGTGTCCAGAATTCGAGGCTCACCATGGGTAACTTTTAAACCGTAATAGATACAAGGTCGGTCAAATGGGACAAAAGTTACCTACTTCATAGAGAAAAAAAATTCAAGGCTTATTTGATATTGATGAAAAACCAAAAATGTGTCATATCTTTACATGAATTTATCTCAGTAACTATGAGATATAGCAAAAAAAAGTTTTTTACAAAAGTGGTAGATATTTTTGATATGGCGGCAATCAATTTTTTTAATATTGCATATTTTATCTTTTTTTTTTAATTTTTTGGAATTAAAACATAACTAATTGTGTAAAATAAATGTTTTATAAAACATAAAACATAATTAAGAACAAATTTTGCGTCAAAGTAACATTAGGCTGGGCAATTATCACAGCATAATTAATACCAAGGCACTACAGATTTTTGTCAAAACACATTTTGTAATTTGCTTAATTTTTAGTGATTGCTGATTGGAAAACTAAAAATTAATATTGATTACATTTATTGATAGTTGTTTTCTCTACAAAAAACCTAACTGCACTTTTTTAAATAATTAGGGGAGATAATATACGACTTTTAAAATTTTACCATTGAAATTGCTAAGTTGCGTAATTCAAGTCTACACCCTATCTATGTGAAATGTATTTTAATGATTTTTGTATTGTGCCATTTTAGTTAACTAAAAATTTACATGTGATTATTGATTAAACAAAAAGTTTGAGAATAAATAAAATACTTCCAACTTACATAAAAAGATGTAGCACAGATTGTCAACAATAATGACAAAAATCCTACGATAAGTTCAGGATTTTTATCTGATCCCATTCGTCCACATATTGGTATAAACAAATCGAAAACAGTAAAAAAAGGTTGCATCAAGATAACACTTGATATTATGGTTCCTATCACATAAACAATTTGCCATGTTCTTACTGAAAAATTACAATTTATTTATTTAACGTTTTTTAGTTTACTATCTTGCTTAAGCTACATCCTTAGAAGGCTAACTACCAAAGGTGTTAACTTCATTAACCGAACGAACAATTAAAATCGGACCCCACAACAAATTTTACTTCAAGATTTATAAGATTTTATAAGTAATGAATAAATTGCATATTTGAGCTAAAAATTTGTAAAAGAATCCTCCTTTTGAAGAAATCTAGACTAGTTTTGAGACTGTCGTCTCTTCATCAGTAGGTTTATTACTTACATATAATAAATTAACAAAAATGATTCAAAAGTCTCAAAAACAGTCTAGATTTTCTTTAAGAGATTCTTTTTACAAATAACATTAGTAATTTGTCGATTAACTGTACATACAAGGTGACAATAATCTACATGTGTTTTAAGGGTAACTGAGTTATTATAAGAGTAACATGGTCGGTTAAATGAGCAAATTGGACAGAAATTTAAGACGGATTTAATGCCATTTCAACATTTGACTTACACCTTCAACCTTTTTAAATATTTTGAAAAAACTTAAAATAGACGCTTTACTTATTCCATAGCCACCTACGTTAAAACCAAATTGAAGGGCTTGGTGCAATAATCAGCTAAACGCCATTTTCGAACAAAATGAGTTTTGGATCTATAATTGTATAAAAAATTTGAAACATCGTTTGGTGTAAGAATCGTCCATCTATTGAATAAGAAAATGAATTTTCATGAAACATAGCCCATTCTTGCCCCAAACACAAGGACTGCAAACAGTTTTTTTCGTTTTTCTCAAAACTACATAGCTGATTCTTGCACCAAACCCTTCAATTGTAAAATGATTCCTGTTAGATATTTTTACGTTGAATTTGAAGAAAATATCTAAAAGGTCAGATATAAGCCAAACGCTTTTTTTTAAATGTCAATCACAGTTGGCTATGGGTTTATTAAAAAGCTTAATTTTTCTGATTTCAATTATGTGTGGATTGTCATGTGGTTGTCATTAGGGGTGGGCGATATCCGAATTTCGATATCGAATATCGATATCGAAATTATATCGATATCGAAATTATATCGATATCGAAATTATATCGATATATCGACATATCGATATATCGGAATATCGATATATCGGAATATCGATATATCGATATATCGGAATATCGATATATCGGAATATCGATATATATCGACATATCGAAATTTCGATATAAAAGCGGCGCGAAGCTAAAAAAGTCGGTAAAAAAGTGAAAAAAGAGACTGGTGAAAAGTGAAAAAAGCTTCTCGCCCTTAAAATATCGATATATCGGAATGTCGGAATATCGATATAGCGATATTCCGATATATCGATATTCCGATATATCGATATCCGATATTTCGATATATCGATATCAAAATTATATCGATATTTATCGATATATCGATATATCGCCCACCCCTAGTTGTCATATCATGTTCTGTGGTCATATCTATTGTTATTGCTTTTCTCAGAATTTGCAAAGAAAACAAAATTATAACAACATAGTAGACATGTTTTTTTTTTAATTCTTAATAATTGTCACTTTTTATTATTTTTTTGAATGAAAACATAACTAATTGTGTAAAATAAATGTTTGATAAAATATAAAGTATAATTGAGAATGAATTTCGCGTCAAAGTGACAGTAGGATGGGCAGTTGTCACAGCATAATTCCAAGGCACTACAGATTTTTGTCAAAACGGGTTTTGTAATTTGCATAATTTTCAGTTATTGGAAAACTAAAAATTAATTTGATTTTATTTATCGGTATAGAATTTTTTTCTCCACAAAAAACCTATTTGCACTTTTTTTCCAAAATAATTAGGGGAGATAATGTACAATTTTTAAAATTTTACCATTGATATTGCTATGTTGCGTGATACAAGTCTATACCCCCTGTATAAAAATAGGTAGGACAACTCATACAATTTTGAAATCAGAAAAAAATAGGTTTTTTAATGAACACATCAACAACTATGGTTGCCATTTGAAAAAAGTCAAGTTTATCTTGTTTCTTAAAAATCGAGTGTGCCATGACTTTTTAGATATATTTTTTTCTAATTCAGCGTAAAAATATCTACCGGATTCATTTTACAATACGGTTTTAAGATAGGTGGCTGTGAAATAATTTACCATTGAATAAAGTGTGTTTTTTCGTTTTTACAAAATTTTTACAAAACCTGAAGGTGTAGGTCAAATTCGCCTTAGTGTAAGGCCTGAGTGCCCGCTTGAGCGGAGCGTTGAGCGGGGCGGGGCGTGTGGCGTTTGTGTCAAACACACGGTTATGAATGCAAGTGTCCTGAGTGCACGCCGGGGGAGAGCGTGCTTGTTTGCGTTCGGCGTGGCGTGGCGTTCGAGTTCAAACCAGCTTGTCTCTTTTTACAGCGTTTACCAGCGTTTTTGGTAGGTCCGCCCAGTACTGGTGGTACATCATACATTTTTTGCTGGTCTCAAATACAAGATAATTAAAAAAAAAAGAATTGTACCTCCAACTTTACGTTGAGGTACATTTGCTAAAAACTCGAAATGTTTTCATGTCACAATTTTTTGCTCATTTTTTGCCAGTTTTTGCTGTACTTTTTATATTTTTTCCAAGATATGTAGTGTTTCATTATTATAATAATAATTATTATTTTTTTTCTTTCTGAATTTACACTTTATAGTTTAGGATTATTGTTTATTTTGTAATTAAATTTTAAAAAACTAATAAACAGAGAATACAAATACAAATTTTCAGATTATTCCTACCTTAAATTAATAAATTACAACTATTTATATATTAAAGTGTCCGTTCTGCCTCGCGTTCCCCTATTTGAGACCAGCAAAAAATTTAGGATGTACCACCAGTAAGTACTTGATGGACCTACATAAACTTTTTGCTGGTCTCAAATACAAGATAATAAAAAAAAAAAAATTGTACCTCCAACGTTACGTTGAGGTACATTTGCTAAGAAGTCGAAATGTTTTCATGTCACAATTTTTTGCTAATTTTTGCTGTACTTTTTAACAATTTTTGCTGATCGCTTTTCCAAGATATGTAGTTTTTCATAATTATTATGTGCTACAAATAAATAGGTGGTATTCCACCTACCTTAAGGTCACTATTAACTTTTCTGCAGGGGTTATTGAATCTGTTATATGATAGTTTTAAACGAGATTCAATTTTCTCTAATATAATAGTCAAAGCTTGACACCGACATTCTTGTATATTCGTGGAATTTATCTTCGTTTAATCTTAAAGTTTTATATAACGTAGAAAATTCTCCAAATTTTTTTCTTTGCTTAACAATATCACTCGGACCTTCTTTAAAGTCAAATTTCAAAAATGAATTTTCTTCTAAATACATATCAATAATATCGTAGGAAGCCATTATGACAGTTTATAGTATATACGTCACTCGAACGCTGTCTGTTTACTGCGTTTACTGAGGCCACTCAGTCACCGCTACTATTTCGCACGCCCCGCTCCGCCGCACGCACCGCTGCACGCTTTTTCACTCAGGCCTCACACTTAACATTTTGCCCAACTTTGCTCATTTAACCGACTCTGTAACTCATATAATAACAAAGTTACCCATACAACATGTAGATTGTTGTCACCCTGTACATTTATCTTAAAAAAGAATCACTTCAATCATTCAAACGTTTATTAAACTGTAGTAATATTTGTTTGTAGATGTAATATTATACAATGCTTTGCATTACTACCTCCGAAACTATGATTTATTTAGCAAGTTCATCACCTGAGTTAAAACTACATTAACCACCAGTAAATGTAACTTTATCTTTATTAAATTTATTCATTTTTACAAACGATTTCTAAAATTTATTATAAATAAACATTTTACATTAAATATTTTAATACTGGGCTTATTTTTAACCAGTTTCTGGAAATTGTAACTCAATATAAATAGAATATGCAAGCGTTTATAGCATGATAAAAGTATAAAAATGTGGCAGTACAATATTTTACTTTGCTACAGTTTCTGCTGATCATTTTAGGCAAGTAAGTGGCATAAATATTACTTAAACTTACCTGAATATTGTAGGCGAAGGACTAGAATGACCAGAAAAGTGAGAATATTAATTACAACTGGTATTAATATTGCATAAACTGATCGCACACCAAAACATGTACCAATAAAAAGTGGCACAGTCCAAATCAGTCTCACTATATGCGCTTGAATTTGTGATTGAACGCTAACACTGATGTTTCTCTTAAAAATAAATATCTAATATTATCTAAAAGGAGTGCATCATTTTTAATAAATGTATTACCTGTTTATTATAATTGTTTAGTAGCACAATTGTGCTAAGGCAACATCCAATTATAGGTATAACATATAGACCAATAATTATCCATGGATTTCGGTACCAGCTCATTGAATAATTTAGTTGATCGATTATTACAGCTGTTACAAATACAAAAATTCCTGCAACGACCCATCCTAGCAAAATTGCCCCTACGCTTAAGCCAATATATTTAAAATTTTGTTTTGTGACTCCTAAAATAACAAGATATATTTTAAGTAGCGTAGGCACAACAATTTTAATTCGACCTACCAATATCTGCACAACCTTTCACTGCTAATACAACCGAAATGATTACTGCAATAGAATTTATAATCATCGCCGTTGTTTGTGTATAAGAAATCATAAACAGGCCAAAAAAATCGTAAAATATAATTTTTCCTTCTGGTTGACCTTTGGGATTAGCTAATTCAGGGGCATTAGCTAAATTACGAACCAAAAATAAACTATTATCACCCACATGTTGATATGAACCCTTGGGGATATTCGAAAAACCATCATATTTTGTGTGATAACGATAACCATTTTTTATGAAAGCCATATCGTAACCTAGAAAACAATATATTTCGATTGTCTCAAAAAACTGCACATTTTTGGTAATTTAACCGTTTCTCTATCTTGAATATTAAGCGAGATACCCATGTAATCCCGTCGAATTTGGACCACCTTGTACAAAGTATAGTTAAAAGCAAAAAATATGGACTGCTATTTAAAACAAGCTGTATAAATGAAAATTATTGCAGACTAATTATTTTGTAATAAACTCAAAGCTCTATCTCTTAAAATGTAAAAGCTTTACATAGGTCACTGTAAACAAATTGATTCGACTTCGACAGTGATCATTCCAATCTCGCTTCTTATTAGAGATAGACTTTAGATTTAAATTTGGCCCATAAACTACGATTTTTTCTCCAATTTTAAAGTGTTTGCTAGATTAAATTACTTATCTTAATGGGGAAATTATTTAAATTTATGAAAACATAGTCGTATTTTTAAAAAGTATTGCTATAAGTGCCTTTTTCTTTAAAACACATGGTATATGATAATTTATTAAATTTTAAACAAACACATTAAAAATGCAGAGGACGCATATTTACAAACTTATCTTATAAGAAGACAACCAAATATCTACTTAAATTACATCAAAAGTTAATTCAAAAATACAATTTTAAGTACTAAAATTTAATTTAAAATAAATGCCAACAAATGTTTAAAATTTAAGTTTGTGCAACATACAAGTTCTTTAAAAACATAAGCACCTAGGTACTATTAACTCTACTCTACTACTCTTTCTAAGGGGTAATTCTCAACTTGTGAAGCGAAATATCTAAAGGAGGGGGCACAAAGAAATGTAGAAATCGAAAGAAAAACGATTATTATAACAAGAAAAAACAACAACATATAAAACGTTCTAATTATGACAGCAGTAACACATTTGATAGGTCCTAATAACTAGTGTTCCGGATTTTACTGTATTTTTTAGTTTACTTTAGCAAAAGAGGTACTAAGAAAAATACACTCAGTGAAAGAAAAGTTGAAAAATAAAAACAAATAGTGTTGTGGCAGGATAAAAGGGGGCGCAAATACAAAAAAGTTGAGAAACACTGTCCTAAGGAATACGACAATGAACCTTAATTTCTATACTTACCAACAGCACCTCCATAATCTCTGAAAATTCTAAAATCTGTATCAGAAGGTATCATTCCACTTTGAAATATTTCTTCTCCACAAGCTTGTCCGTTAGGATGAGGCACCTTACGATAATAATCAAGAAGCCATGGCAGATTTGGTCCTGTTTGAAAAAGAATTTCTTTACCGCCAGCACCTGCAGCTTCCAAATTAATTACAACTGTTACTTCTTTGGCCCACTTATGTTGGGTAATAAAACCATGAGCAGCTTGAAGTGGTGTTTCTTCAGCTCCATTAAATAAAAATAGTATGTTGTGTTTCGGTCGTTCTGGTGTACGTGACAATTTTCTTAGTATTTCTAGCATGACAGCACAATTTATGCCATCGTCACTTCCACCTTTAAATAAACACATAACGTATATTTTAAAATTGAAATACAGATCAATTATTTTATTACCTGGACTGGTAGGTACAGAATCAAAATGTGCATTTACCAATAAACTATATTGTGAATCATTATGTGAATGCAATTTAGCAATCACATTTTGTACATTTCCATATGCATTAATGGCCCCAAAAGGTAAATAATCCAAATAATATGAACCCGAAACAGTTTGAACATCTAATTCTATTTTTTGATTTCGATGAGCCTGTTGTTGAATAAAAGATATTTCTCGTTTTAAATATTCAGCAGCCAATACTTCATTCTCATAACTTCCTGCAACTCGTGGACCATTTGTTGTCAATATATTCAAATCATGTACAGCTCTCTCCGTTATAAATGCATCTGGATATTTTTTCTACAAAAATGTATGTCAAATTATGTAAATAATTGTATAAAATAAATTTACCTCATCCTCAATTGTCAGTGGACTTGGAAGTTTATTATCAAATAAATATACTAAGCCAAGCAGACCTAGCAAACAACCCAATAAAATAAATGCAAATAAAGCAGACACACTGTGAATGCTATTTTTCATTCTATTTGAATCTTCATTGTCAAAGTCTAATGGTAAATCATCTGTAGATGTAGACGCCAATTCATATCGTTTTCTCATTTTAAAAAACTATTAAAAATATTCCGAACCAGCAGTAATGTACACACATTTTTTAATGGGACATTAAAATATAATTAAAGTCTTACTAAGGTCAAACTCTGTTTTATGCGTTACATTTTGTTAAGGGTGTTCGTTTAAAGCTTATTGCAATATTCGCAATTTAAGTATAGTATAAGCACAGCTTAATTATTATTATTATTATTATTATTATATTAAGCTGTGGTATAAGTAAGTGTATAGCTTAGAACAGTATTTATAAAGCTGGGCGGATAAAGAGGATCACTTATTTTTAATTACTTAAGTTGCTTTTCTGACATATTTTAGGTTATTCAAATCTCTTGTATGAGGTTATATTTCTTATCTTAACCTGTGAGGTTATGTTATGTGTAAGAGCACTCGTATTGATGTTTAATAGTTTGATTTTCTGTTAAAAGTAATATATTTCTGTGGTTTACTACGAAATGGAAATACATAAACAGTTTGATATTTATGTTGGCACAGTGCGTGGGGCATTAGCTCGTATGTATTTAACTTTTTTTTTTTAAATGTAATAATCATTCGACATTTTTAGACACTCAGTGCAAGCCTGGTCAGTTTGCTAAATTTGAATTCGAACGGGAGGGTAAACCTGCTGAAATAACTGCTTTAGAGTGGGGAACTGCTGAAGATGAAATATTATTAGGATATAAAAACGGCATCGTACAATGTTATAACATACTTCAAGAAAAATATGTACGAACAATACCTAATGAACAAACAGGATCTGTATTGGGCATAGCAACGTTACCAAGTACTGTCATATACACAACAAGTAATGGATATTGCAATATATGGACTAAAAAACATCTACACAGTTTTTCGTTCAATTTAGACAGTACAAATGGATGTACGTTAGAAAGCACTGCTCAAAACAAATTGAAACCTCAAATAATAGGCACAGGAGGTGTAAAAAATGATCTTAAATTATGGGATTTTAATACAAAACAGTGTACTTTTAAAGCTAAATCGGTAAATAAGAGTTGAACACGTTTTTGTGTTATACAAGATATCCCAGATAACGTTTTCAGCATGGGAATCTTGCTTATATGAGATACAGGTTTGCGTAAATTAAATTAATTATTCTATAGTATGAAAGGAGCTACAATCTAGTTGTAAAAGTACAAAATTCCTTGTACTTCAGAAGTGAAAGCAAAAAATATGAAATGTCGAATATTTTTTTTCTCGCAACTTTTTTGTCTTATTTTATTTGATAAATTTTATTTGTATCTTTTTTATGTAGAATATAACTTTTATTTTAGATTTTTTAATCACTTCATTTTTGAAATATTACCTATAATTTTGTTTTTTCTTTTAAGTCGTCAACGGACATTTAACTATTCCAAAGCCAACTTGCCCGTTTAAAATGTTTCATAGCTAACAGAATAATATTGGTAATACATATATGGTTTTTGTTGATTTTCTGAGTTATTTTTGTAAATGGATATGATAAAAGATATCGTTGAAAAGATGAAAAAAATCACATTTACCAGTACCAAAGCTAACTTGTCCATATTTGATAGCTAACTAATAATAATATTGGTCAAATACAATGTTTCTTATAAATATGACATGTGATATATCGTTAGAAAAAAAAAAGGACATTATACTATTACAAAGCCAAGTTGACGGCCTATAAGAAAAACAAAATTAGGAGTAGGTAATATCTCAAATATGGAAAGTGATTTAAAAAATCTAAAATAATACATTGTACATAAACAGTAGCTTAGGAAGGTACAAATAAAATTGATTTGTTGATTAAGAAAAAAAAAGTTGGGAGACAAAAAGAAAATCGACATTTTAATATTTTTTGCTGACTTCCGAACTACGAGAAATTTTATGCTTTTGGAATTGATTGTGGCTCCTCTTATACCTAGGAATAGTTCATCTAAAACCTATATGTCTTATAATAAGCAAGATTCCCATGTTGGAATTGCTATCTGGGACACCCTGTATATTGTTCTGAAAAGTGTGCCAATTTTTTTAGTGTAAACATTTTTATGATTTTAGATGCCACATAATGAATTAAGTTTGGCAGTACCTACTTCTATACGTTCATTGGCTTTCTTCGCAACAGAAGAAAATTTAATTAGTTGTGTCACGAAAGAAGGTTGTGTTTTATTGTATGATGAGCGGGCACAACGAAGACCTGTGACAACATTGGTTGAACCCAAAGCCAGTTATACCACGATTGCTAATACTTACACAGTGAGGTAAAATTACAATATAGTTCAAAATATGAAGGTTACACAATTTTTTTACAGGCAGTGTGTAGCAGGTACAACGAAAGGCTACATGCAACTAATTGATTTACGATCTCCAACAAAATGTATTAAAACATATAAATCCTTTACTGGTAGTGTAACAAGCATTGTTTGTGACCCAGTTAAACCTATTATAATAAGCACAAGCTTGGATAGATTTTTGAGAATTCATAATTTAGAGACTAAAGAACTTCTTTATAAGGTATGTTTCAGTTCTGTTTATATGCTAGATTTTAAACTAAGTACTTTATAGATGTATGTGTAGGTGGCTTTAACACCCAAATGTGGGGTTGCACTGCTTGTAAGCTTTCTACATCCTTTTTTCGAAGGGGCGGAGGTACCTCAGTCGTACAGTTCATTTTATTTTCTTCTTTTTTCTTTTCTTTGCCTCTCTCTGTGTTTCGTATTCCGTCCGTGCTTAGATCCTCTTTCACTTCTTGCAACCATTTCGTCCTAGGTCTGCCCCTTCTCACTGGTTACCATTACTATATTTGTTGTTACTGTCCCAGCCATCTCGCTCATTGCTGCTTAATCTTCGTTACTATGTTCTCGTCTTCGAGTTGCTGCATTATTTCGAGTTTTTTTCTCATTCTCATTTTATTGTCGGGTATTGTTACTGGACCCAGTATTGTTCTTAATATTGTTTTTTTAGCTATTTTTAAGTACTCTTTGACTTTACTTCAGTAGCTTATATAAATATTGGTCTTATATGTGGGGTGTTTCACTTTTCCATGTGGCACTACTGCTATCTCCGTAAATGATGAAATTACAAGGGAGGTTATATGGGACCAAAGTTTGTCATTTCGGAGTGTATTTTAAACAAGATATTGTTTTGTTTAAAAATTCCATGGCTTGCGTGATACAACGAAAAAACCGAAATCGATAAAAATTTTCAAACTCAAATGTCACCGCTATCATTGCCATTACACAAAAGTGCTAAACGAAAAAATTTTGCTAGATTTTATTTGCTATAAAATGGTGATAGTCAAATTTTTATTTATAAACTACCGTCCGAGATATTTGACAAAACTACATTTTTTTAAATGGCAGTCTAGTGACCTAGATATAAATTTTTTTTTTCTCTTTACAATGATAATATTTCATGTCTATTTTCAAAAATAAGTCAAAAATTATTTTTGTTCAACTTCTCAAGAGTGCCTAACTGGTTTAGCATTAAAAAGTTCTGGATTGCAGGATTTAAATGGTTTTATAAAACAGAAAAGTATAAATCACACAACTTTATAATTAATTTCATTTTGTGCAAACATTTTTTATTAATTATTTTCTTAAATTAAATTTTATTTCATCGTCATAATCTGATCATCTCGTACTTTTCGTTGTCGGGTTAATATTGAACTGGTAATTAAATTAATATTCTAGTTGTTTTCTTTCCATTTAATTTTTTTTTCATAATTTAAAAACGTAAAAAGTCGCTTTAATTAAAATAGTTTATAGCAGATTTCATTTCAATAAGACATTTTTGGCTTACCTCTTTACTCACTGATCAACATAATGTACCACTCGCCATACATGCACTATTAAAACTATTATTTTTATTGTTAAAAAGGTCACATATTACAATTCATTAATACACCAAAAAAAAACTGCAGAATTCGGTGAATCATAAATCTACCATTGTATATTTATCTCCAACTTGAAAACCCCTATAAAATTTATAATTATAAGCATAATTTTTTAAGATTCGTTATGTGTAAATTAAGGATAAGGTCCATTTAAATTCTTTGATACCAAAATCGATTGAATAAGTAAGTGGTTTCAAACATGAAAGTTATTCTTAAAGCTTAAAGTAGATCTTAATAGTTAGTTTGAGGTGAATAGAATTCATGTTGTCTTGAATTATCTATGATATGGACTACGTAGATCATAATTAAAAGCTTGTTACAGGAATACCTTGCTTTATTATTATTTTTTGAAATACGCCACACAGAAATGCACATGTTTACTCACTAGGGTGATGCAATGGCTCTCGGACGACATCGCAACTATTGATTATATGTCACTCAATTGTATGGAGCAATAAGCCATTTTAGCAATGTTTTTAATGTGCAGTAATAACTCACTTCGCAATATTCTTAATGATAAATTAATTAGTAAATAGTGGTATACCTGTAAGCAGACAACACGAGGACCGGGGCAGTGACTAAAAAAAAAGGTCCTCGCATTCTTGATGACTCTCGCTTTTTTAAAATTTGTACGGGTTTTTACAGACAGAGTTAAACATTGTGAGGCCCAGGCCTCTTTTGCTCCCCCCTCCCTCTGATAGAGCCTGCCTGTAAGGCAGGGATGGCAAATAGGTGGCACGCGTGCCAAACTTGGCACGCAAGAGATTTTCGACGGCACCCTAAAGAATTCTATGAATAAATTTGTTTTTAAAATTTTAAACTTTTTCGAAATGTTTTATTTATTTTTAATTAGTATGCTAATTATCTACAACTACATGTTATTTTAATATCAAAAAATTAAAAATACCAGAAAATAATAACTCTTCTTATATCGATACAATAATTTGCAGTACTATACATATAAGTAGCGATACACGAAAGTTTTGATTGCATAATGTATTTAGTGACACATAAAATCATGACGTTAGCAATACTGAACGAAATAGCTGACGGTTGTTTCTGGTAGGTAGGTAGGTTAGGGTAGGTACTGGCACGGGGAAAAATTTGTATCTAATTTTATCTTATTTTGGCACACTGATCAAATCCTATTTGCCATCCCTGCTGTAAGGTGTATAAACATTTTCATCAAGTTTTAAAATCATTTTGCTACAGTAAATTTCAATCTGTCTACTTCTGATAGCAGTTTTTCAACTAGTAATACCCAATTGCATAAAAGCTAAACCTGGGATTAAACCACGTAATTAATTGCCACCGAGACTCCACCATCATTGGCGTAGTTAGCCCCAAGGTCCAGGGGGGGCTGTAGCCCCAGGTGACTGAAGCTGTAAGCTAAAAAAAAGGTCTTCACTTTTGAACTTTTGTTGAATCCGGGCCGCGTTACTTACTCACAAGATCCCAATTCTGCTTTAATACATAATTATAAAGTTTATAGTATTTTGATGAAAACGATTTGTTTTGCAATCCAAATCTTGTGAATGAAGTATCAAGCAAATTCAACAGAATACGGTTTCAATTTTGTCAATTACGTTTGGTGTTTCTTGGGCCAGTAGGGGCTAATGAGGGCCCAGGGGGGGCTTAGCCCCCCATAACTACGCCAATGTCCACCACATAGTTTTAGGGATGAACTTGTATTTTAACACCTACAGAATTTATAATTTCAAAAAATGTTCATGACTACTCGAATTTATAACAGAAAATAATATGAGTAATAGAGAACAACAAAAAGTATCAAAAAAACAGTTTGGTAACTTCAGAATAATGCTATTTTTGTTGTTTATGTTACAGGAATATGTTAAACAGAGCTTGACAAAATTGCTTGTAAGACCCATTATCAAAAAAGAGGAAGAAAATGAAGAAAAAGAAATACAACAGTCAACAGAAGATCAAGAATATGAATCTTTGTTTGAAAATATGGAAACTATTACGGAAAAGAAAATACATCAAAGTAAAAAACGACTTGTGCACGATACTCCTGTTAAATCCAACAAGAAAAAAAAGCAAAAACAAACTCCTTAAGTTTTTAAATATTTTTATTATAATAAAGATTCCATCAATTTCATTAATTGTTTAATTTTTGCCTAACATACATACCTGCTATATAAAATCAAGAAACTGTTTATAATGAAATTTCAGTTTTATATTTAAACAGTAAAATTTACCAAGATATCTTGGCTATCCCCAGTGAATCAAGATATTTAAAATTGCCAAGGAATCTGGATATTTAAGAAATAAGGCAGACATTAATTACATTAACTATGATATTAAAGAATTATTTTATTAGTCACCTATTATTTGTCAAGATTTCTTTTTAGATTCAATGATTTATCATGTGCAATCTCTCCCGTCACACAGACTTTAATTCGTCGTATAATCTTTTTTGTCCTGAAAAACTCTTTCGTCAATGACTTACTATCACGTATCGTCTTGCTGAAAACATTTCCTCGTTCTTTTATTGTATTTAAATTCTTAACAGCATAGATTTCATGTTAATGGTATTAATCTGTTTGAAGTGTAATAACATAAAAACAAAACTTGATTCTCTTGAAAGTGTATTAATATGTAGATGGTTTTTATTTGTTGATAATAAAAAGTAGTGGCAAGTTTCAGTAATAACTGACATAACAACAATCACAATCGACTGTTTTTAACTACAGAAAGTGATACACTAATATAAAATCATACCAGTAAATCAACGTTTATTCTTTTGATCATATAAGACAGTCATTTACTTAGCAATCTACAAATGTAAATACAAAATACGAGAAACGCAGTACACATTATTAAGTGTTAGATTTATCCATACCATGTATTTTTCATACTCTTTTTTAAGTTATCAGCAAATACAAAACAAAACTACACATATACAGTTGTGATCTCTACACAGAGTGATTATTTATACATAGCATAGGTACACAAAGATAATTTAGTTATAATAATAACCTAGTTAAATAACTCAAAAAGATCAATACTCATTGGCAATCGTCCCACCAGTTATAAACGAGTCTTAACGCCTCGAACCGGCGTAGTACGACAACCACGAGGTCAGTCAAAAAAAGACTGCAATGTTAGGTAAGTCAATTTACCTACAAATACTATTTTCTACTGCATAATACAAAGGCAGAACTAGGTAGTGTTTCCAGTACGAAAAATTTGAATTCTAAAGCAATATTTACAATCAAATTTTGGAAACAATCTTACGTGTTTAAAGAAATAGAATAGTAAATTGACTTCTACTGTCATTAAAAGTTGTCCTATGACTTCGCCATCATACCATAAATAAAAACTAACTCTATGAAATTCTACTTAAAACGGAATTTGATTATAATCAGCATATTGTAATAAAAGCGCATTAAACGACAACGTAAAGTAACTTCTCACTGGCCAAAACGAAACTGACAGAAATGTCGCAATTAATACAGAATTTATCAACAATCACAATTGCATAATTATATTAAATATAGATTTAGTAATTAAGACATGCAACAGTTGGTAATAGTATACAAAAAATATATTTATACTTCAGATTTTATACAAAATAAAACTGACAAAAATTAAAAATAAAAAATTTATACAAAAAGTCTCGTTCATTTTGTATAAAATCACAAAACAAAAATACACCACTGAATTCGAAGAATAAATACATAAATCAAATAATTTATTGATACTACACATACGCTAAAAATATATGTTAATTACTTATTGTAAACACAACGAGGAGAATCAGTGGCGCATATCAAGTCTTCGGTGTTACATTAAGTCGGACACTAGGAAGATGGCAAAGCATTTAAGACAGACACATAGGCTGCATTTAGGCTTGGTTCCAATAAGATGTGGGATAACCTTGTTTGTTTCCAGATTTGGCCTGGTTTGAACCTTGGGAGCGTTGCCCTCCACTATTGCCAGAATCCTAAAACAAAGAACACTCCCATTAAATACAAGTAATACAAAAAAATTAAATCGTTAACACAAACAAGCAACACAGCACATGCTAGTCAATTGTTTTTATCACAATTCTAAACTTTCAAAAGAAACACTGACTTTTACAGTCACGTCGACATGAATTCTATCAATTTTTATTCGTAATACTGTTAAAAAACTATAAATCTAAATGTTGACCATACCTATCTGTACAGGGTGGTCCAAATTCGATGGGATTGCATGGGTATCTCGGTTAATATTTAAGATAGAAGAACGGTTAAATAACCAAAAATGTGCAGTTTTTTGAGACAAACTCAGAACCGTTTTCAATAATATTTGATCATTTCCGGTTTTCGAGTTATTAGAAAAAAAGTGTTTTTTTGTCATATTAATAATGTGTCACATCTCAGTTATTATTGTAAATATCGAAAATATTTATGAAGATTAGTTTTAGATATTTTTACGTTTAATTTGATTACACTAAAAACAAATTCTTTACCCTCGCCGTTAAAAAGTTATGACACAAACTTACCTTTTTTAAAACGGGAGCGATAGTTGGCTATGGCCTATTTAAATTCCTTATTTTTTCTCATTCGAAATATATAAGGGTTGATGTATTTATTTTTAATAATACGCAAGTAACGAAGGTTTTTTAGTTTTTTTTTTAAAGAAAACCATAGGCTGTGAAAACAAAAAAAAAAAATAAGGTGTTAAACCTTTTAAAACTCATGTAGTACAAGTTACCAAGGTTTTAATTTGTAGTTGAGATAAATATTTGAACATAGGATGACAACAATATAGTCAAAATCAGCAGTTATGACTACATATTGCTGTTTATCGTATGTTCAAAAATTGTCGATGTTAATCTCAACAACAAATTTAAAAACTTTGGTAACTTGTACCACATGAGTTTTATAAGGTTTTACACCTTGTTTTTTTTTGTTTTCACAGCCTATGATTTACTTTTTAAAAAAACTAAAAAACCTTCGTAGCTTGCGTATTATTGAAAATAAATACATCAACCCTTATATATTTGGAATGAGAAAAAAATAAGATATTTAAATAGGACATAGCCAACGATCGCTCCCATTTAAAAAAAGGAAAGTTTGTGTCATAACTTTTTAAAAGGCGAGCGTTTTTTTTTCCTCTTTTTTTTTGTATAATCAAATTAAATATAAAAATATCTAAAACTGATCTTCATAAATATTTTCGATATTTACAACAATAACGGAGATGTGATACATTAATATGACAAAAAAACAGTTTTTTAAAAATAACTCTAAAACCGGAAATGATAAAATATTTTTGAAAACGGTTCTGAGTTTGTCTCAAAAAACTGCACGTTTTAGGTAATTTAACCGTTTCTCTATCTTAAATATTAAGCGAGATACCCATGCAATCCCATCGAATTTGGACCACCCTGTACTTTTTAAAATGAATTACTACTTAAGCTAAAAATTGTTAATATAAAAAACCACAATTTGATTTGCAAAGAATATTTGGCATATTATTAAAATAACAAAACTACACCGATATAATTTCCAGACATGAGGTATTTCAACCTACAAAAGTTTTTAATAATGCTACATAAATAATAAAACCAGGTTAAGGTTAGTTAGTGAATTTGTTTACTAAGCACGAGCTACCGCTAAAGTGTTTTAAGAAATTGATGTCTTTTTCCAAACTTTAATAGAAGACAGAGTAAAATAAATGAAACATTAAAACACAACACATTCACAATTAACACAAGATATAAAATCATTTTTATGCAGTGACCATCAGTTATTCAAAAAACAAGTAAATACCAATTTGTACCATATTTTCATACTTTAAGCTTAAACTTCGCTGTCTGCATTATACAACACTACACTACATTAAAATTACAAACAAATAAAGCTTTAAGTTCTACCAAACGTAACGACATTCATGATTCAAAGTCGTATAATATAATTTCATAAATATTAATAACACACAAACAAAAAGTATGAGTGCTGGCGGAATGACTTATTAGCTAATAACAATCAAAATCCCTCCAATAAAGCATGTTCAAACAGTTTAACTAAATACATATAATTTTGCAATTAATACTGAGAATAACAACTAATATTTTAATTCAATTCAGAAACAGAAAAATGTTTAATATCTTATTATTTTAAATAAAATGATATGAATCTATTATTACTGAAGAAATTGTGATTTTCCATATTAAGTAAGGTATCTCACAATAGCATATGTTAAAATTGAAATGCTAATAAAAACATCAGGACAACTGGACAATCTAATAATCATGCTCATGTGCCCCATAAACAAATTCAAATGTTCATTCTCGTGCCTGTTCCAGGACAATTATGAGGTTTAATTAAATGTCAATAACAAACAAAACATGTTTTCTAAAAGTTGGGCCACCTAAAAAATTTTGAAAACATATTTTTTAAAATTTATTGGATTGGCATATAAGATTGTCATGAAATTAATGCTATTTTATACATGTATGTAGAAGGGCACAAGCTAATTTCACCTTAGATCCAAATAAATAGGCAAAGGAATCAATGTACAGTGGCGAATCGACTCTGACGAATCATGTTAAGTGAATGAAGTTTGAATGGTTCATTTGCGAATTGCTTAACACTAGGGACTAGGGTTCAAGTTGGTCAAGAATACAGTTATGGGCCTAAATGAGAATTTGTAATGTAATTCGGGCAAAAAGGTTGCTTTTCATGGCCTACTGATAATTAATATTAAAAAAATTTATATCAACAAGTTTTAAAATGTTCATCATCACCAAAAAGTGTCAGCTGGACCAAACAAAAAGCTGTTATTTAACATTTTCCCCACATTTAATTATACCGGGTGATTCAGTTTGACTGTCGCACCCCTATAACTTTTTAATTATTGAAAATAACTCCAACAAACCTTATATTTTTGAAAACGGCGACAAATTCTCTATTAAATGATGTGCATTTGTCATCTCTACGATGACGTATGTCAAATCCGCGATAGGCAACTGTTTTTTTTTTTTTAAATTACATAGTATACATTTTTTGGTTGATTCGGATGGAGAATTTAATTCTGAATCGGATCATGTATTAAAAAAGTATGCATACATAAGAAAATTTTCGAGACAAATCAGTTCAACGTTTATTCAAATTATAGCAAACAGCCGATTTAACATAACAAAAAACGATCAAATCTTAAAAATTTTACTATAACTATCAATGAAAATGTAATAAAAATTAATTTTTAATTTTTATTAAAAACACATAATAAACGTTGACATAAAAAATTAGACTCTAAAAAAAAAAAGCAGTTACACATAGAGGACAACTGTGTTTGGAAGTCTAATTTTTTTATGTCAACGTTTATTATTTGTTTTTATTTTTATTAAAAATTAATTTTTATTACATTTCCATTGATAGTTATAGTAAAATTTTTAAAATTTGATTGTTTTTTGTTGTGTTAAATCGGCTGTTTGCTATAGTTTGAATAAACTTTGAACAGATTTTTCTCGAAAATTTTCTTATGTATGCATACTTTTTTAATACATGATCGGATTCAGAATTAAATTCTCTATCCGAATCAACAAAAAAATGTATACTATGTAATTTCAAAAAAAAACAGTTGCCTATCGCGGATTTGGCATACGTCATCGTAGAGATAACAAATGCACATCACTTAATAGAGAATTTGTCGCCGTTTCCAAAAATATAAGGTTTGTTGGAGTTATTTTCAATAATAAAAAAGTTATAGGGGTGCGACAGTCAAACTGAACCACCAGGTATAAGGTGTCACATTATTTTAAAAAATATTTGAGGTGGTATTAATCTCTACAAAAAAAAAAAAATTGTTTCAATACAATACTAATTTCTTGACAACCTATTCTATACATGACTTATTAGATAAAAAATGAAAGCAATATTTTAATTTTAATAATTGTGAACATTTGACTTTAGACAAAGATGGATCTAGGCACCCGTGTTACACATGATAAAGTAATGTAGCAAACACATGTACAAAAAAATGTGCACAAATAATAATTCCAGCACCAAATACAGAAAAATTAAAACAAGGCAAACACATATAAGAAAGAAGCACGGTGTCGGCGAGTGACTTACCATACGCCGGCCTTGGTGCCGTACTTCCATCTACAAGCAAAACAAAACCTGAATAACCAAAAAGAAACATCATGCTATAAGATTTATGACAGTATGAAAGAGTGCATGAAAAAGAATTCTAATTTACGTCAAATAACAGTATTTACACCTGTAGCCACACGTACAGCTGATAATATATCAAATACATGCACGTACTCTACAGAGCGTGGCCATTTTAATAAACTCAGTGTAGGAGATAATCACTTTGTTATAAATTAAATCGGCATAATATTATGCAAAATCATTTAAAAACTGGTCTCTTTTTTGATAATAAAAATAGTGTAATGAAGGTAGTCGTGATTATATAATTTATTACTGCAATTTTGTGTCTCAAAGAGAAGTTTTGATGGTTGTCGAATTTAATTATTGATTTTCTCAAAACTGATTTCATAAATCTGCTAATTCTAAACTAGTGATTATAGTAAGCAGCACTTGGTGTAATTAATGACGTAACACGACAAACACAATTGACAGTAGAATAAATTGGCAGCAAAAATGTCAAAAAACGACACAACCATTTGATAAGTATATTAATTTGGCCACTCTCTGTACATGCTTCCGCAAAGGAGTAAGTGTTATTGCAAGAGATATATTTTACAGGATTAACCATTATTACATTCATTTTAATGAATTTTATACACCAAACTATTATTTCAATATTAAAATCCAACTCTGTAATTACTATGATTTGAACAAAGCTAAATTATGAAAAAAAAAATATTAAGACAACTAATGAGTAATTTTTCTTAAACGGTACACCAAACCAATGATCAAAAACTTATCTTTTACATAATCAGAGTGTCAGTAGCTTTCTACTTCGCTTTTGATATTGCAAACTACAAGTACTTATACGATGTACGTTATCATTTATCAAATACATACTGGATGCAGTGGTTGATGCATTAATTGAGTCGAATGATGTTGCTGATGAGGAGCCATGGTTGGAATATACATTTGAGGACCATAGCCTGTTCCGCTAGGAGCCAAACCAGCGTTCTGATTACCATGAAGAGCACCAGTGAACGGAGGGGGCGTACCAGAGTGGAACCCCTGTTTTTCGTAAGACTGCAAAATTAATTTACGACTGTAATACAAGGCACTTCATATTCCACGATTACAAAACTGATTAAAAATAAAATCAGCCTGCCAAATCATCAACGAAAGTAGGATTGTTATGGAACAGAAAGAAACTAGCAAAAAACTTACTAGAGACATCTGGACCGAACTCTCCGAACTCTCAGTCTCGTCATCGTTATCATCATATTAACTTAAAAATTTTACTAAACAAAAAAATCACGAACAACTTCCAACATATATTCACGATGAATAAAAACATAAAAGTTATTAAAGGCCGTGAATACATTACAATTTTTAATTAAACCGACAAATTGGGCTTTAAACAAGTTTCATTTTAAAATTTGTTTTGTTTATTTACTTACATTGACTTTTCCCAGCGCAGTATGAGATTTGCCATAGGCACTCAAATCATTGCCAGTTGACCCTGTTAACGAAGCATTTCCACCACTTCCTTTACTTTGCCCCTGTGTATTTCCCACATAGCCACTCTTACTGTAATCTTGCGACTGCGTAAGCGCATCATACCCAGATCCGTAACTTGAACCGTAAGTTGCAGGTTTTGGATACTGACTACTGTTGTTCGACCCATGGGCATTTGTAACGGCAGGTATTTGCTATCAAAAAAAAATGCAACAATGATAAATGGGATCATCGGTCATTGCAATTTTTTTTTAAGTTTTTTTTGTAACTGTTAAATACACAAAAAAATAAAGAAGTTAATATATTCCCTTAAGCCTAGATTAATAAAACTGGTTTGTTATTTTAAATAAAACATCTTGTATACAAATTATTACAATTTAAATGCATTTAATTTTCTATTAACAAAACCATGTTAAGTGCCTAAAATTTGCCGTTTTTGAACTATAAAAGATATATCAGGTGCGGCACTAATTTAACCCTTCGTTACTCGGGTGGGGTGTAGCATACCCCAGTCGCCATATTTATGCCTATTTCTAAAAGATGGAATGATTTGGCGCTTTGACACTTTGAGTAGCTGTAAGTTACCTAACGTACTGCACGTAGAACAGCCCACCATTCGAAGGTGGACGCTTTAGCTGATAACAGCGTATTAGATCGGTTTCGGGTGTGTCACACCCCACCCGAGCACTTACGGTAAGTTTTTGTTGCTGGGTTCCCTTTATAGCTTATTTGTTTATTACGAAATTCGAGCGTTTGCAAATGAGTTACGAGCAAGCACGGGATAGGCTTATTAAACTTTTAGAAGAGGTTGAAAGTGAAACTAAACAGAGTGATTCCGAATTAGCGCCAGAGTCAAATTCAGACGTAGAATCAGAACATATCAGCCACAGTGAACATGATACAGACTCATCAGAGTTTAGTTGAATTAAATTGCATTTAAAATATTTCTTTTGCATTCACCTAACCATAATTAATCCTTAATCCCTGCAAAGCTAGAATGAACAGACTACACGATCATTTCTCCATAAATAACAGTGGGGTTTATTACACCCCACCCGAGCACTAATGGAAGTTTACGAAACCCGAGTAACGAAGGGTTAAGAATTATTTTTAAATTTTGTATGTAGAAAAAGGTGTAGCACTCCGTTAAGGAAAAACAACTTGAGAATTTAATTTTTAAAAATTATGCACCTTGTTATACAGGGTGTTTCACTTTTCCGTTGGGACACTATTGCTATCTCCGTAAATAATTAAAATACAAGGTTAGTTAAATCGGACAAAAGTTAGCTATTTATGGGTGTATTTTAAACCAGATCTTATTTTGTTTAAAAATTCCATGGCTTGCGTGATATAACGAAAAAACCGAAATCGATCAAAATTTTTAAACTTAAATATCTCGGCTATTGTTGCGAATACATAAAAACGCCAAAGGAAAAATGTTTTGCAGATTTTGTTTGCTATAAGATGGCGATAGTCACATTTTTATTTATAAATTACTGTCCTAGATATTTGACAAAACAATTTTTTTTTATGGCAGTCGTAGTAAGTGATGACTTAGATTTAAAGATTATTTTTTTCTCTTTACAATGATATAATATTTTATATGTCTATTTACAAAAATAAGCGAAATAACCTAGAAAAATGCAAAATCTTAAGATAAAATCAAGGTTGCCATGGAAAAACAAACAATAACCGACTTCATTTGTTTTATTTCGACTCTTGCTTGTCTATTATGTTACTCTTTTAACAGTGGTATTAAAACAAATGTAATAAGAAATTAAAATAATCATACTAATAGTGATAATATGAATGTATTTTATAACTCTTATTAAAACATTAGCAAAAAAGAATGTAAAATATTTACATATGTCGATTTACATTAATTCCAGTTAACACAATTATTATAATAGTCAAGCAAGGGTTGAAATAAAACAAATGAAGTTTGTTATTGTTTTTTTTTCCATTGCAACCTTGATTTTTATCTTAAGATTTTGCATTTTTATAGTTTATTTTTTTAGTTTAGTTTATTAGTGTCCCATGGAAAAGTGAAACACCCTGCATAAAATCATTTTGCCAAGATGTTTCTGACTTTTTTTTTAAATAAATGAAGCTATTAAAAATTATTGTGTAATTTTTTAAAATTAGTTTTCTAGATAGGTCCAAAAATTGCATTTGCATGTCTTTTTTATGCAAGATGATGTTATCAGATTTAATTTAGCTCTTTTATTAATTGGTTTTTGAGTTCTAACACAAAATGATTTATTGTAATATAAAAAATCATGACAACTGAATAGCACTATTTTTATATTTTACAAAAACATTACGGCATTTTTTAGATTCTAGCAATGATATTTATGGTTCATAAATAATTAATATGATCATCTTCAGGAGTTTATCTAAAACATATTTATGCAGATCTTTTAACACAAATATGTTCCTGTGATACATAAACCTGCATGTTAAATATTTTGGTCTCTTGGTTGACACTAAATTCTGAATTACCTCGAATGTAACATGTATATTGCACAATTAAAATTGTGCTATTGTTCAATTAGTTGAAATGTCGATTCTTTCAAGTAAAACAATGAGATTACAACGAAAAATAATTGCAAATCAACTTACCGGATATACAGCACCAAACTGATAAGCAGGTTGCATTGGATTATATGCAGTTGCGGTATAAAAAAAAGGTGCTGGTCCAGCGGTTTGGGCTAACATAGGCTGTGCTTGATGTCCCTGCGTCAAAGTACTGGTTTGCTGAGATAACGTGGATGGTACGGGTGACGTATTATTGTCTCCTCTAGTATATCTTCCATCTGATATGGAGTACGCTACACTAGCTAACGTGCCATCTCGGACTGCAGCCAGCGTTGTCGGGGTCTGATAACCCAGGTCATAGTATCCAGTCTGAATTAACAAATAAACACGTCACTCTAACCAAAATGATAGCCCGAATTAGGTAAAGTAAGCTGATAGCGTGCTAGATGAAATTAAGGATAAGGGCGTCATTTCGATGTTACTTGAGTGAAGTGATATTTGTGTAATAAAAACTAGTGAAATAATCTAACGCAAAAATAGTGACCAAGTGGTGACTGAGAGTCGACATTAATTTCATTTACTATTGAGTTTTATGACTGAGTGTAAAATTAAAAACTGCAGCATTAGCCTTTTCGTTGCGGCACTTGTATGAAAAGTTCATGCCTTGAGTGCGGCGTTTTTCGGGTCTTATGGAGTTTGTAGGTTACGCTAGTGTATTTATCCGGCTCTGCACATGGGACACGGAAAATAAAGGCGGCTTAATCCGGTTCACACACGAAAGGGTTAAAGGATTTACATATAATTAAAATTTTTCAAAAATTACCCTACTTTATCGTGCTTACAACAGTTTTGTAAATAAAATTTTGAATGCTTTTTTTTTTCTTGAACTGGCTTGACAATCATTTTCAACATAAGACATTAAAAATTTGTTTTTCTTGATTAAATGCCGTTTAATCCAATTTTCTAGTTTAACACGTTGACTGTCCGATTTACCAAATATGGCTTACGATGCTGAAAATTGCACATTCTTATGGCATGTGACTCATTTGACATATGTCAAATGTAAACGTGAATATCAACATAAACGTGCCTTTAAAGGTTCTGAAATGGGTGTATGACGTAAAAAGATGGTTATCTAAAGTTAATTGAGCAAATATTTTGTGTCACATATAACTCTTGAATGTCCTATGTACATAATTTCAAAAACAGTTGAACATGTTGTTTAAGTATGGTGGATACATTAGCATGTGATGTCGGATTTTAAAACAAAAATTCTACAACTGAAGTGTGGCATTTAAACTATTTGTAAAAAACTTGACCTCTGATATTTTCCAAAATTTCATTGCGTTGCCATGGTGAAGGCAAACAAAAATTTATCCAATTGCAAATAGTAAGGTTCCTATTTATACGCTAGCAAACGTGATAAATCGTATGCATTTGCATTGACATTAATGACAGTAGTGGAATTATCTATGATATACAGGGTGAGGCATCACTTATGACACCCCCACTTATTTTGTTATTGGAAAGAATTATCAAAAAAAGTTTCAAATAAAAGTTGTTTGATACAGTATTTCCCAAAATATTGTCATGTCAAATTTTTGTTTTCTTTTGTTTTTTTAGGATCTACGGAACCATATTATTATTATTTTTTATAATGGCACCATACATATTTTTTTATACGGTTTGAAAGACATGTTCTTTCTCTTTTCAACGCACTAAAACTTTTATACCCTTGCATACAAAATTTTTAAGAAAATCGCAAAAGAACAATTTGGTTTTAAAAGCGTATGGTATTAATTATTTTACAGTAGTAGGCTTTGAAAATGATACAAAACGGTAAAAAATGTATTAATTAACTTTTTTTAAAAATCTTTTACCATTTTGTATCATTTTCAAAGCCTACTAATGTAAAATAATTAATACCGTAGCTTTTAAAACAAAATTGTTCTTTTGCGATTTTCTGAAAAATTTTGTATGTAAGGGTATAAAAGTTTTAGTGCGTTGAAAAGAGAAAGAAAATGTCTTTCAAACCGTATAAAAAAATATGTATGGTGCCATTAAAAAAAAAACAAATATGGTGCCGTAACTCCTAAAAAACAAAAAAGCGAAATTTGACATGACAATATTTTGGGAAATACTGTATCAAACAACTTATATTTGAAACCTTTTTTGATAATTCTTTCCAATAACAAAATAAATGGGGGTGTCATAACTGATGCCTCACCCTGTATATGTATATTCTATGTTGTTTTTTAACCTTTTCGATGCGCAATGTTTTTAGTTTTTCTGTGCCTGCAGTGCGCCTAACTTTCAAATGCGGTAACGTTCGGGCGAGTTAACTCGTCTCGAGCCGCGTAAAAATTTGGCGTCCAGAGCACCGAAAAGGTTAATCCCAAACTATTATACATTTGATCAGTAGCCGATTACCCAATAGACACATCGCAGAGGCCCCAAATTGTCATCGGTTGGTTGATTTGTTAATTAATTTCTCAATTTTCTATCGGTTTGTGCAACAAAAAAATGAAAAAGATCCGTCCACCCATAATCCGCCCTTCTCTAGCGTATGGTGTAGAGGTCAAGAAAAGATATCGTAATAAAATATTTTAATCATGAACTTCATCAATTCATTAACCACGTTCGAGAATAAAAAGTATCAGGTCCTGTTAAAATGTATACGATATTAATTGAGGAACTATAATCGATATTTCCTAACATGGAGACAATCTTCAAGATTCTTTTAACGTTACCGATTTGCAATACAAGCAGCGATAGATCATTTGTGATACTGAAATGTGTGAAAAACTATTCATTAATATATTTTTGGCAAAGTTAAATTAAATTTATTTATTTGAAATTATATTTTTTCAGGTCGTGTAAAGTAATTTTTGTTTACGGGAAATAAGGGGGATAAGGGCACCGAAATCAGATTGCGCCTAGGCAACCAATTTAGTTAATCCGCCACTGCATTTGATGTATCATCTCCTCTACCTACTCCCGCTTTTTTTCCCTAGCGAGTTGTTTTAACAATTTGCGAATTAGTCACGCCTACAATTTTTGAGGGTTGTATGAAGGTACGCATTATGCATCATCATAGTTTAAAATGTTGTAGCAACAATTATTACATAAAATATATGATATAAGTCATGCGTTGTTGACTTTTATTCACTTTTACAATGAAAAATGATACATGAAGACAATGTTTAGAGTTCAAATTTCAACTTTTACACCCAGCATAAAAAAATGATAAACAGAGAATAATACTTTTATCAGATGAATAAGAGCAAAACGAATGAACTGTGTTTGTTAGTATTGTTAAGGATAGTTAAATGAATACGCAGAGCAAGCAGGTTATTGCTTGTGCAACATACCACATGCGGTATCCTTTGCTGCAACATTTGCATATCTTCATAGGAATATATCGGTTGCTGGAAGTATGGAATTCCCTGGCCCATAATGTATGGGGCCGTATTCATCACAGGCGTTACTCCAGGAGGAATATTTGACATTGCACTACTCGCATTTTTTGCTAGAATGTGTATTCACATTAGTGGATATAACTAATTTTAACAATTATTTGCGACTTACTCAACGTTGTCGTTGCTTTAGTCACAGTGGCTGTTGTCTGGGAAAGAGAGAGAGCAGACGAAGTAGTACTAACACTGCTTGTTGTTGTAGCAGTACTAACCGATGTCGCACTATTATCGTAAGTAGCTTCTTTAGATAATTTATTGCCCGTCCCATAGCTATTATACTGATTTGAACTAGAGGTCGTGTTCCCATAATTTGAGCTATTACTTAAACCTAAAATTGCAAGCATCAATTGTACCTTTTTATCTTAAAAGTTGATATCATAAATTTTCATTATTTCTCGTTTTATATCAAATCCAAATCTACAGGGTGGACCAAATTCAAATGTTTTGCGGGGTATCTCGGTTACCGTAATAGATAGCGAAAATCTGATTTCGGTCTCTTGGGCTATTTTTTTGATATTCTTTCTATCAGATTCCACTTTGGCACTACAGACGAAAAATTAAATTTCATCATTTTTGAAAATTGGCTGTAACTTCTTTATTTATTAAATTACAACGAACTGTTGTAAAGGTTTTTTAAACAGATTTTTATGCTTAATTTAAAAACAAAAGTAATTTTTTCATAGCTACCTTGACTTTCGAGATATGGAGTAAACTTACATTTTTTAAATGGAAACCCTAGTTGGCCATGACTTTATGTGAAAGAGCATTTTTTTAGCTTTTTAAAAATATATAGTTTTATATATTTTTTGCAAAAAATAACCAAGATATGGCCAATTTTGTAAAAATTCTATCATTAAAGTTTGCCATGATTTCGTAAACAAGTGATGTTTGCAATTAATAAACAACTAAACGTCATTGCCAAGTAAATTCTGAAACAGCCGCTACGTTTTTATCACTTACAAAGTAATATTCTAACATATTAAACTTTTCAAAGAGTTCAAATTTAGCCATGTTCACAATACCACAATAAACAGTTATAAAATACAAAATAATACACGGATTTGTTTAAAAGTTAAAAAAATTTCTTCGAAATGACGTTCAGTTGTTTAATAATTGCAAACATCACTTGTTTACGAAATCATGGTTAACTTTGATGATCGAATTTTTACAAAATTGGCCATATCTTGGCTATTTTTTGCAACAAATACATAAAACTATATATTTTTGAAAAGCTAAAAAAATACTGTTTCACATAAAGTCATGGCCAACTAGGGTTTCCATTAAAAAAATGTAAGTTTACTCCATATCTCAAAAGTCAAGGTAGCTATGAAAAAATTACTTTTGTTTTTAATTTAAGCATAAAAATCTGCATAAAAAATCTATTCAACATTTTATTCTAATTTAATAAATAAAGAAGTTACAGCAAATTTTCAAAAATGATGAAATTTAATTTTTCGTCTGTAGTGCCAAAATGGAAAGCGATTTAAAAAATCTGATGCATAGGCGTTATTTCCTCAAAAAAATAGCCCAAGAGACCGAAATCAGATTTTCGCTATCTATTACGGTAACCGAGATACCCCGTAAAACATTCGAATTTGGTCCACCCTGTATTATCATCAAATCTTTCAACCAAAAACCAACTTTCTTATGTGTTCAAACTGAACAACTTTTTATTGATCTGTTTTGGAATTGAAATGTTTTCCAAGACCACAAGTTTTCCAAGGGCATAATTTAAACATGAAAAGAACTAATTTTCTTTTCCCTTGGTCATCAACATTCTCTAAGAATTTGTTACAAATCCAAACTTCTAAATTTTTAAATACTGCTGAGCTTAAGCCCGCATTCAATGAATTTTTTTTGAGTTTCTGATCCCTACCTTCGTTAAACTAAATGACGAATAAAACTTACCACTGTTAGCACCATAAACAGACTGACTAGCATTTTGCTGATACGCTTGATTATTTGCAGGATACGAATTGGCCTGACTGATCGATGGAAATGAAGTCGCCGCAGAATTGTTCTGATACGAGCTTGACGATGAATAATTTTGGTACGCATTTCCCCCACTAGGTGTATTGTACGATCCCGCATTGCTGTTCGCGTAACTATTGTTTGCTTGGTACGAACTGGATGTTGTCTAAAATTAAGTACATCTCATGTTACTATTAATATTAAGCACACACCTGGCCTGTGCAACCCTTCAAGTTAAAAAGCCAACTGCAAGTTTTGTGACACAAAGAGACGCACCACTTTCTAGGGTGTATGGAGATTTCCCTAGGTGTGGTGGGTCTGGAGAATTTCGGATAATTAAGTGCGTCATTAATATTTTTTTTTTAATGTTCAGTTACTGGGCCAAGTGCCGGATAAAAATGTTAAAGGAGCATGTTGCACAGGGCTGATTTAGAAGACTGAATATAGTGACATACTATCATTTGACTAAATATAGCGTCATGCTATCATTTAAAAAAAAAATTATTCCAATATTTTCCCAAGTCTGTTTTATACTATACTATTTTGTCGTTTAAGAAAATCGTATACGATTTTCTAGTACGGTGTCAATCAGAAATTAAAAATCTTGAACGAAAAATTTGTATGAAATTAGAACCTGTCCTAAATTCCATCGAATATTTAGTATGTGCGCATGCGTATTTTACTGTAATTGTATCTGACCGCATTTCATTTGTGGGTTAGGTTAAATGAAATAAAAGTCAGTTCGTTACCGATTGTTTAATAACATTATTAATGATACTGCAGCCATAAGTAGTTTTCTATTCATTTGTAATTACGTGTAAGCACTAGGGTGCCTAGATTTCAGTTTTAAGTAAACCCGTTGACGATGACGAGCTTAGGGGGGGTTAAGAAATACACATTAATTTTAGTTGTAGTTTTCCGGGATTTTAATTCGTAGTAAAAATAAAATTCCTGTGGGAAATATGCAATGTTGAAACATAAAAAGCAAATTACAACATTTTGTTATACGGATATAATACGACGTAATAAATAAATTTAAAATCAAGGCGAATTACGTGACTTCCCGGAATAATAACATTCAGAAGCAAAGCGTGAACATAGTATTTTGAAAAAAAGAGATAGACAATACGATCGTTTTTCTTGTTTTCATTGATATGTATATCCGACTCACGGTTATATTTTGATACAATTTTTTGTATGGGTACTGTTTTTTTGGTACTATTACGAAACCCGGAGATATCATAATAAGACCCGGAGCCCTGAGAAACTATGTTAAAACTCGGATAGTCCGGGTGAAAATCGGATACCTGGTCCTAAACATCTTAAAAGCACCCATATACAAATAAACATTTGACACATTTGACATGGTTACTCAAGTTGCCAACAAAATATAATAAAAGTTACTAAAAAGTAACCAAAATATATTGGAGTTTTCGTACCAAAAAATAGTACAATGTAAATGGTTCATATTTTCCATGCTAAATTCTTGAACGAAATTTTTGTATAAAAATCGTATACGATTTTCTTAAACGAAAAATTAGTATAGTATAAAAGAGACTTTAAAAACAACCAACAACTTTTTAATTACACATATTTCTCAGCTCCAAATACTAGTTAATTACAATAACTTTAAGGGAGTTAGCACATTTCCTTTGAAATTATCTTAATTTGCCTTATGACAAAAAAAAAAAAAACTTCACACAATCACTAAAAATGGACTGCACATTTTCAAAAATTGCTTACCTGAGGTGCAATATAGTTCGATGACGTATAATTTTGTGCTTGATACGAAGTAGTTTTAGGTTGGTATGAGTTGTACGTTGAAGATTGGGAGTACGAATGAGAATCATTCTGACTTTTCAAGTCCAGCGATGATTGGGTTGCCGATGACGCAGCGCTAGTAGCTGAAGCAGAGCTCCTAGGGGCTGAATTATAAGACCCTGGAAGATGTTCGCTTGTCTGTGGAATGGTATCAGTATTGGTCAGCTGTGGACAAAACAATTACCTTTAGTTACCTCACAAAAAGAGTTATACACTACAATAAAAATTAAAAAAAAAAAACTTATTAACATACTTACACTTTGTGAAAGTGCAGAACTAATACTACTTTGTGGTTTATTTGTTGAATAAGCGTCGATGGCATTCTGAGCACCCTGATTGAGATCTAAATTTGAGCTAGGAGTTGCACTTGAGTTGTTCAGAGTGGCATCGCTGCTTGGCCCATACTTGGCATCACCATCAAATGAATTGCCATCAGACATGAAGTCCATGGCACCAAACTGCACGTCTAAATACCCAATACTGCTGTTAAGATCACCGGGCATTTCCACTGCACTTGCAGGAATCTAAAACAAATAATAAACATTCACACAACAATTTTAATTTTTAATAAATTTCTATCACGGTTTGTCTACATATTAATTGCACTATACCGTCATTATAACGTCAAGACAAAAAAATGTTGACACCATGTAATGCAATATAAGTTGTCTCACAACAAAAGTTCTTATTTTTAACTTTACAGGGTGGACAAATTTTGATGTTTTAATAGGGAATCTCGGTAACTATAAGTATCAAAAAACAGACCGCGCATCCTCAATCTCTTTTTTCGAGAAAAAGTTAATGGTGAAAACTAAAATTGGTTATTGTCTTTTGTTTTCGAGTTAATGCCGATAACTCTATTTTTCGACTTTTCGTTTTACGACTACATCTCGTTTGTTTATGAAGGTAAAGAAAAATAATTTTGACATTGTATAGGCACTTTTCGATAATGCAGTGGCATAGAAAATTTTTCAAAAAAAATATCTTAATTCGAATTGTGACATAAATTATTTTTAAATAGAACACCCATAGTTGGCTATGACTTATTTAAATTCCTTATTTTTTTGTCATTCCAAATATACCGGGTGATTCAGTTTGACTGTCGCACCCCTATAACTTTTTAATTATTGAAAATAACCCCTACAAACCTTATATTTTTGGAAACTGCGACTAAATCTCTATTTAGTGATGTGCATTTGTTATCTCTACGATGACGTATGTCAATTCCGCGATAGGCAACTGTTTTTTTTTTTAAATTACATACTATACATGTTTTTGTTGATTCGGTTAGAGAATATAATTCTGAATCTGACCATGTATTAAAAAAGTGTGCATACATAAGAAAATTTTCGAGAAAAATCAGTTCAAAATTTATTCAAATCATAGCAAACAGTCTATTTAACATAACAAAAAACAATCAAATCTTAAAAATTATACTATAACTATCAATGGAAATGTATTAAAAATTAATTTTTAATAAAAATAAAAACTAATAAACGTCGACATAAAAAATTAGACTTTAATGTATTCAAAGTGACTGACCTTCGCGTCCTCTATTTGTAAGTGCTTGATTGAAATGAATGTCTAATTTTTTATGTCGACGTTTATTATTTGTTTTTATTTTTATTAAAAATTCATTTCTAATACATTTCCATTGATAGTTAGAGTATAATTTTTAAGATTTGATCGTATTTTGTTATGTTTAATAGACTGTTTGTTATCATTTGAATAAACTTTGAACTGATTTTTCTCGATTTTTTGTTTATGTAAGCATTTTTTAATACATGATCGGATTCAGAATTAAATTCTCTAACCGAATCAACAAAAACACGTACACTATGTAATTAAAAAAAACAGTTGCCAATCGAGGATTTGACATACGTCATCATAGAGATAACAAATGCACATCACTTAATAGAGATTTAGTCGCAGTTTCCAAAAATATAAGGTTTGTTGGGGTTATTTTCAATAATTAAAAAGTTATAGGGGTGCGACAGTCATACTGAATCACCCGGTATAAGGGTTGATGTAGTTATTTTCAATAATATGTAAGTTGCGAAAGTTTTTTTTTTTTTTTTTTAAACAAAAGTATAGTAGGCTGCGAAAACAAAAACAAAACAAGGTGTAAAACCTTTTAAAACTCATTTGGTCCAAGTTACGAAGGTTTTGTAATTTGTTGTAAAATAAATTTGTGGACTCCCTAGCAAGTCAAAGTCGACTAAATAATAAAAAGATAAAAATTTATGTGACAGAATCAGGCTTAGAGTCCCTATAAGGCAACTGTTCTAGTACTTAGTATCAGGTTTACCATCTTTCATCGACTCTGTCTCTCCCCATTTACAAATAATAGCAAATGCCCCACAAATGTTAAAGATATTAAATTAGAGCATTCATCAGAAATAACTACCCGAGCCTGATGTAGCACAAGTAATGCAGATACACAACATGTTTCTCAGTATGCTTAAGTTAAAAAAACATCCAACTGACCTTTGAAGGTGGAGGAACTCTCGCCCTTTGAGTTTTCGTTCTTGCTGGCTGCTGCGCCGTGGCGGTAGCCTCAGGCGTATGCCCATAATTACTATTTACGGCGACATAGTTACTGCTGGAGTAACTGTTAGCAGGCGGTGTGGTACCATACTGTTGGGCATTGCTGTACTGTTGACCGGCCGTCGTACTATTGTAGGTTTGGCCTGAATTATACGGCTGCCCTGCTGTACTACCATAAGTCTGGGACGGAGGATGACCACTGGAGCTACCGTACGGGGCAGCTTTCATGCTCTCACTTTGCTGTGTTAACTGACTAAGATATTGCGTCTGCGCTGCATTCAAAGTTCCCATGATTTGTACAGGACTCTGAAAGCAAATTATTTATTAACTTGCTGTATATTTTAAATGTAAATTATTTATATTCCAAAGTTTCTTTGTAGTTTGAAATTTGTTCATGTCCAGCGTGGTCCAAAAACACTGGTTTATTTTGCTTAAAACTTCCTTTTTACTTTTTGTACACGATTATAATGAGATAGTTTTACACATATATTACGTATCATCTCTATATTGTGCGTCTCCTATCTACACAATGAGTGGTGACTGAGCTGAAGGAACTAAATAAAAATATATTTCTCTGTTTCTAACAAGGGAGGGTCACGATACGTTGTCGCTAGAATTTGATTAAGGCTGTGTTTATTGCATCAAGACATCAAAATTAAATGTTTTGCAGAGTTATACGTGCCACTGGCCATTTCCTTCGGAAAAATAGGGAAAAAACTAAAAAATTGGTATGAAAAGGTCATTTTTGAGATCGCGTTGGCCATGAAACCGTCAGGAACAAAATCGAAATTCTTTTATTTACCAATGCGCGTGCGCCCTCTGCAAGTAAAATGGTGCAAAGTTTTTGATGAAAAACGTCAAAAACAAAACCATTGCATAAGCGCTATGATTTGAGAAGTTGTGGTATATCTGTGTAACTATATCTATGCGACTTGCATAGGCGTTTAACATAGGAAAAACCGTTACGATCCTGAGTCGAAACAACAGTCCAGTCATTGAAAAACCGCGAATTCTCCTCGAGCAAAAAAAGCTCGGCAGGTGAAATCAAAAGTGAAAACAATGTTGGTTTCTTTTTTTGATGTCAAAGGTCTGGTGCATTCTGAATTTGTTCCAGAAGGTCAGACTGTAAACCAAGCATTCTACCTAGAAGTGTTAAGAAGGTTGCGCAACAGTGTGAGAAGGAAACGCCCTGATTTGTGGGAGTCGGGCGATTGGTTCTTTAATCATGACAACGCTCCATCTCACACTGCTCTCTGCATTCGCCAATTTTTGGCAAGAAACGGTATGACAACCCTGAACCGCCCACCCTACTCACCAGATTTAGCTCCGTGTGATTTCTTTTTGTTCTCTCGGATGAAAAAAGACTTGAAAGGAAGGCGTTTTTCTGACGTCGAAGAGGTAAAACAAGAATCGACCAGAGCATTAATGGGCATTACTTCAGATGAATTTAAAAAATGTTTTGAACAATGGAACAAACGGTTAGATAAGTGTATTTCCGCCAATGGAGAGTACTTTGAAGGAGACTAATTGTAGTTTGTACAGAAAATTAAATTTAACACCTTTTAAAAATATTTCCGGTTATTTTTGGGTCCCCCTCGTATATTGTTTTACCAAACATTTTTTGTTAGTACAATAAGAAATTAATAAGCAACTTTAAATTATTGAAATTTTTTAGGACCACTTTAATTACCTGTGATGTCATCTGGGGCTGTGGTGGCAGCTGATTTCGCATATCCATTGATTGTGCTAATTGCCCTGTAGTAAGTCCCGATCCATCTAAAGGCACAGATGCAGATACCATGGCTGGATCTGCACCAGCCTCGATCAGCTGCTGCTGTTGTTGTTGCAACTGCTGCATCTGTTGTTGCTGTTGTTGAACAGATGGCGTGAAAACTTTAGTATCCGCCAGACTACCTGTATATTCTTCTGTAGACCAATCATCTGTGGCAGGAAAATCATCCCAATTTTCCTCTGAAACAAAATCAGTATATACAGGGTGGCCTATTTTCGATGCCCATACACGGTATCTCGGTTATTATCAGAGATAGAAAAAACTAAATAAGTAGTCTCGATTTATTTTTTCGAGAGAAATTCATTGCCGTAAACAGATTTTTGATATCTTTTTTAATTTTCGAAATATAGCCAAGAACCGATTTTTGGCACTTTTCAAAAATGTTAAATATCTCGCCTAAACGAAAAGATGGAGAAAAACTTTTAAGACATTTTTGGCATGGTTTTTTGTCCTTAACCCCTTGAACGTTACATTAAATTCCTGGGTTTACGCATTTGACAATGTCGCGGCGGCAGAGGCTAACCTTTCTTTATGTTGCTTCTGTAATGGAGCTGTGAGTTGAAAAATACAACAATTAGGCTGTTCTCTATCAGCTCCTTAAAAAAAATTAAATTTTTTGTTACAAAAACCACACGCAAAAACCACGCCAACCCAACTTACCCAAATCTACCTGCATAAGATTTTTGGGTCAAGAAAAAAAGAAGACTTTTGGCGTCGGTGACAAAGACCAACCTACTTTTTGTCTTTTTCCAACTTATAGCTTCAACACAGAATGCACGTTAAAAAAAATCTGCCTACGCCGCCTTGATACTGTCGCGTGCATAAAACCGGCTCTAACGCGCGATCAACCGAAGTTATCTGCTTTCGCGTGTACAAGGCCTCAAATCGTACAGCACGGCACAAACGCGATAAAACCGCTCGAAAACAGTTTGTAGAACAAGGTCAACGGTGCAAAAGTGGTAAACATGCCCAAATTTAAATCGTAGAGCCTCGGCATTAGCGCAAAAAAAACGCCCGAACCCAGTTCGTAGAGCACAGTCAAGGGGTTAATAAGATAGCGATGTTCAATTGTTTTTTTACTCATACGAATACCGATATATTACACATAACTTTCTTATTTTAAATGGCAACCATAAGCAAATTATATATTTTGAAAAGCTCAAAAAATAAGCTCTCGATTCATATCAAAGCCAACTATGGTTGCCATTTAAAATAAGAAAGTTAGGCGTAATATATCAATATTTCTGTGAGTAAAAAAAAAAATATCGCTATCTTATTAAGGACAAAAAATCATGTCAAAAATTTCTCTTAAAGTTTTTCTCTAGTTTTTCTTTTAAGCGAGATATTTAACATTTTTGATATCTTTTTTAATACTTGAATTATAGATGTCGTAGGCATAATGTGAAATCCGGCATTTTATTAAACGCCTAGGCACAAAACTATTAGCTTCATTTTTATTATTTATTTAAACCTAACTTTCTTGTTTTAATTTAAACAGTAACCATAGTTGGCTTTGATATGAATCGAAAGCTTATTTTTTGCGCTTTTCAATAATATATAATTTGCTTATGGTTGCCATTTAAAATAAGAAAGTTAGGTGTAATATATCGGTATTCGTATGAGTAAAAAACAATTGAACATCCCTATCTTATTAAGGACAAAAAACCATGACAAAAATGTTATAAAAGTTTTCCTCTATCTTTTCGTTTAAGCAAGATATTTAACATTTTTGAAAAGTGCCAAAAATCGGTTTTTGGCTATATTTCGAAAAATAAAAAAGATATCAAAAATCGGTTTACGGCAATGAATTTCTCTCAAAAAAATTAATAAAGACTAAGTACTTAGTTTTTTTCTATCTCTGATAATAACCGAGATACCCTGTATGGGCATCGAAAATAGGCCACCCTGTACACACATTTTCCTGTATGTACCTTTATTTTCTTTAAATACTAATGCAATGCAATTCTACACGACTTTAACACTTAACATATTACAATAAAGTAAAGGTAGAAAATAATAAATTAAAATTAAAAAAACTTATCACACACTTACCTTTGCCTGCATGATTAACATGAGAACTGTTCGTAATTGTAGTACTTTCCCAAGTGTTTGTATTTTCCCAGGTATCGATGGTACGGCTTCCCGAAAAGTTGCTACTACCTCGATTATTTCTAGGCGGATATCGTGCTCCCGCTCGACCTCCTCCCCGGCCCCTTCCACTACCTCCACGTGTTGGTCCTCCTGGACGACCTCGTCTTTCCCTTCGTTCTGAATTACCACCATCTTCCAAATTGCGTTCGTTTTCTTTGTTTTCTCTACCTCTCCCTAAAACAAATGACCTCTTACCAATTTCAAACGAAACTTATCCTAAATCAAGCTTTAATACGCCAAAGATTTTATTCATTAAATGGAACTCATTGCAATTGTTAAGATAAAGAACTAGTTAAAAGTAACAAATTACGTACACCCGCGACTATCGTTGTGCCGCCCATGAAGACGTGGTGGACCGCCGCTCTTGTTTCGAGGCTTCTCTTTGTCTGCTACTTGTGGAGGTGTTTCACTCCACTCGTCTGTTGTGGCTGCTTCTTGCACATCTGCTTTACTGGCAGAAGCTTGTCGATTTTTTTTCTTTTTGCTAGACGTTTCCCATTCACCCTACAAAAAAAAACTGTAACATCGAAATCAGAATTCAACATTAATAACAAATACCTCGACGATATTTTCGTAGAGCATATTAATAGCGTGTTCAGTGTCATAGTCACATTCGTGTAAAGCTAAGCAGACTTCTTCTTCGGACCGTCGTGTCATTTCCATGACTTGTCGCACTTTTTCTTTCATGCTTGGGTCATCACTCTTTGATCGGGCGTTATCACTTCCACCACTGTGAGAGGATTTATCCCCTGCTCCTTTTCCTAACCAATTAAATTAAATTAACCATTGTCACAACATTACCTAAATGAAGTTTTTTATGTTAACATTATTATTACATAGTCAATTTAACTACCCCAATATTTTTTAACTAACTATTTACAGTTAATCTATAAGAGACTAGTTATGTATTAGCTTTCAGTTCTTAGTAATAACTATTGTTACATTGACATTATCTGCTAGTGCAGCAGTTCGTCCATATAATTGTTTCCCTTTAGTTTATTTCCTGATTTTTCCCCCCATTTTACACATACTGTAATTCAACGTTATTTAAAATGTTGATTTAATTCTTGGACCAACAACTTATTTCACTTAAAACATAGTGGTCACTTAACTAGTCTTTTATACACAACTAATAACTTGCTGTTCTAATAACAAACAAAAAATTAAATTTTATCAACACAAAAATGAGTCATGGTTTAAAGTTACAACACAATTTAACTCAAGTTTTCAAAACAATGACAAACGTTATCAGACAACTGTTAAATTGCCATATCAATTTTTCCTTTAACGAGAATGCAATGGGTCTACAAACCGATAAAACACCCAATATATATTCACGATTATGCAGAATCTTGTGTACTTTAATTAGAGGGCAAAATTATTACGCCAATTTTTTATTTTTAATAATCATGCTGTTTTTAAATGGCTTTACAAATAGATACAAAAACGAAATTATTGCCTATACATCTCAATTGCCAATCATATTAAAATAAAACTGCTGATCACCTTAAAATCGATACATTTTAATTTTTTTTAAATCATTAAAATACAATTAATTCAGAACATAATGTAACACTAATTTTACGAAGTTAATGGCTGCGAAGTTACTTTCTCCAAAATTAAGTCAACATCAGTATGATTTTAATTCCTAAAATTATTACAGCAATACAGTAATCAAGGTCAAATATGTAAGATAACAGTTTAATGTTTATGTAATATTAAATATTTGTTTATTATAATAAACAAACGCACAACAGTCCTATTTTATTAACCAATTTTGATGTTAGTTTTATATTATTTTTTCAGATAAAGTTAACTAGCACAATAACGTTTTAAGTAATGACTATAAATTAATACCAAACAATTACAAAATATAAATATACAGTGGAAACCGTCTGACGCGAAAGCGTCTAGCTTGAAAATTTGGTCGACATGAAATGTTATTGTGTCCCGACAAAGAACTATGTAATTTCATGCATTTATTTTCTTTTAACATGAAACATAAAACACTTAAAACTAAAAGATTTTGCATCTCGAAAGCACAAAAAGTGAAAAAGTCGTCAACTAAACACTATTTTGCTTGAAGCAGTACAGCATTCTTTGAAAACGGTCATCTTGTGCATTCAAATTATAAAATTTCAACGGATTAACACCCATTTGTAATACATGATATTTAAAGTGAAATTCGCTATAATTATTACTTAAATGAAGTTCATTTACCTGTATCAGACTTGTCGTGTTTATGTGCTTTGCTTGTGTCGCCTTTGGCGCCTTTTCCACCCCTAGAGGTGGTTCGATTACTCGAACTCATCTTTACAGTATGTACAAGGTTAGTATATACAACGCTCCTGGAAAAAACAAAGGCAAAATCCAATTACAACACTCGCTGATTATTACTTGCTGACAAATATAATTGATAAAACTTTCCACATCTATGATAAAACAACAAAATTTGCAAATCTTTGCTAAACTTTTAGTCAATGTAAACTTAATAAAACGTGTTACTAGTCTCACTGTTGAGTAAATGTAACTTCCTACATAAAATTTTGAAAATAAGCTGATAATTTGATCCAAATATACCTAATTTGTTTTCTACACTACTATGGTACAACATACGTGGCAAAACAACAAAATTTTCAGAATAAGGAAAATATTCCTGAAGAATTTATCATTAATCTGATAAAATGCGTGGGAAATGTATACTACGGTATAAATGTTATTAAAGTATGGCAACCCTGCAAATTTGCCATACAAAGAAACGTTGATAATCTTAAGCAGCGGATATATAAGAAGTCTAAGGAAAAATATATGGCGAAACCATTTACAGTAATAAATTAAAATGAAAACTCAAACAATTCAGAAAACCATCATTCAACTTAAAATTTTGCAAATGCCATGTGGAGAGACGCCATTTCAAGTCCTGTAAAACCAGTCTATTGACATACACCAAAAACTTCTTTCAAATTAACGTAAAACCTATATGGCTACCGTTAATACCTTATGCAATTATACAACTTATTTACAGAAATAGTTTAACCATTAAAATCGAACAAGATGCACTGAAAACTGATTAATAAAGCTAAAAAAATCGGAACGTTAACCATACCTGTATAAGCCGTAGTACACAACGTCGCTGTGAGTCACGTGACCTTAATCAAAAATGGACACCAAAAAGCCCGGTAATTATCGACTGAGATATCAGATTTAAATTCTTGCTATAATTATCAATATTATTCTTAAAACTAATTACAAAAATAAAGTTATTCCTTCCCTGCAATTTGAACTTAACAAATGCGAGAACACGAAGCTATAGAATAATAACAAATAACATATTTTACTTAGAATTATCGCCTGAAAGACGTGATTCCTGTAATACCTATAATGTGATAAACAAAATTCATAACCTCAATATTGACGTTTGAAGTTTATAACATTATCACCGTTTACAAAAACAATTTTATCAGGAAATAATTATCAATTAGAATAAAATTTATGAAATGAGACGACACACGACATTTATATTACCGCGCATGTTAATGATCTGAAGGTAAACTGTATAAAACTATTAAATTAAAAAAATCGTAAACGGCATGAATGCATTATATTTGGTGAAATTTTTGTTAGACTCTTGCTTACCAATATACAACACATTGAAGAGATACTTATTAAAGTAAATAATATTTGGGATCATAAACCTAACATTAGCTTAGATAATATGTTGTGCCGATATAAGGTACTAACAGGGCTTTTCAGAGAAAACAGGAGGCCGGGGGCAGTGTTTAACACGTTTAGTGCCATGTGAGACAACATTTGTCTCACACCTTTTTTTTTCTCCCAGGGCGCGTGAGACGCGGATGTCTCTCACGTCATTTTTATTTCCGAGCCACGGGAGACAGCAGTGGTCTCACACATCCATAAGAGAATTATTTAGTCTTAACTATATTGGCCTGTGGGTTCAGGTACTGCTTTTGGCCTGTGATTTTATATTATGTATGAGAAATTAATTAAACAAAACATGTGTTTGGCCCCAGAGACCTTCTTTTTGGTTAACATTGCGGCACTTAACGTGTTAAAAAAAAGTCATTGTTTCCTTGAATTGTTTTAAAATCGTCCCGGTTCACACTAATGACTACACTTCTTTAAATTTGTACGGTTTTTTAAAGATCGAGTTACACATTTTGAGGCCCAGGGCATCTACCTCTTTTGCCAGCCCCCTCTGATAGAGCCTGGGTACTAAGATGTGATGGCAGTTTGGGCTTAAACAAAAAATTATAATTTTTTAACTTCATTTATCACTACTTGAATATAAATTATAATAATCAAGTTTTTAAATAGATATAATATTGCAACAGACTAACAAGTATGGGTACGGTCAAGTTTAACTTGTTACCATATTTTTGTTGGAATAGACAATACACATAAAAACGTGATAAACAATTATGTATTTGATACTGATAGAAATAAAATGTCAGTTTTTTTTTAAATTAGCACATTGGAGAAAAAAATAAAAAACAATAAAAACAATAGTTTATTAAAAAATCTAATTAATACATGTTTAATATAAAAAATTGTTTATTATGATATGGCTGTATATCTATACTTTTGCTAAATCCTTTTATAGTCTACAAGAATTTTTTTGTTGCAAGTTTGTTGCATATAATTTTTTTTACATAATTATCGATTGTTATACAAAAAAGGTATAACTTTTTAAAATCAATTTGTATGATTTAAAAAACCATCACCTGTGGTGTTATTCTTTTTAAATATTATAATGAATAAAAATTCATAAAATATTGTACCTACTGTAGCACATACCTAAATATAAAGTAACTTATGTTTGTGTCAATCTTGTTTTGTGGCTGCGACAACGTCTCCTACAAATAATATTACTTTATTTTTATGAAGGGTTTTAATATTTCAGGCGTCAAATATTTTTGTAGAATATACAAAAAAAGTTGTGAAATACATGACAATTTAATTAAATGAGATCAAATGTATGCCTTCACTATAATTATTAAGTACAATTAAATTTTCATCATGCTCTGTTTGTATTAGACAACTCGAGAACGAAAATTGAAATTTTTTACATACAACTTGCTTGTTAAAAAATTAGATAAAAAGTGTTTACAAGGATAACAAAATAGACATTGGTATAAACAAAGTGCTGTATGATGTGATATTTTCTTTTAGCTTTCTTAAAGAAAAAGTTGTAGATGAAAAACGATAATTGAAAAATTTTTACTTTTCAACTGACTAAAAGAAAACATGCAAAATCAAAAATTTTACTGTACTCGCTAATCATTCTTGCGACTTTGTGCTCAACTGATTTAAAAAAGTTTTTACTTTTTACAAAATTTCCAAGCATACCTCATTTATTATCTTAAACACCTTGCACATAAAAAGTAATATATTATAATTGAATACATTGTGTTAAATTATAATATTGTTTAAAAATTACTATAGTATAAAAAGTGGATGACTCTTAAACAAACACTGTACCTACCTACTGTGCTTTCTATCTTGTTTACAACTTGACGGACCTTTGGTTCCTGTTTTAAAAAGAATGGTCTCACTATATCTTTATACAAAAATATTGATCCATTTTGTTTAATTGGGGCCATTAACCACAGCATAAACATGCTCTAAAAATAAACATGTAGTGTATAGTGTGTCCTAAGTCTTAAATCCCATGGTTACATACATTGAACATAAATATTCAAACAATATGAGAGTGAAAAGATTTTTTAACTTTTTACAGGTAGGCTACTGAAACAGTCGATTAAAAAAATCAAATGTTTCGAATTGCGTTATTTTAGATGCTATTCAAATGATTTAATAAAAAAATAGAAATTCATGATTACCATAAAATAATAATTTATACAGCTAGTAAATAAAAATTATATTGCAAATACTTTAAAATGGCCCATAAAATTCAAATAAAAAACACTAAATTTTAAACTTATATACATTTATTCTTTTACAAATATTCCATTAGACATTTGAATTTAATTTGTAACATAACTTTCCACTAATAAACATCGAGGTGTGAAAATTCTTGTGTAAAGAAGTTCAACATTTGTTTAACTACCTAATTATCACAATAATCAAAATAACTAAAAATGTCATCTCAAATGATAAAAATTTTAATTATCTCCTTTATTGGAGCCACCATACACAGTGGTTGAGTGCAAAAAGTCGCAGGTTTTAACAGTGAATCACTACAAGGCTTTTGTTTTTCATGTCACAGCAAGCTTATAATTTTGTTTGTTTGACAACTAAATTTTCAATGTGTGTTGTAGCTTTTTCATTCCATGTAATTTTTGTTTGGCAGCAAATCAATTGCTATTTTCAGAACCTTGACTTTTGTCATGTTCATTAAGTTCCTAGGTAAATTCTTAGATACTTACTTTCATTAGCCAATATAAAGGAAACCATCCAACAATAACATTTGCAAAAAATTCTACACTAGTAAACAGTGCGTAAACAACCCAATAAGTTAACCATTTCGAGTCATCCTCTTTAGATGATGATTCGAGGGCTCGTAAAGAGGCATACACAGGGTACGCTATAGCAATTAAATTACATAAAAATTGTTGAGCAAATCCATACACCAACCAAACTGCTAGTACCAGAATTAGTCCTACAATAAAATTATTTTAATATAATTTTAACTAATAAATTACATTTTGTTACATTTACCTAAAAAAACTTTAACTCTTTCAACACCAGTATATTCTTCTATAGTTTTAAACACCGGATCCCATGGTTTACTGTTATCATTTAGTTGTTGGTTTACTCGATTTTTTATTTCAGTAAGTTTTTCTGACATGCCTGCCATTTTTCACTTTCAGCTTAGCAAATTATATTAGTAAAATAGTGAGTAGGCAGAATCAACAAATTCAAAATGCACTATGAATTTTTTATTATGTAAGAAATAGGAGTAGTTTTTATCACTATGAACATGTGGATAACAAATTGAATGGGTACTTCAAATTAGCTGTAAATCGACAATTTGTTTCTTATCTCAAATCTGCATGAAATTACATTTTAAAAACTGCATCTAAAAAAATTTGATATGGTTTATGTATAGTTATTATTTATTATGTTAGATTGTAATGTAACTTAACAGTAAGAGTATAATGCATTACCATTACATAATATTTTTGTGGACATTGCAGTACCTACTATAGTTTTGATACTGCATTTTGTTTACATGATGATAAAGGATAATATAATGTTGATTTCGTCTAACGTCCAAGCTAATATTAATAAAATACGCTGTTGGTAAATAATTTGATTATTTTAGTTTAAATGTGTAATAAAAATCAAGCCTGTATTAGTTTCAAATTTTTGAAAAGGTAATGATTGTTAAATGATAAAAAATTGTAAGAATATTTTAATGTTAAATAATTAAATTTTACAGTTTAAAGGAGTACTTATAAAACAATTTTATTGTGGGTATAAAGTTCAATAATTTTACAACTTTTGACCTTGTTTAAGCAACATAAATTAAACCAGTGAGGTCTAGTCAATATATTAATAATTGCGATAATTCTTTTACCTACTACTGATTTCAAAACCATAAATTTATTTACACAGATTAGAAACAATCCATTTAATACACGCTACACAAGTCATCACAACAATGATTTGGCAATTATTGTTATGTATATTAATTAAATAATAATTTTTTACAGGCATGCCGAAAGAAGTTAGTACTTTAGTGGTGTATAAAACAACGCCTGTATAACTCATGCCTATAATTAAACACCTTAATAGACCTACTAACCTACAAACTGTCAAAATTACAATTTAAATTGTTTTTCTTTAAAAATGTTATCACCTTCAAGTGGTACAGGCCAGTTTGCTATAAAATCAGCCAAAGTAATTAGATTTGTTAGACATGGCTGCACAAACAGACCGTTTTATCACATAGTAGTGACTGAGGTATGTACAAATATTAAATCATAAGGTAACATTACTGTTATTATAATTGCTCATAGACACGAAAAGAACAATATAAGCCAGTAATTGAACAACTTGGTAGTTACGATCCGATGCCCAATGAATATAATGAAAAACTTGTATCGTTAAATTTAGAACGTATTCGACATTGGATTGGAAATGGAGCTGATGTATCACGTCCGGTAGCACAATTGCTAGGTAAATATATTCATGAGGTTATGCTTGTTTTTGATATATTTTCTATAAAGGCTTAGCTGGATTCTTTCCTGTTCATCCAACAACATATATGCAAGCCTGGCGTAATCGACTAGCCGAACAAGCTAAAGACATGGAAAAAACACCCACTAAAGCTGCCACTAGTACTAGTTTATAATTTGTAAATTTATTTAATTTAGTGTTTTATGTTCCAATAAATTTCGATCACAAAAAAATTAAACAATTTTAAGTGTTTTAATTTTAAAGCTAGTGATAAGCAAAAATTTGTGAAACTGTTTGTGAACGGATTATAAATTACACATAAACTTACCCATAATATGAACCACTCGAAGTCAAAAAAATATTTGTAAATGAATTTTTATTTAGCAATTAAACTACATTAAAATTTATAGCTTTATTCAAACATTTGCAACTATGAAAAACGTTAAATACACGATGACATAAATTGTGGTTTCAATGCAGAATCAACTTAATGTAACATTAACTGTGCATACATCGTAATTTTTTTTAGTGATTAGATAATGAGATTCAATATGGGCAAAAGTTAATTATCTTTTATTTCTACTGTAAATTTGACAGTAACAGGTAGTTACATAAGAATATTTATATCCAAAATTCATCTCATTAATAGATAAAAATACATACAATGAAAGCCATTTTAAAAAGGATTTGACAATGTTTTAAAATAAAAAATACATAATTAAAATAAATATACCCTATCTATTGTTGCGCTTGTTTCATTGATTGTCTTAAATAATATAACTAATAGGTACTAACTCCGTACTACTTAAAACTATTTTTTAAAAAATGTAGAAAGCCTCTATAAATTTGATGATAAATACAAATATTCTATGATACTGCTTCATAAAGTATTTGGTGCAAGCATTAAGCATAATTGCAGATACATTTAAAAACCTTTAAATATTATTATCAAGAAAATCTAAAGAGTTTTATAATTTTTTTTAAATATCCAAAATAGATCTATATAATTACAATAGCACTTTTTGAAAATGGTCACAATAAAAAAAAATTCTTAAAACTAAGTTAATTACAAAAACCAAACTGAATAACTAAATATTTGCATATAAAAGAAATCAGATCAGATATAAAAGAAATAGTTGCATATTGATTCTCAACCTTAATTTGATGAATAACCCGTTTATAAAAATGTATTTGGCACAACCTTTAGAATAATTTAAATGTCGCTGCCCAAATTATGGTACCGTAGTATACATGCACCGCATTTTCTGAGATAATTTTATCGCATTTCAAATCATGTGCATCACATGTAGAAAATCACTACCATACATTAGTTTCAATTTAAAATATGCTGTTTTATTTTGTAGGGCAAACACTTCATGTACCAAAAGTGATAAAAACATGAGGTGTTTATTCTTTGACCGCGAAAATGGGGCACATTTCTAGAACATGCTCTCTCAGTTCATACATATATCGCACCCCGACAAGAAAAGTGATACAACTCAAAAAGCTTACCTTTATCTTTATTACAGTGGTGAGAAGTGACTAAGGCAGTAGTTTCCAACCTTTTTGTACCTCCGCCCCCCTTTTTCATAAAAAAAAATTGCGCCCCCCTCACTTTTCGTAACAATGTAATTTCATAAATACTGCCTGATATAATAATTATTTAATGTACTACAAAACAATACACCATATTCTGTATAAATATAGTTTTTTTGTTTGTTTGTATTCAAAATTAATATTTTGGTAACAGCTGCGCGCGCCCCTTGCAATAGTCTGGCGCCCCCCAAGGGGGGCGCGCCCCACAGGTTGGAAACCACTGGACTAAGGCATTCACAATATTTTTTTTGTAGAGTATAAGCTGAAAAAAGATTCAAGGATTCTACTCAAACATTCACAGATTCTTAACCATTTTAATTCCAAGTTTTATGATTACATTTTTTTGACATACTGATTAATTTCAGTTTTCAAGTTGTGTCACTTTTTTTGCCAGGTTGCAATATCATTGGCTTCAAGAGAAAAATGGGAATTCACATATACTTGCAGATTTTTTTTTGTAAGTGGAAAAAAAATCTTTTTGTTGCTTAAAAAAAAGTTATTCACAGTCGATGTAATGCACTACTTTACCATTTTTGTGGTCTATGATTATTTATAAGACTATTATGTAAATAATTTGATCGGATTTCCTTTATGTACATACAATAATATCACCCATTTTAGATTGATCTAACAAAACACTTCACAATAAACCTGAGATTTTAAAAACTACAAATTAAAATAGAAATTATATCAATCAGACTCAAAATACTAAGTTACGATCTAAACCAAACCACTACATATTAAAAATAACAGTACAGCAACATCATAAGTTCTTAAAAAAATTTATTTTTCCTTTTCCAACAGCTTCGATGCTATAAAAAAAAGTTAAAAATAAGTATACATTATAATACATCTTATTAGTATACACAGCATATTTCACAAATGTAAGTATAACAAATATATATGTATATATAAAATAGGTCTTCTTTTATTCCAAAGCATCATATCAATTAATAAAATTATTTTTCAGTTCAGTCTAAAAAATAAATACTTAAATTAGTCTCGGACCTAAGACTGAATTATTTGACTCTCGGTTCTAAACACTTTTTGTAATATAAGCTTTAATATATATTTAAATTACTTGTAATGCACACTCATGAATACAAAGCTGCATAAATTTTAGAAAAATTAACATATTAAATACCATGTACATGCCATAAAAGATAGTTCAGGGTATTTATGGACAGAGATGTTGATAGAAAACTTTTTAAAACATTGTGAATGTGTATTATTGCAAAATAAGTGAGTCGTCAATTCTATGTTTATAGGTTATGAATAAATATGTTATGATGTACACGAATACACATCACACAATACTAAACTCGAACTTAACTTGAAATTGCTAAACTTACCTGAATCTCTTACTCGGCCAAAAACACCATCAATAAATCCTTGATGTTCCACGAAATATGGACGAATAACTCGTTGGTACAAAATTATGGATCCATTAAATTCAGTAGGGATCATGAGCCATACCAAAAATAAGCACTAAAAATAAGGTTTTTAGTCACCTTTAAATAGTACTAATATACACAACGTACTTTCAATAACCAGTACAATGGGAACCAACCAACGATAATATCAGCAAAAAATTCTAATAACGAAAATATGGCAAAAACTACCCAATATGTTAACCACTTAGTATCATCGTCTTTGGCAGGAGATTCAATTGCATGTATTGATACATATGCAGGATAAAGAAATCCGACAAGATTACACACAAGTTGCGCAGCAACACCAAATACTAACCACAAACCCACAGCAGCAAAAGCACCTGTACAATTAATTACATGTATAAAATCTGGTGTGGTAAGTCATAAATAATGATTCACTTTATAGATAACTGTTACTTACCAATAAAAATATATAAACGATTTACACCTGTTTTAGCTTCTAAAGAGGTAAGAATACTAGTCCATGGTTTACTTGGGTCTTGCAAAGAAGTCTCGAGCTCCTGTTTTAAATTTAAAATTCGTGCAGCCATTTCAAAAATCTTTGCTTTGACCTCTACAACAAAAATGATTGTGGAGTGGTCAAGGCCGTTTGCAAACTTTTAGGTTATAGAATTTACAGGTGTACCAAAGCTTCAAAAATGGCAAAATGTTTTGTTGGTCCTCATTCTATCTTCTTTTCATTAACTGTTAATTTATATATTATTTCTCTATAACGTCATGTCAAATTTAATCAAACCAAATAATTTACGTACAGTTCACCAATAGAAAAACGCAAAAATACACTATAAATTTAGTTATGTCAGTAGTGCACAGATTGAGGTTATAAGCTATTTGACATCTGACGTTCGATTGTAGTGGCCAGCCATTTTTGCTGTTATCTAATCAAAAATTTCAATTAGGTAAAGAAATTCTTATAGGGCACTAATCATTCGTTTATTATAACATTAGGATATTAATATCCTTTGTAATATTTATAGGCATGTATTCTGCAGCAAGATCACTAGCTCAGGTCGTACCCAAGACCAAAATGATTATACCCCAAAGTCGAAACATGAGTGTTTTATCTGGTCCACCTTCCGTCAGAATACCATTTGCAGAAAAAGTAGTACATGGTGTTGCAATATCAATTGGAGTACTGTTTGTCCCTGCTTGGGTTTTGTGTCATCTCAAAGATTACAAAACGGGCAATAAATAAGTAGATGTATAATTATTACTAGCGAAAAATTGTAGAAACTGTAAAGCCATGTTTACAAGTAATTATTAATAAATATACTTTTAAGAACTCGTTGCAATTATTTATAACAATAGTCCTGCTACATCGCTTTCATGACAAATGTGTTTATTAATGTTTGTTATGATTTGCTTATTTACAGTTGCGTAACGAAAAGGTCTGCATTTATTATAATTTAGAAAATAGCATTTGGAATAAATTTCTAATGTTATAACACTGACAAATTTTTAAAGTCACAGTGAAGTATAGCACTATAAAGGTATACTTTAAAAAATTATTTTAGAGATACTAAGTCTTGAAAATACAGTTAGTATTATTTTGACTGAAGTTATTAGCGATGGATTGATTTTATTCTAAATGTAACTGATATAATTAAGTTAACAATTATCAGAAGTTTTGAATTATACAGTACATTTTTTATAAAATTTAGCAGTATCTTAACATGTTCATTAAATTTTCAAACTTTTGAGTTTATTTTTCTTTGCATTTAATTTGCAAAAGTGTTTTAATAACTTTGACAAAATCCTGGTAAGCTTAGGTTTATAAAGCGAAAATTTATTTTATGTTTTGTATTAAAATAAGCTGTTAAAAGTTTATATATGTCTATTGATATACGATTTACAACATTCATATTTATACAGGTTCAGTGTTATGGTAATAAAATAGTACATAGGTACATATATCACTATAGTATGTTTAGAAAATTGTAGCAGATGAGTATGAACGACCTACATGCTTATAATTGCCTAAATCTTACAATATAAGTTATTAATTAATTGTGCAAATGGTGTTTTATATAATGTGGAGTATTACTGGCTAACACACTGATATTGTACATAACTGTAACATTTCAGTACTTTTTTACTGTCCAAGGCAATGTCTGTTTCACAACAAATTTTAAAATGCATTAAACAATAAAAGGTAATTCAAGCATGTATCAATTATTTTTAAATTGATTTCATAGTGCTCCCGCACAGAAGTTTGAAATCACATACAAGACAGCTGTTTTTTTTATCCACTTCATATCCTCATAAGATAAATCAGATTTTAAGAATATAGAACAGCGAATAAGTAAGTTTAAACTATATCATTTCAAATAAATCACTTTCATAAGAAAAAACAATTTTCCAATTGATATAGGTATTTCAAATGTCCTGTATATGTAAATCTCACAAGATATTAATAAATATATAGTTTTACATTTTGCCAGTTACATAAAGGTTACAAATACTTTTAACACTTCTTTTTTCTTCTATTTCATTAATTGAAGTTATTTACCAGTTTAACCCGATTATATTATTCTATTACTGCCTTTTGTTGTACTAATAACAAATTCTAAGCCAATAGGAGATATATTCACACTATAAAACAAACCATTGAACACAATAAATTTATAAATGATTTACATACAGTAATTACTAGTTGTTTCCAACTATAAATCATGCTAATTTCGAGTCAAATTAATTGAAGTGGAAATTCAACACATATGTTAAGGCTGTTGGTACTTTCAAAACATAAAATATTGCATATCAGCAATTACAAAAAAAATCTTTTTAGCCACTAGAGAGACATGTTTAAAAGCCTCCGTTATATATTATTTGAGTATATATAAATTTTAATACTAAGCATTAAACTAAACTTCTAAATATTCTACTCGATATCTTGGAAGGATGATTACAAATACTTATTTAATGGTGCGATACAACTAATTTTACATAGGTATTTCCAATTAAAGTTATATTTTAACGAATTGAACAGTTATCTTGTGGACCCATTTTCTTGATGTTTTGTTTTATTACATTTGGTACTTAAACTTTTTACAGCAGTCCAAATTGACAATTTATATTGATGAAAGCAGAAATCACAAATACTTTTTTTATGCAACTGTATATTCACAGTAAAAATTAAAGTTAAAAATATTATAAATAATAAAAAAATAAAAGTGCAGTTTATTTAGGCAAAAATAAATATAAACATTTAGTTTTAATAGGTTCTGATAAGATAACAAAACTAGTAGAACAATACATTTATTCTGTCAATACTGTATCTTCGTTCTTAAGTGAATTTTTTCACAATTTTATTAATTTAGGAGTAATAGTACCAAAACTACATTTCTTGTAAAAATATTATTGTTGGTTTTAAAACTTTTTTTTACACCAGTTTCAATACTATCAATACAGTTAGAGTAAAACAATAGAGCAGTACAGAGTGGATCAAATTCGAATGTTTTTTTACTGTAACAGTTGGTGAAATCTGATATTCTCTTGGGTTATTTTTTGAGATAAACAGGCCCGTTTTAAAAAACGTGTATTACATTTAGTTCTATTTTTATAAATAAAGTTATAGTAAATTTTCAAAAACAATAAAATTTAATTTTTTGTCTAGTGCTGAAACGGAATGTGATAAGAAATCTAATACAGGCTTGTTTATCTCGAAAAATAACCCAACAGACTGATATAAGATTTTTTAATATGGTAACCGAGATAGTCCGTAAAACATCTGAATTTGGTCCACCCTGTACACAAAATAGACAAATGAATCTTTTTTTGGCAATGATAATAATGAAAGAGACACAAAAACTAGAAAATAAGTTTGATTCAAAAATGTTGGACTAAATATATGTCAGTATAATATAACATTAAAATATAATTACTTTAATGTACAGGGTGGCCTATTTTCGATGCCCATACAGGGTATCTAGGTTATTATCAGAGATAGAAAAAAACTAAGTACGTAGTCTCGAGTTATTTTTTCGAGAGAAATTCATTGCCGTAAACAGATTTTTGATATCTTTTTTAATTTCGAAATATAGCCAAAAACCGATTTTTGGCACTTTTCAAAAATGTTAAATATCTCGCTTAAACGAAAAGATAGAGAAAAACTTTAATAACATTTTTGGCATGGATTTTTGTCCTTAATTCGATAGCGATGTTCAATTTTTTTTTACTCGTACGGATATTGATATATTACACCTAACTTTCTTATTTTAAATAGCATCAACCATAAGCAAATTATATATTTTTGAAAAGCGCAAAAAATAAGCTTTTGATTCAGGTCAAAGCCATCTATGGTTGCCATTTAACATAAGAAAGTTAGGTGTAATATATCGGTATTCGTATGAGTAAAAAAAAATTGAACATCGCTATCTTATTGAGGACCAAAAACCATGTTAAAAATGTCTTTTAAGTTTTATTTCTGACTTTTTGTTTAAGCGATATATTTAACATTTTTGAAAAGTGCCAAGAATGGTGTTGGCTATATTTCGAGTATTAAAAAAAGATATCAAAAATGTTAAATATCTCGCTTAAAAGAAAAGATAGAGAAAAACATTTTTGGCATGGTTTATTGTCTTTAATAAGATAGCGATGTTCATTTTTTTTTACTGATACGAATATTGATATATTACAACTAACTTTCTTATTTTAAATGGTAACCATAGTTGGCTTTGACATGAATGGAAAGTTTTTTGGGTTTTTCAAAAATATATAATTTGCTTGTGGTTGCCATTTAAAATAAGAAAGTTAGGTGTAATACATCAATTTTTGTACGTGTAAATAAAAATTGAACATCGCTGACTTATTAAGGACAAAAACCATGCAAAAACTGTTATTAGTTTTTTTTTTAATCTTTTCGTTTAAGCGAGATATTTAACATTTTTGAAAATTGCCAAAAAGCGGTTTTTGGCTATATTTCGAAAATTAAAAAAGATATCAAAAATTTGTTTACGGCAATTAATTTGTCTCGTAAAAAGAAATTGGGACTATGTACTTAGTTTTTTTCTATCTCTGATAATATCCGAGATACCTTGTATGGGCATCGAAAATAGGCCACCCTGTACAGGGTAGATAGTATTCGATTTTTTTAAAGTCTACATTGCAGCTTAAACAGTTTAAAAATTATGATTTCTTCTTTGTGTAACATGAAGTTTGTAGTTATATTTAAACTTCTGTATGTAACATTAAATTTTAATGAACGGTTTAAGTCAAATACTTGGGATATTATTTGGATATTCTAAAAAAAAAAAATCTTACTTCTGTAGTAATGTTGGAGGTAGATATACATAAGCTTTTTGAGTTGTGTCACTGGTTTGCCGCGGTGCAATTTGTTATTTTATTATTTCATTGGTATGGACTTTCATTTAATGTTAGTCAAAAATCTTTTAATAAACAAGTGTTATTTTTAAGATTTTGTTAATTCAGTATGTGATAAAACTTGATTTTGTTGGCTATAAACATGGTACATGTCAACAAGATCATTAAATATATTAACAGTCTTTTACAGATGTTATTTTTAGGGATAGGTTAAAGAATAAGACTACAACAATAAAAAACAAAACAGAAAAATGGAATATCTAGTTAACTTTATGATTTTCAGGTTATCAATGGGCTTAGAACAATTTAATTATACAATATACAGGGATATCACAATTACTTTACAACAATTCACATAAAAGGTCAATTACATAAATTATAAAAACAAAATTTAGGATTCTACAGCTACGTGCAAGAATTATAACTATGTTCATGTATAAATAAAAACAAATAAAAATTAATACATTATAACACTATATTATTTAAGAGTATAACACTATAAGAATGGCATATTCAGACCTCCTTTTTTGAAACAACACAAGTTAAAAATATTGATATATTTTTGAAGTCATAAAATTTATGCCAACAATTCCAATAGCTGCTTGATATATAGATATTTTGTTTGAAAAGAGTTTTACATTTGGCACTACTGTCTACATACTTCTAGCTAAGCGCTGGGAAATGCTAATTTAATAATATGGGCACATTCTCCTTATAATTAAAAAAAGCGAACCCTGCTTTGACATACTCTGACTACGCGTTGGCAAGACATTTTTTCACACAAAGTGTCGAAGCATGTCAATATAAATAAATCTGTTAAAACAATCTGTAATTTAAAATAAGCAAATTAATTACACATTTTTATTTAGGATGATGACACTCCTAACTTTCATACTCAAAAATAATATCACAAATTTTTTTCACTCCATAAAAATTTGTGTTTCATTCTATATTAAAAATATAAAGCTGACAATAATAAACACTACAAAAAGTAAATTGCACTAATATATAAATGATAAAAATGGACTGATTTCAAGGGGGCATAGTACCTATTCAGATTAAAAGTCAGTCATCTGACACTTTGGTTTTACGCAAATTTGCTTTATTAAAATTACAAATGGCACCTAACAGAGCTGACTGATTTTTGCCACTGTCCACGGGAACAGAATCACTGATACCATTCGTAATCGGAGGTGGGGCCGGCATTAAGGGGGGAGCCGGAGGAGCTGGAGGAGGTGACGGTACATTTGACGAACCTGAAATCAACTAAAATGAGTATCTCGTACAGCGTGTGCAGTAATACATGGAGCGAATTAAATACAACATAAAGAAATGGGAAAATCTGAAAAATCATGCAACAAATAAATGTACCCTATCTCCTCAGCAACTTCTCAGACCTAAACAAAAGAAACAGCATAAGAGCAAATAAACAAAACTACAAGTACACGACCAAAAACAAAATTTTAAAAGGCAAATTACCAGTCATTCAATATTAAAGCGAGACACATTTACTACTGTCACATAAATAAGGATAGATAATGAGATGCAATTATTTAAAGCAATCATTATTTTGTGCTAAGTGTTGTCTATATAAATTTTCCCTGTATGTAAGTTATAGAGTCACATACAGGGTGTCACACAAAAAACGCCGCAAGCTGTAACTCCGTTGTTTGTGGTCCGATTTTGATGAACAAAAAACTAAACGAAATGGCTCCTCAAATACTATGAACTGAATTGGATTTCAATTTTTTTTCCAAATGGCACCATCTATTTTTTTTTACTAATTCTGGTAGACATTTTTTTCTGAATTCAATGATGTAATCATAAGCTAATTTTAGTGCTAAACTAATAAGAAATAAAAAATGAAAGTTTAACCCTTGTCAGGCGGCATAGGTACAATTGTAACATTTTAGTTTTTAAATTGCAATAACTTTTTTTCTGGAAACCGTAGAGGGCTAAAATTTTGTGACATCTCTACATTTTTGATCTAGATTATAAGATGAGCTAAATTTCAGAAAAATATTTCCCCTCTTCCGAGATAAGGGGTCAAGTTGTTTTTCCATCCATAACAGGCGGCATAGGTACAATTGTACCTTCATATATTTTGTATGAAATTATGGCGGAAAAAATATTTTTTTTATAGTACATATTTTACTTTTCAAAATAGTAAGAAATAGTTGATTTACATTTATTTATAAAAGAAAATTTAAGAACAATTTTTAATTAATTTTCTTCACAAGTAATGCTACGTCCATCTTTGTTACTGAGTGTTCATCGCAAACAGGTTTCGCGCAAACTACGCAGGACTTCCTAGTTTACGTTGTTTCCGATTCGGTTCTCGGCAGACATAACAACTGCCAACTGACGTTTAAATGACATTTGTTGATAAAGATTTTTTTTGTTTTCCACGGCACGCTTGAAAATTTTGTGAAACCTAACCTATTTTAATTAAACTTTAATTTTTTATTTCTTATTAGTTTAGCACTAAAATTAACTTATGATTACATCATTGAATTCAGAAAAAAAATGTCTACCAGTATAAGTAAAAAAAATAGATGGTGCCATTTGGAAAAAAAATTGACTATCGTTTGACATTTAAGTTGAACTTGTAAAAAATTGAAATCCAATTCAGTTTATAGTACTTGAGGAGCCATTTCATTTAGTTTTTTGTTCACCAAAATCGGACCACAAACAACGGAGTTACAGCTTGCGGCGTTTTTTGTGTGACACCCTGTATACTAGTGCAGTGTTTACCAAACTTACAACCATCTCATACTCCTTTAATTAATCTTACTGGCGTACCCCTCTCTGCTGAATATAGGACTAGATTGGGGTAGTTTGAAATGAAACTTATTTATCTAGCTACATTTCTACAGCTAAAAAATGCTTAGATAAAATAAAAAAATCTTTTGGGGACCCCCTGGGTACACGTACCACATTTGGTAAACACTGTACAGGTGGAATCAGTTTATTTATTCACCTACATCAACAAATACAACATTTTAACAAGTTGGTCATCGATATTGTTTTTTTGTCAACAAAATAAAAATTTCTCGTTATTTAAATATTTAAATTAGACGATAGGACTTGACATTGGGTCAAAAAATTTTGTTGTTGGTACTTATTGGATTTTTTTCCATCTTTTTTACAAGTAATATATTGCTGGAAAAAAACAAATATGCTATGCAGGGTGATTGATTCGGACCGGGCATTAAAAATATATGAAGAATGAAAAAGGGTATTCATCTAAAATTTTGGTTATGACCATAATGGCATCTGATCTGTTTAATGAAAATATTTTGAAGATGGCGACACTTCCGGATATACTGGAAGTTGATGTCTACTTTCTTATTTCGAATACAATGGTCTATTTTTATTGCATTTTTGGATTTAACACGTTATTTTAAAGGGATTTTTGATAGCATTCCCTATACCTAAGTGCAGTCGTTTTTAGATTTTTGAATTTTTTGAAAATTTTTAGATTTTCATCGTGATGCTTAATATTATCTACCGCCGCCATTTTTGAAGATAAAACGCTTAAATTTAGACTATGCACAGAAGAAATCTTGGAGTTCATACTAGAATTTTTGCAATTGATGCATTACTAACAGGGTGTCCAAAATTTGATTTTCTTTCAATACAACTTCAGACTACTAAAACTCGTTTTTTTAAAAATACAATGCCAATTTATTTTTTCATTTTCTAATGCAAAATTAAATTCTGCTTCAATCTGTATTAGCGTTTCCTATATATCTGCAATAATTTTCGAGTTATTAAGAATTTTTAATAAAGTTAAGAGGAATTGCAACATTTTTAAATAGTAGGCCTTGGAAATGACAACAAATGCCAATAATAATAACTGTCAACCACTTTTATTGCGTTTGTCTGAAGTATCCATGAAAATGGAAAATCAAGAGTATTCAAACACTTGGAAGTCAAGTAACTTGAATTCAAGCGACTTAAATTTAAGTAACTTGACTAATGACAACAAGGCTCGACTTTCAAGTTTCTTAAAAGTTTCAAGTAGAGCAGAGTCTTTCAAATTTTCACGGACAACTTGAATGATGCGACTGTTTTATCATACAAATCTGAAGTGAATTTGACACAACTGAGCGACATTAATGAAAAAGGCAATCGAAATGTCAATAAAGAGTAAGTCCTGGAACATGGGAAATTTGTAAATTCCTCGAAATATATGAAAGTTATGATGTTTTGTGAAACATTGAAGATGACCAATATTGAGATAAAAATGCACCACCTGGTTTGACACCATGTTAAATATCTACTGACTTCAATTAACTTGTCAAAATATAAACATATTGGGAAAGAGCCTTTGGCAATTGTTCGGCTTAGTTGTTTTAAAATATTTTTTACCAACCTGACATTGATGGAGGTGTCGCAGTTCCAATAGACGTAGCAGTGCTGGCACTATTTACGCTATCAGTCCTGTCTCTATTAGCGCCATTGGCTTTTTCTTTTTGTTGTTCTTGTAGGCTTTGTTCTTTGGCTAACTGTTTTTGTTCTTGCTTCTATCAACAACAAAACAAGCCAATTAACATCGATTACATTTAGTGTAGCAGGTTGCATTACCTTTTTGTGTTTCTGCTTCTTCTTCTCTTCCTCTGAACTCATCATTTCTTGTACTCGTACTAACCTCTTTTGACTACGCATGATTTTTTGTTCATCGCGTAATCTCTCTTCTAAATGAGCTTGAGCAGATTTCAACTGTTCTTTGGTGGAGGTTGGTATTTTAAAATGCGCTTTGTCACCTGGTTGTAGTGTTAATATTATTGAAGTGAAAAATTGATGGTTTAAGAGTGCTTCTATTGTTGGTAATCCATTCTTACATGCTTCAGCTGACAAAATTGAGTCCAATACTGACTCTGTAAGCAAATTGTCAGTTTATTACTTACTATACGACTAAAAAACTGTTTCTTTTTAATATTGCATATTATGTACATACAGGGTGTCCCAAATTCGAGTAAATGCATGGGGATCTCGCTTATCTTAAGAGCTACGAGGTCGGTTAAATTAGGGCAAAGTTGAGAAATAAGATGCTTATCAAATATCTGCCACGAAAATTTTCATAGCTGTCTTAGTTCAAAAGTTATTTAAGAAAAACTGAAAACATTTATTTTCGTTTTTTTGCCCTATATCCTACATTTTTTAAGATATCGACAATCTGGAAGCACTTCTCCATGGCAACTTCTTACGCTTTATATTTTGAGATAACATAGAATTTCCAACAACGTTTCGTCTCTTCAGAACCATCGTCAACTTCATTTTTTTAAATACGACGAAACAAATTTAATCTCATAGTCGGATAGCATTTTGTCTTCTGATTTCAATGATATATGACACTTTATATCTAAAATGATATTTTACCACAAAAATTTGAGAAAAACTGATTTTGTCCAATTTTTGAATCAAATACTCTTGCACAAAAAAAAAGCAAAATAAAAACAATACAATTTTTTTGTTTTTTTTGTTCTGTTAAAACTGTCACTTTGATATTAATATGATCGTGATTAGTTGTATAATTTGCAACCGGCTAGAAATTCTTTGATATTTGTGTTTGTTCGCAATTTTTATTTGCACTATGTTCAGGTAGTACATTTTTAGTTAATTAATTTATTCGCTATCCCTTCGTGTATTGCGGAGTATTGTTAAAATAATTTTTGTCAATTATGGAAAATAAAAGGTGTTACACATATGATATTGTAATTGATTTTAATAAAGTATTGAATAAACTGTTGAAAATTAAAAAGCATGCCATGAGAAAACAAAATTTTGTGTATATTATGACATTTCTCGAGTTCCTTAAAAAGTGTTGTCATATTTAATAAAAAAAAAGCACAAATTCAAAGAATTTCTAGCTGGTTGCAAATTATACAATTGATCACGATCATATTAATGTCAAAGTGACCGTTTTAACAGAACAACAAAAAAACAAAAGAATTGTTTTGTTTTTTATTTTGCTTTTTTTTGTACAAGATTATCTGATTCAAAAATTGGACAAAATGAGTTTTTCTTAAATGTTTGTGGTAAAATATCATTTTAAATATTAAGTGTCATTTATCATTGAAATCAGAAGACAAAATGCTATCCGACTATGAGATTAAAATTTTATTGCCGTATTTAAAAAAATTAAGTTGATGGTTCTGAAAAGACGAAACGTTGTTGGAAATTTTATGTTATCTCAAAACATAAAGCGTAAGAAGTTGCCTTGGAGAAGTGCTTCCAGATTGTCGATATCTTAAAAAATGTAGGATATAGGGCAAAAAAACGAAAATCAATTTTTTCAGTTTTTCTTCAATAACTTTTGAACTAAGACAGCTATGAAAATTTTCGTGGCAGATATTTGATAAGCATCTTATTTCTGAACTTTGCCCTAATTTAACCGACCTCGTAGCTCTTAATATAAGCGAGATCCCCATGCATTTACTCGAATTTGGACCACCCTGTACATATACATAATACTGTATAAGCCAAATCATAACAAGCATTTTTGTTCTGAAATAAATTGTATCGAATTTGGCTCTCTTTTATGGTTTGTTTTAATACAATACTTCATTAACTTTATGTGCACCTTTTGTGTAGAAAGAGTTTTAAAAGGTAACTTACTTAAAAGCGGTGAACAACCAGGTGGCAGGTTTTCGAATATACTTGCTTGCAACGGCGTACCATAAGTCATTTCGTACAGTGTTTGACCGAAACAGTACACATCAACTGCTTGTAATGTATTGATACGACGGTGCTGCATAAAATATGGCCTATAAAACGATGGCACCCCTAACACACCATTTTCAATGTCGAGTAACTTTACGCGGTCATTGTCAATTATTATATTACCAGTATGCAGATGACCTGTGAACAAATATCACCAATTATTAAAAAATGTTACTCAAGTAAAATATCTGAATGCAATACCATAAGGCAATCCTTTATCAAGGAGAAATTTAAGGGCTTCTAATATTTGCCTTCCATATAAAGCGACTTGCCCCGTTTCTAGAGGTGTATGACCTTTTGGATTACCATATTTCTTTAAAAACAGTTGACGTGGCTTGGAACCATATAAAATATCTCTTAAAGATCCATCTTTATTACTTTTTCGAACTGCCAGGCCTCCTATATCTGTACACAGACACAGTTCTATGGAATGTATATACGGATGCTAAAACAACACCATACAGTTTACAATCTACTTTTAATTGCTCTGAATGCTAGTTTGGTCTATTATGACCAGATCAGTAAAAAAAGAATTAAAAAAACCCACTAGTTTAATACAATACATATTTTTTAAATAAAAGCGAATTGACTGTAGATTTCATAGATGGTAATACTTTTTATAAAAAAAATATTATAAACTCAAATAACAGCAAAAGTAAACTAACATATTTCCTGAAACTGCAAACATAAGACAACATTTTTAGTTAAAATGTTTTACAATTATTCCTAAAAAATTGACCTGATGGGCAACTGTTTTTTATACTTTAATTAATATTTAAAATTTCACTATACAGGGTGCCCATTTTTCTAACCTGTTGTATGGGTAACTCCGTTAATATTAGAGATACAGAAACGTTTAAATTAGCAAATTTGTGCAGAATTTAAAGGGAAATCTGATGCTATTTTCAAATTTGACCAACGTCATCAACTTTTTGAAATATTTTGAAAAAACTGAAAAAGGTCGATTTTTTTAAACTTGAATAATTCCGTAACCATATGAGCTAGAACTAAAATAAAAATTAGCTTTTATAGATATTTTTACGTAGATTTGAAATATGTTAACAAAATTTTCATAGCACTCTCGATTTCCGAGTTATAGCACAAACTTGCATTTTTTAAAATAGAACTCATAGTTGGCTGTGGTCTTATTAAAAAGGTTATTTTTTTCTCGTTTCAATGATATAAGGTTTGTTATGCTTTACGCTTGTAGTTTTTCTTTAAATAAGCAAAAATAATTTTACATGTTCCTTAGTACAAAAATAATTGGTCCATACTTTTACAATGAAAATTGAAATGGTGATCGGTATTTGACATTTTTGCAAAATGAACTGGACATCATATTAGATAAAGTTCCGTTGAATTTAGTGCAAAATTTTAATTATTTTTAACATGACGGTGCTCCTGCGCACAATTCAAGAACTGTGTCTGATTATCTGTCTAATCGTTTTCCTAGATGTATTGGCAATAATGACCCTGTGAGATGGCAGGCAAGATCACCGGATTTAACTCCCCTTGATTTTTTTTTTGGTGGGGTACGCTTAAAGATAAGGTGTATACTAAAAAGCCTGATAATATTTCTTCATTAGAAAACATTGTTTTTGAAATTCATAATAAACTCAAACAAATATTTTGATCAACACGAGAGAGAGACATACAACAAACAATAAATTTTATTTGACAAACTCTGAGGTTTTGTTTTTAAATTTTGTAACTGGCTAATAACTGCTACACTAACAATAAGAGACAACTCTTAAATGTCACATTGAAAAAAAAAAGAACATCAACACGGGATAACTCCCATCTATTAGTAGGCAGTGAACATGTAAAATGATTTTTGCTTATTTAAAGAAAAACTACAAGAGTAAAGCATAACAAACCTTATATCATTGAAACGAGAAAAAAATAACCTTTTTAATAAGACCACAGCCAACTATAAGTTCTATTTAAAAAAAATGCAAGTTTGTGCTGTAACTCGAAAATCGAGTGCTATGAAAATTTTGTAAACATATTTAAAATCTACGTAAAAATATCTATAACAGCCAATTTTTATTTTTGTTTTAACTCATATGGTTACGGAATTATTGAAGTTTGAAAAAATCAACCTTTTTCAGTTTTTTCAAAATATTTCAAAAAGTTGATGACGTAGGTCAAATTTGAAAATGGCATCAGATTTTCCTGCAATGCGACGCTGCCCGAGTTAACTCGGACTTGCACATTTCTGGCAGTATCGCCTGCTCAAGTTATCTCGGGTGCGTGCGTTAAGGGGTTAATTAAAGTCCAATTGCTTTTACGCTAAAGTTATACTTTGTTTATATTTTAAACATGAAAATTAAAATTTAATATCTAAAGGTAATTTTTTACTATTTATTAAAATTGACGCTTTAGAGATCCCAAATTATATTTATTTTTATAACATATATATCATTATTCACATAACGTTATAAACCATAAGATTAATTTTTTTAATGTTATTTGTTATGTAACAAATACAAGTAATAAGTAACGTAACAATTTAAAGAGTTATTTCATCCCCGGTTTGCAAACGTTATTTGCAAAAATCATGTTTTGTAACATAAGATCGACTAAATTCATGCAGGTTTTATTAACATAATAATCCTAGTTTTATTTGTTTTTTTATAATGGTTGCCAAATGCCCAAGTACACCTTAGAAAGAGAAATATATTTTCATCTCACTCCGTCGGCTTCAGTCACAACACTCATTGTGTAGAAAGGGAACGTATAATATAGAGATAATACATACATGGATTTTAATCATCTCCATACTAAGATTATTTTTGGTAACAGTTACAGAAATCTCAATAAAATTTTGTAGGTATATTGAGTATTGTTTTCAAAGTACACAGAATGACACTTTTTAACCGGTATAATTTGTTTTTAAATAAATAAACTATTATGACACGTTCTGCAATTTCTTTTATCTTACCTGTATTTGGTTTAAACTTTTAAATATACTATGCATATCTTTGTCATCTAGATATTTATCAGGGCCATATTCCACCCAACTAGCTAATAGCTCCTCTTTCGGCGAAGTTTTACATCTTACTTGATAATAATGTTTACGCAGCCTCCAACCAATGTCTGTGAGTGGCCCAACAACTTCCCAGCCTACTTCACCTCGTAAAGCTAAGGAAACATGCTGAAGCGCAAGTTCTGCAAATAAATTTTTACAAAAATCAAACTCATTTCAAAAACATCTTTAAAAGCAAAATTTACTGGTAAAACACTGTAATAACAACTGTGGTATAAAATTAACTAAAGACATAGAGATCACCCTTTAATTTTTGAAAAGGTTCAATATCAAGTAAATGTTTTATGGTGAGGTTTGATTGTGTCTAATAGATTTTTTTGGCGCAGGTTTCACCGTTCTATTTTCGGATGCACAGTCGCTTAACACGTTGACTGCCAAGGCAACTTTCAGGATTCCGCTCGCAGAAGCCATATTATATTAATAAAAACTCTAATTATAATATTATTAACAAATTTTCAGTTCGTGTAAGCCAGCCTTGATTTTTCTGTCTATTCCCTGAAGCCACCTATCCATAAATACGCTTATATTCTACGAGTATAATCGTAGCTGCACGAAAATGACTAGTAACAGCACCACGAGTAATCTCGTAGTCGGTGTCCTGGATAAGAACGCAAACTACAAGTTATCTCGTACTTGGCAGTCAACATGTTAACTTATCAAGCCGTAATTTTGGAAATTACAACTGTTTGCTGCTGAAGTTCTTATCTTAACTTCTTAGAACCAATAACAGACCTCACTACAAATGAAATTAGTAAAGCAATTGGTTAGTACTGCTCATTGCATTTTATTGCTACACACTTTGTTTACTGTGAGCTTACTTTTACAAATATAGTGTCTGTCATCAAGAACAATAAATTTAATTTAGTTTCGAATCGAAAGTTTTTACTTTAATAAAATTACAAAATGACTTACCACTGAATGGTTGGCAATAATTGGCTGGATCTACGAAAGACTTGGCAGGCAATGACGACACCAAAATAGGATTCATTAGTACTGTGTTTAAATATTTCTGTAATAAAATTATTTCATTAACACTTAAGATTACTTGTGTATATTTTTTAGGAAAAGTAGTGTTAAAGATAAGTTTTTTAAACATTTAATTGCTTGAAAGTTGCCTCATACAAAACAATAATAAGTGATTCTGGCAATGTATGCTAATTTATTATCAAATTTAAAAACCGCTGGTTCATTAAATTACATCAATATGAAATTGAGCAAGTGATAATGCTTTTCTGAAAATTGTCAATCTCAAGCCACATGAACGGATATAGATTTGAAGCCGCACGTGACAACAGAAATGTATTCATAAAAAGTAAAAGTTTTTTTTCCATTGACAAAAATTTCAGTACTTTCGAAAAAGCAGAAAACCTTTAATTACTTAGTTTACCTGCAGTGCTTGCTGTCTTTCTGATATAAATTCTGGATCCATGTTACCAATAATCTTTTTTGGGGGCAAAGACAGGGGAAGCCCTGCAATTTGAAGGTGTGAATGCAATGCGACAAAGTCATTGTAACGTTTGTGTATCCTCCACGACTTGTCTGAGAATGGTCCCCTTTGAACTCGGATCACGTATTCCTTAAATAAAATACGTGTATAATTATCAAATTTGTCAACTGATAAAAGATAATAACCTACCGTGTGACCATTTACGTTTCGCCAATTTTCAATTACACATGATAAACTTTCTGTGTCATCTAATAAAACTTTCTTGGCTGTTTCTTGCTCAAATATAGCCATTGATTAGACGACATTAGCAAAGTTATTAAATCCATTAGATGTTCCCAAATTTACACCCTTTTAAATGTCAGACATGTTTTTCGCATTTGACATTTGCAAAACAGCAACGTTGCAACATTGTGTAACTTAATTAACAAAAACCCTAAGAGCTCTGCAACCCATTTTACAATTTTTGCATTTACTTTTGTTGAAATTCAGATTTTTGGGCAAAATGACCGCTCAATAGGTGGAATCGAACCACTTCGACGTTAGTCGACTACAGATTTGAAGTCTGCACCCCAGACCACTGAGGGTCAATTGAGCATGATGGGCAGTAATTTAAACGTATTTATTTACACAACAACGTAAAAGTAATCCGTGAGAGACAATTTAGAATAATCACAAATTTGTTCTTCACAACAGTTGTTAATTTAATAACACAACTACATTATAAAAGAAAACTGTAAAGAGATGAAATATAAACAGTTATTTCTATAATGTTATCAATCTCTCAAGTTATTTTAGCTTTTGATGCAATGTAATACCATTTATATTCAGCAAAGTATGCCTCGTTGCGTATGCTGCAGGCGCAATTTAATCAATTTAGGTCGGATTTGTAGTATTGTAGTCAAAATATACAAGATAATATTCCAGATTTTTTTTTTAAATCAACGAACTAGAATAAATGTTCCTTTATTTTTTATGTTCGAAAAACTACGGTTTTCTTACAGGTTTAAGCCAATCTTATTACATTTGTTTGTTGTTTTACCTGATATTAACGTATATTATCTATTACCGCATCTTTCCATGGGCAATAGATATATTTTAGACATAATTTTTTGAATTAGTAAAATATTTAATTGGTAAAGCAAGTGCGAACAAAAATACCGTTGTTTTGGTACATGTAGGAATCTCGTAAATGGTGAGATACAAGCTCGGCTAAATTAGACAACATGGTCCTCTTTTAGAAATCTACTATACATTTATTGTATACAAATATCTATGGCACAACGATACAGACGAAAAAATGATTTTAGCAACATTTTTAAATCCTAACACCTCCGTTGCAGTTGTTCATAGAAAAAACTAGCAAAAATAACTTGTACACACTTTATCAAACTTTAAACTAGTAAGTGACATTTATTAGCTTAAATATTATTCCGATTCTTAGATGAATGACAAATTAGCATAGTAGATGCATAGTAGCAACTAGCTTTATTTTTTAAACGCCAACCATAGTAAGTAAGCTTTGGAATCATAAAAAATCTCATTTTTTCTCTTTTCAAAAATATGTGGATACAGTGGCGGACTGGGTTTAAAAGTATTGGTTGCCAGGAAGCAAAGGGACCCACCTACAACTATAAGTATAATTTAATTTGTATAAGAAATAAATAAAATTTTAAAAAAAGTGCAAAATAGGTACAATAATTAAACTATTTGCAAAATAAATGTATAGTAATTTAATAAATTCAGAGCACATATTATTGTACATATTACCGGCAATATGCACCAGATACTAAATGTATTATTATTATTTCCACGGAGGTGGTTCCCTTCGGGTTTCTGTACTGCGATCTATTGGTTTGTTGTACCCTCTGGTGATAGCCCCTTAAAAAAGCCCTGTGTTTTTGAAAATCTCCAGGATTTTCTTTAAGGGTGTTTTTTTAAACTCTTCTTGGTTGGCTTTTTCCATCCCTAGAAGTCTACGCCGATAGGGTGTGAATTCTTCACACTGGCATATTACGTGAAGAGGAGTTTCTTCTTCTTCACCACATCCTCTGCATATATCGCTCTCTCAGAGCCCTATTATGTAGAAGTGTTTGTTTAGCCCACAGTGTCCGGTGATGAGTCTTGTGGCTGCTCTGATGTCTACTCTGCTCAACCTGAGCATTTCTTCTGTCTATTCGTTGGAGACCATTGACAGGATAGCCTTGGAATGAATGGGCTTGTCCTGCAACTTTTTTCCAATGAGCATTATGCCCTTGTGTTAATATGTCGTTAAGACACCGCTTGGCTGTTCCATAGAATGTAAAACTGCGGGTTCTGGTCCGAAGAAAGGGGTCCACAAAGTAAAAAGTTTGAGAAACACTGGCCTAACACATCGTAAATTGCAGCTGAATTATAAATATCTCTGTCACACATTTGTGTTTGTAGTCTGTCACAGGAAACGTCCCGTCACACATATGTGACGATCGGTAGAGAACGTGTTAAAAATGAAGAAAATGAAAGTTGGAAACGAAAATGAATCTTGTAGCTTTTTTTGAATAACTTTTGAAGTAAGAATAATTTTTTTCTTTCACAGTTAAAGCCAGTGCTATATTTCACAACCAATTTAATCGACTTCGTAGCGCTTAAGATAAGCAAGTTCACTATGTTGAGCGTTGAGCTTTCCCATGTTGAGTCATCAATTCTAGGCGCCCTGTAACATAATGCAAAAAATGTCTGTCGTTTTTTAAAAGTTTTTTTAAGTTTCTTTAGTACAATAAGATTGCTATATAAATATTGAATATGATCATGCGACTGGAAATAATTTTACATGTTGACAGAACTAAACTACGTATAATATGCAATCATAGCGCTTAATGGTTTCTGCAAATGTTAGGCTTTGCCTTAATGTGTTTTATAAGTAATAAAAAACGCAATAAGTTAAGGGTTGCAAGATACGTAAAGAGAAACAATAAATTTGTATTGTATGTGTTGCGTCGGAGTAACAACCGAAGCATTATATTATGTGATAATTGACAATTTGCACGTCAGAATCGTATAATTTATTAACTGGAACATTCTTTTTTATATTTCATCGTTCCACTTGTCATTTCGCAACATAAATCATTTATTTTATTGTTTTAGTGAAACAAAACGCAACGACGCTGACTAGAAATGTTAAAGTTTGTATTTTTATTATTTCTTGCAATAAACACGTTTGGCGCCCGCTTCGACAGCTTTTCGGCACAAAATGGTAAAAAAATTTCAAGCAATTTTCTAAATCATGTTTGTAGTGTTATTAATTACTTTGAAAATTGTGATATAGTTGTACATTTTGATGAAGATACGAAATTTATAGTCAATCAACTTATTTCCAAACTGGACCTAATAGGAAAAACGTTATTAAATTACAATGTAATTAAAGATTATGCAATATATCGACGAATTCCAAATGTAAAACCAATATTTAATATTATCGTTTTGAAAGATCCAGGACAGATTTCTGCATTTTTTAATGAAATTAGTTACGGAAAAGAGCATCACATAATTATGTATCTTAATGCAGAAATAGAACAAATTCCTACGAATTTACGAAGAGCTGCATATGGAAATTTGTTGATTTTAAATAATTATAATGAAGATGCAGTATCTGTTAAAACAATTTGTAATTACTGTGGAAGAATGAGTGGCTTAATACAAAATATGAGTTTGGAAAATTCAAGCCTTTTAAATATTGTGCGCGACTTGAGAGGACGAGGTGATTTTAAAAACTTTTATGGACATACGTTTAAAGTATCTACAATTGACTATTTTCCTTTCATTTGGTGTGAAAAAGAAATAATTATTGATGTAGAAAATCAATTCTATAACAGTTGTTTATACGCTAAAGGTTCAGAGTACGAACTATTAAAACTAATAACACAAAAGTTAAACATACGATTTGTGTTAACTTTGCATACAAATTACGCCGAATTAATAAACGGAATTAAAAATGGACAATTTGATTTAGCTATTGGGGGCATTTCAGGCACAATCGAACGAGCTGCTAAAGTTTCTTTTTCGAAAGTGTATCAGTTCGAAGGATATAATTTTTTGTATGTTTGTCGACGATATTGGTGGCAAAATATTAATAGTTCTTTTGATCCATTTGCAAGTATATTGTGGATTGCTGTACTTTTTTCATTCGTAATGTTCTCCGTGATACTGTACATGACTCTAAAAATGGAAAAAATATTTAATGACAAGTCGACAATATCGTTATTTGACAGCTTTTGGGTAAGTTATACTCCTAGTATTTAAAATTCATTCATTCATTGAGCCTTATAATCCTTAGGATTGTGGCTAATGCCTAGGCGTTTTTCAATCCATTTATTGAGGTGGATCGGTCCTCTCTCTCTGATTTTTAGAGTTTGTTGTTGGTCCTGGCTGTCTCCGTTATTTTCTTCCATTCTTTCCTATCTTTGCATTTCGATTTCCAGTCATTTATTTTATTCCCAATGCGCCTTTGTATCTTCCTCCAAAGCTTCTCTCCAACTTTTACTTGGTCTTTCCTTGTTCCTGGGCCAAATAAAGATCCATTGCGTTATTCTCCTGATAATTTCGCTTGGTTTGCTTCTCATAATGAGTCTTGCCCATTGTAATCGCTGTGCTTTAATGTGTCGAAAGATATTATCTACTCCGAGTTCCTCCTTTATATTTTTGTTACTTCTCCATATCTTGTTGCGTTAGGTCCTCATTACTTTTCTCTCCACTATTTTTAAGTCTTCCTTTTCTTCCTTTTCTTTCTTATTTATTGTTATTGTTTCCATCGCATATGTTATGACGGGTCTTGCCAGGGTTTTGTATTTTTATTTTTGTTGTTTTACTTAGTGTTTTACTCTTTGGAAGGGTTTTGTTTTTGCCGTTTGCCCGATTCCCTTTCAGCATTCTCTCCTTCACTCTGTTCTTTCCAGCTTGTCCCACTGTCACGCCCAAGTATTTGAAAGGATTGACTCCCTCGAAAGTATATTCTTGTGTTTTTAGATAGTTTTGTGTGTGCATATTTTCTCTTCCAATCTTCCTATCTTCCTACATTCATATATATTTAGTTTTTTCTTCATTTATTTCCAGACCCAGTATTTTTTCCTCTGTCTAGTTGATCTATAGCTCTTATTATGCCTTTTTTTCTATTTCCTATGATTGCTATATCGTGAGCATACCCTCGGTCTACCTCTTTTGTTATTTCCCTGTGATCTTACATGATAGATTTTTCTGGTTAACCTTTCTTCTTTCGTCCTATAAATGTGATCCAACCATCCCAGTTGTCTTTCTTGTTTTTTTGTTTCAACTGATTTTATCTTTAATTGTTCTCTATAGGTTACATTTCTGATTGTTTTTTTTTTTAATATTTGGCGAAATACTTACTAAAATTAAAACATTGCTTGTGTAAATACTATTATGTAAATTCATAGGCGCCGACTTTCTAAACTCGCTAGGGGGGCAGGAGATACTTATTAACTACAATAGGTACCAGGACATAAAACCGTTTAAAAAACCGGTTAACCGTTATTTTTTGTCCGTAAAAGTGATTTTTAACCGAAACCGTTATTTTAATGGCAAAAAACGGTAACCTTTTTGTAATAAAAATTACTTTAAAAAAATGAAAAATCTGTGCTAAATACGATTAGTTTACCAAAAGTTATTACTGAACGCTTGATTGTAGGTACATATATTATAAAATTATAATTAGATAGGAGCATTTTTATTTCATAATTTGTATTACTAATCTAAATAATGACAAAAACCGGGTTTTTAAGCGGTTTTCAAAACCGGTTCATAAGTTTAATCGTTTTTTTACGAAAAAAAACAGGTATTTAAACAAAAACTGTTATAAAAATAAATTTCTCGATTTCGGTTAATCGTTGACCAATTTTTTTTTCGGTTTTGAGCTTAGGTACAAAATTAAAGTTTATTCAAAATACTAATTAAATAAATTACATAGTTAAATAAAATATAAAATAATTATAAAAAGTAACATCTTAACTGTTATTGCCGGAAAAAGTGAAAAGAACTAATAGATTAAAAGAAAATATTTACGAGAGAAAAAAAAAAAGAATTTAGACATTTTCATATTTTTTGCTATAACATCTGAAGTATGAAGAATTTTGTACTTTTGTTAACTAAATGCTTTGGTAAAAAATATATTTTACCTTTAAATAGCGAGAATTTACTTGAAAGGATGATGGCACACAACTGGTCAACTGTTAACAGCTTGGGGTTAAGAAATGAGAACGATAAATGTATGATGTACAAGTAGATAGATAGGTATTGGTACATAGTCTCAGTCCAGTCTCAGAATGGACAAAAAAACAAAGTTTGGCACTAAATGTAAGTTGTATTCGAACGTGATATGTGCTGTTTAGCATAATTAAAATCTGATATGCACAAGTTAGCCTTTGCGATGTCGCATGGGGGCGATGCCCCCCTAGTTCAATCGGTACGGGGGCCCAAGCCCCGTTGCCCCCGTGTACTCGGCGCCTATGTGTAAATTTATTATTTAAATTTATTAATTATGTTAATATTTTTTAGGTATGTTACAAATCTGTGGTCGAGCAGAATGTCATATTAAAACCAATAATAAAAGAAAACACTGTAACATTTTGTTTATTAATTATTTGGTTGTTCGCTTGTGTCAATATCAGCGCTTGTTACAAAAGTAAATTATCGTCACTGCTGATCAATCCCCCTCACCAGGAACCTCAGAATCTTCTGGAGCTTATCAAGGGTGGTTACAGTTTCGTCATTAACGCACAATACAAAGATGTTTTCATGGATTTGTTCGACACTTCAGACACTCAAGCTGCTTTAAAGTGGGCATTTAAAAATTGTCTTTTCGGAATTTAAAAAAAAATTACATTTTAGACGCATCATAACAAAAAATGATGTTTGTGAAGAAATGGCGTACGTTGCTGATAATCAGTTAGTAGCCACTGTAGATGAATACACGTCCCTTCAATATGAAGTTAGAAGAAAATGTACGGACGTTATCAGGGATAGAAGAAATAAATTAGAGGGCGATTATAACACTCAGGTTCGAATTACGAAACAATCGTTGCGTCAAACTGGTCATGTTTGGTTGCTAAGAAAAAATACTCCGTACATTTCAGCTTTTGATAGAGTAATTAGCAGAGCTCTTGCTGGTAAGTTGTCAGAGGAGAAACTAGAAATTAGGGATGCACCGATAAGCTAATTATCGATTACCGATTACCGATAAATCGGCCTTAGTTTATCGGCCGATTGCTTATTAATCAGCATATCATTGACTCACATGTCACATATGATTAATTAGGTTATACGATTGCGCTCATAATGGGTGCTTTTTGAAACTCGATTTTGCTCCAAGTTAAATTTTTCGTGATATATGTAAAACCGTTAAACAAAACATTTGAAATGGAGGAAATAAATAATGCCTTGAAATTGGAGAAACTCTTTTGTTCCTATATTATAATTTAAAAGCAGAAAAATGTGATCAGCTTCATTAAATGTGCTTATAGTTATTTGGTGTTAATTCTGATGTGTGGTCTATCAAAAACTATCTGTTTCTTTACAAAAACTTTAAATGAGGCTTTTGTGTTGTTTTTTAATATCAAAAATAGCCATATTACAGCATCAGAATATAAAGATTTGAGTAACAGTGAAAAATAAAACTATTTCCCTATCCAATTTATTGGCACAATAAAATTTAATGAAAACCGATTATTCGGCCAGAAGGTCTAGTTTAGATCATATAACCTTGCCATGATTATTCGAGTTTAATGGACATGTTTTTAAATTGTATCCTAAATGTTGATATTTAAGCCAAAATTAAACTTTTTTTAAATATGATGGATAATATACTTCGATAATTTTATCGGCTTAGCAACGAAGTATTTGATTAATTTTTGTAAATTGTTATACTATTTAGGTTTTTCAGTTTTCAATTGGTGTCAATATTTTAATACTGTCATCTATACAGTGTGTCCAAAAGGTATGGAATATGCTATACGAGGTGTGTCCGAAAAGTATCCGACCTGCGTTCATATCTCCGCTTGGTGCTATTCTTTGTCATCCGGGCCGTGGCATCCTTCGAAGTAGTCCCCATTTGATTGAACTACACGCTCCCTGCGGTGCTTCCACATCTTAAAGCAGTCCTCGAACGTAGATTTTGGAATGGCCTTCAGCTCGCGCGTCGCATTACTCTGAATCGTCTCGATGTCGTCGTACCGCTTTCCTTTGAGCGCCATTTTCAATTTTGGGAACATCCAAAAGTCGCATGGAGCTATGTCGGGACTGTACGGAGGCTGGCGAAGCTGTACAATCTTGTGTTTCGTCAAAAATTGCTGCACAAGGTTCGATGAATGCGCTGGCGCGTTATCGTGGTGAAGAAGCCAGTCACCGCTTGACCAGAAACGCGGTCGCTTTCTTCTCACAGCATTACGCAATCTTTTCAGAACTTCAACGTAATATTCTTTGTTGATCGTCTGACCTCTTGGAGCAAATTCATAGTGCACAACACCCTCACAATCGAAAAAAATAATCAGCATTGACTTGACATGGCTTCGACTTTGACGTGCTTTGCGGCCATTTTTAAACCGCCTGTACCACTCCTTTATCTGTGTTATCCCCATACTTTCGTTTCCAAAGGCCTTCTGTATCATTTCAATCGTCTCCGTACAACTCTTGCCGAGATTGAAGCAAAACTTGATGCAAATTCGTTGATCTGTTCTTTCTGTCATTTGAAACAGTAAACAAATGCGACGAACGGAAAAAACACGTTGGACATAAACACACGCTGCGCGCGACCCAAGGCGTCTGGCCGTTAACTACGGCATCCAGGGAGTTCGTGAGGGACTACTGGTTACGTTCATACCCCGCCGAAGCCGCTCTGGCGCTCTGGCGCGAAGATATGAACGCAGGTCGGATACTTTTCGGACACACCTCGTATATCTCAGTAAATATCCACTTTAGGGAAAAATGTTTTGAATAAAAGTTGTTTGGTACTTAGTTTTCACTATAAGACATTATAATTATATTCTATTTTTTCGAATAACGAAAGCGCAATGAAAAACAATTGAATTTTTTGATTGACAACATACGCCTATATTATACTCATTTGATAGAGATTTTTTTTCTCTTTTCAATGATGCAAAACTTTAGTACCCTTACTTAAGCAACTTTTTGAGAAAAACGCAAAAAATACTCTCAAATTATTTTAATTGTTTAGTATTTATTTCTAACAAAAACATCTTAAGAACTAAAATTCTTGACGAAATCTACTTTTTCCTTTGGGGTCACCTTAAAAATAAAGTTTATGCCAAGAGGTCGGAGAATATCGAAAATTTAACAGATCGTATTACAGAAGAGATGAAGTCTATTACACCTGAAATGGTTGGAAATGTTATTAATGGGTTTTAAAAACATTGCCAAACTGTAAATGGTTCACAGTTTAAACACTTATTGTAGATTTCGTCAAAAACATTTAGTTCTTATGATGTTTTTGTTAGAAATAAATACTAAATTAAAATAATTTGAGAGTATTTTTTGCGTTTTTCTCAAAAAGTTGCTTAAGTAAGGGTACTTGTTTTGCATTATTAAAAAAAGGAAAAAAATCGAATGAGTATAATATAGGGGTATCTTGTAATTTAAAAAAATTCAATTGTTTTTCATTGCGCTTTTGTTATTCAAAAAAATTGAACTTAAATTTAGTCTTTTGGTGGAAAACTAAGTACCAAACAACTTTTATACAAAACATTTTTCCCTAAAGTGGATATTTACTGAGATATATAGCATATTCCATACCTTTTGGACACACTGTATAATTAAAATCCCTATCAAAAATATGGGGGTTAACATTTATAAAAATGTCGAAAACGTCAATACTCGAAAACAAATGAACATCAAGAATAGAGTTTAATAAAAAAAATCGTGTTCTTAAAAAATAAAATCGACATGGTTTCAATTTTTTTTTAAATTTTAAAGAACTCATTCCACTCTTTTGCCGCGCACTGTATATCATATTACACATTGGTTGCGTTAAGTTAATTTCTCAAATAATAACTAATATAGAGGCTACCTACTAAAGTTTTTAGTTAATCTAAAAATACAGAAAAACGGTAACAGATACAAATATTTTGTTTATGTATAAATTAGTTGTGTATAACTAATAAATAATATACAGTGGACAAAAAGTAGCGTAACGGATAAATATCTCGTCTTGTAGCAACTCTACAAAAAAAGAGTTTCGAATAAAAGTTGTTTGTGGTCATTTACTACATAACCTTAAATTATTTTCAACTATACACAGTGTTTTGTTTTTGCGCACCAATCACTTTGTTTTTATAAATAAAACACCCAGTATATTTTATAATTTTTAGACGTAAAATTGAATTATCTTTAAAAATAATATAGGTTTTATGTATCTAAAATCAATCGCTTTTAAGTTATTTAAGTTTTTTAAAAATATTGACAGAAACAGGACTAAGAAAATAATAATATTTCACAATGCTAGAGTATTAAAAACTTAATTTGTGGAGGTCCCCGTTTTTATTTCTTGAGATTGGTTCGTAATAAAACAGCATCTCTCTTGAGTATGCATTTATTATTCACAACCATTAAAGCTTTTTTTTTAAATTTCAGCCGGATTATTCATTAAATGGAAACGAGATGCCACTATGCACATGGAGCGAGGTTATTTTCCATTTAGCCGCGATAACACTAACGAAAATGATGACCATAAACTTAGCCTACAAGGATTGACATCGCCTTTTTTAATTTACGCCATGGGAAACATTCTTGCATTTGGTGTTTTATTCATCGAAGTTTTGTATTATAAAAATGTTTTTAGTTGTAGGACAGCTTTTATTAAAAAGCTATGTAGAATTAGATCTTTCCTAATAGCATGTATCGTAGTTAAGACTAATCATTCTAAAAATATGTGAACCTTTTTTTAAAGCACGGTAAGCATTTTGCTTAAACGATTTTTTTAGTTATAATGATTTTGGAATCCGATTTTTGATAAATATAGAATTTTAAACACGTCCAAGTACGTACAAGTAAAGAAATAACATGGGTAATGAATAAAACAATACAGTTAAAGCTGGAAGCTTGAGAACGGAAGATTTTTCGAAGAATATTTGGTGGAAAGAAAATCAAAAACAGTTGGGAACGAAGAACTAATGCAGAAGTTTACGACTTATCTAAATCAAGAACCAAACATAAGACAATTTATCAAAGTCGACGATTGCAGTGGCTAGATCATCTTGAACGAATGGAAGAGGACAGGAATGTAAAATATGTGGGTTGGAAAATACCAGAGGGAAGAAGAAAAATGAGCAGACCAAGGATGAGGCAGTTTTGAAAGATATAAAAAAGCAAAAACTTACAAACGAAGGCAGATAGCAAAGAGCAAAGGACAGGAAGAGATGGAAAGATTTTACCAAGCAATGAGCTTAAAAGGCCTGCAAACGCTTCACACATATAAAGAAATAGCGCAAGAAGGACCGCTAAGACAGTTATTTTATGAAAATTGTTGCTATCATAATTTTAAAATGACGCGTGATAAAAATACGAAGTTATGGTCAGTTTTATTTTTAAATGTTTTGTTAAGCCACTACTGTACTATTTTCTTGCATTAAATACACACTTGACGAAATGGTTACTGTTCAAGCTATGATGAGAATTAAAATAAAATTGTGTTGTCTTTATTTCAAATCAGAATTATTTCTATGTAGATGGCAGAAATTGTTTCTGTGGTTGTTATTCAAAACATTTAAAACAAATATTGTCAATGGTCAACTGCACATTTTTAATGCTTAAATAAAATACTGAATAATATAAAATCATGTACTTAATTACTTTAAATTTTAAAATAATTTTTTTTTTATAGCGATGTTGATATTTTAAAAAAATGCTAATTTTGGATATTTTGTGGTGATTTTTTATTTTACCTATAGTAACTATGTCACATATTCAAAAGTTTTAGTATATCTTCATTGCATAAATCCAAGTTGACGCCTATAAGAAATAATCAAGTTGATGATGGTCTAAAATAGACGAAACATCTGACATAAAATCGCGATATCTCGAAAAAATGTCAGTTTTCGGTATAAAGCATGATTAATGTTTTTGAAAGACAATCAAATTTTCTACAAGACTATGTAAAAGCAGTAAAAACATGTAGGGTGTTGTATTTAAGAAAATTGACTTAACGATGTTTAAAGTTTGACCAAGCGTAAAAAACACCCTGTGTAATATTTTTAATGTAGTTGTTGCAAAGTGTTAATTAATTAACTTATTGTCAACGTAAATTTCAAAAACAATTTTACTTGTGTTTTTAAATTTCTTAAATCTTGACAACTTTTGAAAGTGCTGTAGCGCTCAAAATTTTCATAAAACTGAATTTAACGAAAACGGTTGACTTCAGACCCATATAACCTTTAACATTTAAATTGTAAATTTCAAGAGGTATCCAAAAATCTAAAAATAGACATTTAAAATTTAAAAGTTTAAGTCTGTTTCTGGTTGAACCGGAAGTCGTATTGCAACGTCAATATTTTTATCGAATCCGGAACATACGATAACGGTCAGTTACCAAATTTCATTGGAATATTTTTAAAGGTTTTGTAGATCTTTGTTTGTTTCCATACTTTTGCGCATCTGTACTGTTGGTGAAGAGTACTTATTACTCTTATGTTTATTGTTGATAACTTAAGCTCTTAATCGTCTTTATAAAGTGGTTGGATCCTCAAACGTTGTTTTACGTAGTATACAGGTCTAGAGCAATTATACCACATTAAGAAACAAATAAAACACAACCATTTTAACAACAAACTCCTTTATTTTTCGACCGACTGTACATTTCTCGGTGGTTGGTTCCTAACTACCTAGGTACGACTGTCCAAGATTTTTGGTTCCCTGTTGTCATCCCCTTTTTATTGTAGTTGTATACCTGTCTTTCCTATAAGCACATTTGCGTACGAGTAATGTGTTCTACTTAACATGTACAGATTTATCAACAAATCGTTTGTTGATTGACGAGACCCAAATACTGACGTTTTTGGACCCAAGTTATGACCAGAGCTGTGGAGTCGGAATCGGAGTCGGAGTTTAGAAGGAATTTCTGGTCAGTAGAGTCGGAAAAAATGTACCGACTCCGACTCCGAGTACAACAAAAAATTGCGAGGCAAAATTTAAACTCAAATTTTAAATCATTTCTTTATATTTATTTGTATTTTTTATATTACATACACCATAACGTCCTAGTTTGTAATTTTGTCGGAGTCGGAGTCCGGAGTGGAACTACTAAAATTATCAGGAGTCGGAGTCGAATTTTTTTACCGACTCCGCAGCCCTGGTTATGACAGTAATATTTTAACGTTAATGTATTTTACTAAAGTTAAAATCCTCATAACTTGGCCCTTTGAAGTGCTACATGATTCAGTAACTGATCCATCAGCATTTGACATTTGTTGCAATGTTATTTATTTTAAGGTAATGAAATAACATTGATGTAAAATATAAACAATTGATGTCAGGGGGGATATCACAATATATATAAATTTTGCCCTTTTTTATGAGGAAATCTGGCGCCCCCATAACCTGGCGCCCCCAGGCAATTGCCCAGACTCGTCTAATGGTAAAACCGGCCCTGATTAATATATCTACACACCATAAAATGCGTCATGGATTCACCATACAAGTTCAATGTATTGTTTTGTTTGCTGCTGTATATTAGCTTACATCACGTTCTTCACTTTTTGATTGACTATATTGTAATTTAACCTTAATTATAAAATTATATACAATAACAATGATCTATTGGCATTATAAAAGCATAACATTGAAAGGCATAAAAAATAAGGCCGGATGTAACCTTGTTTACAACTCACTAGCCTTATATACGGGAAGTAATGTTATTTATTTCAGTTTCCAAACTAAGCAGACGACATTGCTAGGAGGGCCGACAGGTAACCTTTGGTGATGTCCTTAATCACAATATAAGAGATGAATAAATCATCGGTAGGCGTACCAAGTGAATCTCCTTTACATAAACTCAAGAGTATTCTTTAAAAATATTTTAAGGTTTATAGGTCTTGGGTGAATAAGTTTTCAGTAACGACAGTATGCACCGCGTAATTGTTAAAGCAACTTGTAAACATTGTCGTGACATTGTCGTTACTTTACTATCTGTAAATGTTACAAATTAAAATTACCGTGTGTATCAAAGGACATCACGATTGGTTTGTCACTTGAACAAGGTTTTCTGCTAACTTATATGATCGTGTATGTGATACAGACCATATTTTATGTTATCACACAATAAAAAAAGTAGCTGTATTAAAATACAGTTTATGCAAAACATATTTGTTGCTTAGATAATTATTTTGAGGATTTGAGTCAAGGCTGTTAGTTTAGAAACTAAATGAATAGCCGTTATACGTAAGATGGAAAACAAAACATGTACAAAGATTGTTTTAAATTTGAATTTGTGGTTTTGATAAGTGCCGTAACGAGGGTATGAAGCGCCTCTGGCAAGTGTATCTAACTTGCGCCCACTCCCTTAACCTAAAATTGATAAAAATTTTAATGTAACAAGTTAAATGTTACTATATGCAATATGTTAAATATTTAGTATTAACCCCATCAAAATGAGTTGCCTGTAAATCCAATTATGTATTTGTATAAATAAATAATGTATTAAATAAATTTTTATTCATATTCAATGACAAATAAATTAAAGAAATACACGATATAGGTGTAATATAAAATAAGATAATAAAAACATAAATAAGTTCAACATATTTTATGATGTAATTTTTATAGCTTTTTTATTTACAAACACCTCTACTATATCGTTATAATTTAAAGTTTTCATTCATCAAAACTTTTGATATTGTAAGGCTAGACGCTGAAATGCAATTAATTAGTTCTGCAACGGTTTGATCCGCGAATGACTAAACCGCACTTACATACGCAAAACTAAATCAGGAATACAATCTTGGTTTCCGGGTTTGGAACCGCGTCTTCTATATTTAGAAGTAGTTGACGTTTCGACCATTGTGTCTTGGTCTTTTTCAAAACGACCAAGACACAATGGTCGAAACGTCAACTACTTCTAAATATAGAAGACGCGGTTCCAAACCCGGAAACCAAGATTGTATTATGGATAACGGCCGCGAAAGCCTCAAGAATAAAACTAAATCAGGAGTTACATAAATGCAAGCACACAAGGACACGAGCAACTAAATTGTTTGGTTTCAACATGGATTTTTACGAATTGGCTACTGTGTGTGCTCTTGAGATAATTGATAAGGAGGGCGAAATTCGAACCTATACGACACAAAACAGTTGTACGAATTCGCACAATCGGTCAGTTTGTGTCTTGTTGTTGCTCAAATTTACAATTGTATGTAGATACATCAGTTGCATGTGAGCGCATTGTCATTTACAGGGTGTGTCTTAAATATTGCAAAAAATTCGGGAGGTGATTCCTTATCGAAAATTAAGAGGGGTCTTTCATATAATTTTTTTTCCCTAGACGTCTCCTTTCGAAGACGACCCCTGTTGATTTTTTTATCAAAACTTTTTAGAGGGTTGAATTTTTGCAGTTAAAATTTTTTTCTTGAAAGCTTGTTTTGTTTAGACACTTTTTTTACTTTCTAGTTTTTCTCGTAAAACCTACAGTTTTTGAGTAAAAAATAAAATAAGTAAACATGCACCATTAAATATTCCAATATAAAACGATTCATTTTGGTGGTTATCGTGGTTTTTTTATGTTTATATTGGATAGAATTGACGGGTGTAACTCATTTTGACGTTAACGCATCGACAACGCTAAAACGCCCGTCAATTCAACCAAATATGAACATAAACCATGGCAACCACCAAAATGAATCGTTTTATATTGGAATATTTAATGGTGCATGCCTACTTATTTTATTTATTACTCAAAAACTGTAGGCTTTACAAGAAAAACTAAAGAATAAAAAAAGTTAAAAAAAAAATCAAGCTTTCAAATGAGAATTTTTTATTTGCAAAATTTTAACCCACCAAAAAGTTCTGGTAAAAAAAACAACAGGGGTCGCACTTTTCAGCCCCCTGTGAAGGTGGGAGATTGAACCTTTTAATAAGTATAAATTATCTACCAAATATCATTCTCCACATTTATCCAAATTGAGAAATAAAATAGAAACCTAATTTTACCGCTCCCCTTTAGGGGGGTATAGCTCCGAAAGGAGACATCTAAAGAAAAAATTTTATATGAAAGACCTCCCTGAATTTTCGATAAGGAATCGCCACCCGAATTGTTTTGCAATATTTAAGAAACACCCTGTATAAACCAATGGTAATGACTCTCGCAACTAAACTGTTGCACAACTTTTCTTAAAGACAAATAATCGTGAAGGATGGTTTAAACAGCTGAAGATTCAATCCTAAGTTGATCCTATATTACCGCATAGGTAGCTTTGCAGTCATCTTCAATTATCTTTTTAACAGAAGCATATTTTTCGGTAACAGTCGTAGAAGGGCGGGCGTCCTGTTCCTTTTTGATGCCGAAGTGAACTTCAAATTCTTTATGCCAGCAATAAGTTGTAGCCAAGGAAGGCGTTTATTAACTAAAAGCTGAATATTAACTTTTCTTGCATTAAGTAGCGTCTAAACCCTTATTAAAATCCCAGTAAATCATTTCGAAAATACCCTTGAGTTCACTCAATTTTTTCACTACTTAATCAACTTGACTTTCACAATTAAATCTCAAATAACAGATAAAGAACTAAACAAATTAAGGTGCGGATTTTATGTTTCACAAACTAGTTTTGTTTATTAATAAATTCAGCGTACCTAGCCCTTAAATAGTAAAAAGTAAAATCAAATTTAAAATTTTTTAATAATTGGTGCACTTCGTAAAATATCGCGTGGATACTGATTTTTCCTATTTTTTCGTAACATAATTAGCAACCAATTAATAAAATTGACGAAATAAGTGGTAAATTTAGCCTAAAAATAAACACGTTTAGTGATTTTTATTTAGGTTTACTGTTTATTAATGTGCAAGAAGTTTAAACTTAGACTAAGTGTCCATGAGCAGGACTGGTTCATGGTTATTTGTCAGATTTTAGCAACTATTTAAGATTAAATTTGCACTTTCATTCAAATCTGATACGTCTGTCTTAATTGTATTAATAAGTACCCACCTAGAAAATTGATAGTAATTAATCTTACATTGTTTTATTTAAAATGTAAATTATTTTAATAAGGAAAAAGTTTGTGCAGTACCTATACAGGGTGAACCAAATTCGAATGTTTTACGGTGTATTTCGGTTATCATAATAGTTACAAAAATGTGATATCGGTCTCTTGGGCTATTTCTTTGAGATAAGAACTCCTGTGTTGTCAGAATTTTCATATCTCTTTCCATTTTGGCACTATAGACGAAAAATGAAAATTCATTGATGTGAATATTTACTATAATAACGTCTTTATTTATAAAAACAGAATAAAATATTATGAAGGTTTTTTTATTAATATTTTATGCTTAATTGCAAAGTTTTTAATCTTTTTAACGATCTTAAGGGATACGAATTGGGACGCAGTTGCGTAATTTTATTCTGTCAATACCAAAAAACTCTTTTGCTTTCATTTCAGTTGTATATATTATTCTAAAAGATAACAAGTTAGCTAGCTATTGTATTGTCAGGTAAATTCGCTTAAGTTAATAATTTTTTTTCCGACGACCACTATGTAAAGCGAGTAATTTCGCACGACTTACTACAACTGAAAATGACAAATTGCGCATGACACTGGAAATTGTGTGCAAAATGCACTTTGCACACAATTTCCTGCACTTTGCACACAATTTCCGCTACTTTACACACGCTAAACGCGCTGTCAAGCAAATCTAACCTCACAAGTGTCAAGTGTCACTAACGTCAAAAAAATGTTATTTTCACAACTTTTTTGCAGAATTAATGATTATTTGTCTAACTGGTCGTCGGAAAAGCATAGTGTACAACACGTGCTGAAAGAATATTTCACACGAGTATGACAGTTGAGCCACGAGCCGTCAGGCGAGTGGCTCAGTCATACTCGTGTGAAATATTCAACTTTCAGCACTAGTTGTACAATATACTATTTCATATTAAATTGATGATCAAAACTTGAATTTTTAGTAAAATAAATAGTCAAAATCAAAAGTTTTCTATAAGTCTGTGGGTTCCAGATTTGCTAAAATGCTTTTTTAAATCTGAACCTAAATGGCCTTATTGTCTTTGTTTTAGATATTGACTTTTTTTTTTGATTTGTAAGCATAAGAAAGAAAGAAGTGCAGTGTTTAAAAATAAATATTTCGTGTGTGGGTCTTTTAATGATATTTCTTTGATGTGGGTGTTTTGGGTCTGAATAATCTTGTTTGGTTGATATTTATGTGGGCGAAATTGTGACTAATACCATGTAAATAAAAACTTTCCAATAAATAATTTACGTTGATCTATTAACATCGTTATTTTAATAGGTATATCTTTTTGGGAAAAAATACTATCTTGATAATTTACTTCATGTAATACTGAAAAAAATACACATTGTGTGCTACATTATAGTGCTAAAATTATTGCAACAAATATCAAAATGTGATTGTTTTTTTAAATTCACACGCAATTTTTAGGTTTTGTAGGAGTTATCTTGTTAACCAAAACTACGATCGTGCCAACAAAGGGCATAACATTACTTAAGATGGACTTACGTTTGAGCAGGTAGATAGCTTTAAATATTTAGGAGTGATCATTGAGAAAAATGGGGGGATGGACAAGGAAATAAGCGAAAGAACAGCAAATGTGGGAAGAATATTTCACAGTTTAAAATCATATTTTTTTGGAAATAGAAAAGTCCCAAAACGAACAAAAGTAGAAGTTGTAAAAAAAGTAGTAACCGCAGCATTTTTATATGGAAGTGAAACACTTACAAACAAAAATAGTAGCCGTGTGAATGCAGTAGAAACGAGATTTATAGGAAAAATTCAATCAAAAACAAAAAAAGATCGAATCAGAAATAAAACATGTAGAGAACAATTAAAAATAAAATCAGTTGAACAAAAATACAAGAAAGACAGCTGGGATGGTTGGGACACATTTATAGAATCAGTGGCGGATTACCGCACAGGCGCATGAGGCGCGCGCCTCGGGCCTCGGCAAAAAGGGGGCCTCAGAATCGTTGGGTTCGTCATCCTCAAAAACCAAAATTAAATTTTTATTGTCTGTTAATATGAGAATTATAAAATAATAATTGTAGGCAAATTGTAATATCTTCTAAAACCTATTTTCATAGTGGGTATTGTGTAATAGCCATTGATGCCAATTTAAAAAAAAACATGTTAAATTAAACAAAATAGATAGCCAATTTGGTTCCAAATCGCCAAAACTTGCAACCCTGCTTGCATCTGATTACAATGCACTGCAAGCCGATGTACTGTACCTACAGGGTGGTCCAAATTCGATGGGATTGCATGGGTATCTCGGTTAATATTTAAGATAGAGAAACAGTTAAATTACCAAAAATGTGCAGTTTTTTGGGACAAACTCAGAATTGTTGTCAAATATATTCTATCTTTTCCGATTTTCCTTTGTTTTCACAACCTGCTTTTTGTTTCTCATCTTTAAAAATTTTTAAAAACCTTTGTAACTTGCGTATTATTGAAAATAAATACATCAACCCTAATATATTTGGAAAGGGAAAAAATAAGGAATTTAAATAGGTCATAGCCAACTATAGCTTCCATTTAAAAAAAGGTGAGTTTGTGTCATACCTTTTTAACGGCGAGCGTAAAATATTTTTTTTAGTACCTACTATCAAAATCTACATAAAAATATCTAAAAAAATAATCTTTATAAACTTTTTCGATATTTAAAACAATAAGGGAGATATGACACATTATAAATATAACAAAAAAACAGTTTTTCATTAATAATTCAAAAACCGGAAATGATAGAATATTTTTGAAAACTGTTCTGAGTTTGTTCTAAAAAAACTGCACATTTTTAGTAATTTAACCGTTTCTCTATCTTGACTATTAAGGGAGATACCCATTGTACTCCCATCGAATTTGGACCACCTGTACTGTATGATGCAGAATTTTACTGTGATTTTTTTACTTGAGATGGGATGTTTTCTTTTAAATGGGAATGTGATTTTTTTTCTGGTACCTGAGAATATTTTTTTGTTTCCGTATTTGAATTTTTTGTTTATGTTTTTGTTGGTTCTAAAAATAAAAAACGTTATGATTTTTCTGCATTGTTCATTTTAGTGAACCATCTTAATAGGGGGCCTCCAGATCAGGTTGCGCCTGGGGCCGCACAAAATCAAGATCCGCCACTGCATTTATAGAATAAAAGAAGATAGGTTAACCAGAAAAGCGTGAAGCAAGAGCATAGGGAAAAAACAAAAGAGGTAGACCGAGAAAAACCTGGCAAGACGAAGTTAAAAGAAGCATCAACATAGAAAAATCAAATGGTAAGAGATAAAAAGCTAGCACAAGACAGAGAGACGGGGAAGAAAGTCAGCACAACACCACTCAACAGTCCTACACCTGACGGTAGAGGGACTTAACGACTAAACAAATAAATAAATAAATCTTGTTATTTTAATTTAAAAAAAAAAAAAAATTATAACTGTGAAAATAGTTTTTTGTTTTTTAAATTCTGATCCCGTTTTTGTGCCTTTATAATTCGTGATCGCGTTTGTACAATTTTGTAAAATGTTTACATATATTTATTTGATAACATAAACCTTCACATATCCTCCAATTTGGTGTCGACAGTTTCTTACAGTTATTAGAAAAAAACAACTATAGTTAGTTATAGGTTTTACATATTTCTGCATAAATAATTACGAAACCACACCTGTAAGAATAAATAAGATGCATAGATATATTTTTTAAATTGTTTGATTATTTACTTGATTCATTTGTTAATGTAAATAAGTTTAATTAAACATTAATTTCTTTTATTCGAATTTTTATCCAAATAACTGAATCGGTGAGTGGAAAAAGAAAATAACTCCAAAATTCACTATTTTTGGGAAACAACATTTTTTTTTGTAGCTTCTTGTTTCAGGTTTACATCAAAACACACCATTGAACATTTGCCAGATACACTTTAAAAGTTTAGAGGATAACAAAATGCAATTAATTTTTATTTTTTCAATTAATAAATTGAACAGATTTTTTTTGGAGCTGGAATTAATTCCTTTTTACAATCAATGAAATTTTTATAATTTTTTAAAACAAAAATCCAGTTTAGCTCAAGGGCAAATAAAAATACATTGTATTTATAAGAAAGCAAACATTATATTACCAACAAAAAGTCATATTTCTATTTCATAAACGAAAATAAATGAATAAATACATAGTACATTATTTTTAAAATATTTTGGTCACCTCTTCTTAAACATTAAAATCTCTTCATTTTTTACATCATGAACCGAAAACTTTTTTTTTTTTTGAATTTTTTATTATGTTATTGTACTGCTGAGGTACATAAACCCTATCATGCCTCCGAACAACACGCTTGAAGAGAGTACTAACCCCAGGAGATTTCTTTCTTCCACTCAATAAAATATTTTCAACCTCGTTTCAGTGGTAACCATTAGGTACTGCAATTAATTCCTTCTTCTACTCACAAATGCGCTTAGATTTGTAGAACAAAATGGCTATCTCAGTTAAAAATGACCAAAACATGGAGTTATATCCTTTTTCCACTCACCGATTCAATTCTTTCCCATAGATTTTTTTGTATCTGTTAAAATAAGGACCTTTACTCTTGCGAATATTTCAAAAATCACTAAAATGTAGTGTCCTATGACTTTTTATTAAACTTTGTTTCATCTTGAAATTAGTTTTAGACCATGCACCAACTTTTATCAAGAATAAAATTTTCTGAGAAATCATAATAAAAATGTTTTCCATATGTTGCAGACTTTTTGAATGACGCTGTAGATAGGTGAAAAGGAGCAGAAGAATTTTGCTAAGTGATCAATACTTTGTTTTTAATCCAACCCAAAAACCTAAAATATTTTTAGTTTTGGATAACGTTTAAACTTCAAATGCAGTTGACATGTCAAAAAGTGTGTATTTTACTGACAAATGAGCTAAACCTCGATGGCATGTTTGGTCTGTTGTATGTTCACCAAGATAAAAATCGCGATCCGCGAAGGAAACAATTGAATTTTATTGAAATAATATTCTTTTAAGCTTTTAACAAATCTCCTTTTTTAATCCGTATCTTTAAAATATTTAGGTAAACTAACGTTAAAAGTTTTTAAACTTAAAGCAATAGGATTATTTAGGCCAGAGGTCGCCAAAGTGGTCTATATAGACCCCCAGGGGTCTATTTAACAAAAGTAGGGGTCGATCTGAGCCAGGGGGTCGATTGGGGGTCGAAGGAAAAACAATTCTTAATACGCAAATCAAACATACCTAACTGCGTATGTAAAATTTGCAGGGTTGGCTGCCCACTGGGTAACCCAATAAAACCCACCCGGGTTTAATTGGGGAAAACCCGCCCGGGTTTTTTTAGATTATATGTTTATTATATTAAATTTAAATATTTTTTTTAAATAGGCATATAATGTAGATACCCATAATTTAATCATTTTATACTTTTATATTTATATGTAATTCATTATAAATATAATTAGAAACAGTGAAAAATAAAGATTTATGTAATTTTTAGTAAATTATTTATTTAAGACAGATCAATTTATATATAATAAAAAATAAAGTTATATCTAACTTACATTATATTATTTATTTATATAATATCTACTAATGTACAAATAATTTATTAAACATACCTATAGTTCAAATAGAATAATAAATTTGATATTTAAAGTAAAACATAATTATAATAATACCAACTACAACTATTAATTGTTACCAATCTGCTGGTTCTAACCTTAAGTATCTGTATATCTGGACTAATTTCAGGGCTTTTTCGAACCCTAGTTTATTTCTTAGTTTATTCCAGCTCAGGCCATATGTGGAAAATATGCGTTCAATTGATGCAGAACTCGCAGGACAATTGTGCAGCGAAATAAAAAAATCGCAAAAATCCATGGGCAATTTTGTGTTTTTTGCACTTTTAACTTTTAATATCTTCCGCCATTTTGAAGCACTAAATTTATCGATCACATCGCGGTGAAACATCGATTTTGGGAAGTAATCAGTATCTTGAATTTTAAACGCTAAAAAATAAGTCAGGAAATTTGGATGTTTTTTCATCAGCCATTCTTCTGCAATGAGTTCATCTTCGCTGCTTAGTGATTTTCCCAAATAATTTGGGTCCATAATATTTGCTAAGTAATGTGCCGGTGTTAATGCACTCTGCATTCGTTTTTTAATTAATGGTTTGATTTTTGGCGTTGATAGTATTTCATTATTTATTAAACCGTACCAAATTTCAACGGCAATAGACAAAGAAACATTATCATTTTGTAATGCATCTAAAGCGTTTGATAAGATTGAAAACATCTGTAAAATATTGCAGGCATCCGAATACAATCCACCATTATTTAGTATTTTATGAATGCTATTATCGCATTCGGAATAATGTTCAGATCTAATTATAATTACTTTAAAACAGAACCTGTCATATAGGTTCACACAGGTCACCTTTTGTATATAATTTTAAATTACCTATTGCTGGAATCGTTTACAATTAATACCAGGTAGAGCTTCACAGGCAACAATCTTTAAGGTTGTCACAATATGATTCGTACAAAACGACAAAATAATGTTTGGGATCAAAAATATTTACAACTTTTGTATTATAACTTTTCTGCTATATCTCATAGCCACGGAGAAAAATTCATCTGAAAAAAGTTAAAAGTTCTCAATAGCGAGCGTCGAATTCTGGACACCCTGTATATGAAGCTAGACATTTAAAAAAAGATTGTCCTTAAAAACGTTTTATTTCGGTCGCAAACATTCAATTTATGCAAAAATTTGCGAAGGCATACGTTGTGGGACAGCCGTAAGTACATTGCGATGTATAGTGAATGCAAACAAATACATTTTTGTGTGATACATTTTTTTTAAATGTATTAAATACATCTATTTACTTGCTTTCTGGTGAAATAATCTAGTTACCCTACATACATAATAGTATATTTAGTTTGTACGATTATCACTTTAAAAAACCAATAAAACCCGGTTTTACGACCCAATAAAACCCAATAAAACCCAGCCCACTGGGTTTTATTGATTAAACCCGGGTTTTTGCCAACCCTGAAAATTTGTGAATGTTTTTATAATTGACTTAATATCAGTTTATGGCTACGTAAGGATTATCAGTATTTTTCAAATCTGCGACAATTAGAGATAAAAGAAGAAGACTTGAAAATATATACAAGTCATCTTCAAAAATTAAGCGACGATTTTAAACTGCGCTTTGTTGATTTGGAAAACATTGACATCCCTGAATGGATTATTGCGCCATTTTCCGCTCAAATTGAAAACGTGGACATCAACCTGCAAGAAGAGCTTGCTGAATTATTATCGGATCTTGAAGCAAAGACGCTTCTTAAAAATTTAACAATAAGCAAATTTTGGACAAATATAAATATAATGCAAAAATATGTAAAACTTTACGAAATAGTTCAGCCATTTATGCTGGCGTTTCCAAGTTCCTATATCGTTGAAGCCTGTTTCAGTCACGTAAATTCAATCTTAACTAAGTACAGAAATAAATTAAATGTGCAGTTTCGAGGGGATTTAAGATTAAAATTGACCAATTTCGAACCCAATATAGCGAACCTTGCAAAGAAACACCAGGCCAATGTTATAAAAAACAGGGTGCAAATAAAAACTCTGATCACCTCGTGTTTGGTATTCATGTAAGTAACATTTTTTTTTGGTGATAACATTCGATTTTTGTTTATTTTTTAGTATTTTGTAAATAAGTTGAGCTTCTTCAATTTTTAGTAAACTTTTCAATCTATGGTAGGTTTTAAATAATTTATATTAAATAGAATCTTGACAGTTTTATTTTCCACTATTTCGAATTTTTTAAAAAGTGAACTGTACAAGACGCCTAAGCAATAATTAAAAAACGCGTTATAGATTTTGTTTGAGTTATGTTGTTAACATAATGCTTAGCTGCTAGTTTGATCCTCTATTTCGGATAGGAGTCGCTTAATTTGAATTTTTGGTGTCAATCGTATTTGCCCTCCCTTTATTTCAGTACGTGGTTGCAGTACTGCATTGCACTGTAGAACTCAGATTGCTAATACAAAACAATATCAGTTTGAAACAAAGTAAAATAAGGAGCAAAAAATATTTTTTAAAGATTTCAATGTTTTAAAAAGTAAAAAAGTCTTATAAATTTTTCGCGGTCTCCCTTAAAATCCCTCACGGCCCCCAGAGGGCCGCGGCCCCCCGGTTAAGAATCGCTGCCCTAGAACACTTTCGCGAACCACCGATTGAGAACCGCGGAATTAGATCAACTGAGTTTCAGATGAAAATAGATAAAGCTTTATGTTTTGTTTTTTTTCTTATGCTATGCAACAGGAACTTTTAATGCTAAATAGGTACAAACACTTGATTTACTTTGAAAACAATGTAATTAACAGTCATTAAAAAAAAAGTTCATAAAGGAGTTGGAATATTTTTTGTCTGCCGGATGTAAGCGTAAGAGCACAACTTTTACCTTGGTGTTGTTTTAGAAAACAATGCATAACAAGAATATATGGATATCATAACAAAATCGTTCCATTTACGTCCGCTAAGTCAAGGCGTATGATTTCATTTCTAAATAATTCAGAATATCTGCGTGAACAAAACAAAATATTTTTGTTTTTAACTTAGTTGACGCATTTTAAATTACATTCTCGAATTGTATTACTCATAAAATTAATAAAAAACGGCTGAATTTGCATAAGAGTTTTATCAAAACATATTTGTACATGCTGAAACTTATTTGAATGAAAAATATTTTTAAGTGATGACAAATTGATTTCTAGAGCAAAAAATGAAAACGATACTCAAATGTAACTTGATGCACGAAATACGATTCTTGTACTACACAAATAGTCTAATTTTTTTTTACCATTTGCACGCGAATATTTCTACTTGTAGCAAAATTACGCGTAACACATAATAAACCATTTATTGGACCGGTAGACGCTTTCTTTTTTATATTTTTGAGCGTTAGACGCACATGAAATTAGAAAGATTTTATGATGAAAGTGGTATGCTAATTTTGATGATTAACATGGGGGAAAAGTTTATCTTAAAAGCTGTGTAATGTTGTGCTGAAATGATACCTAAAAAAGATAGATTTTTCATCAAAAAGGTAGATAAAAATTGTATCGTGTTGCGTTGTAGCGTAGACAACAATTAAGAAACCTGATAGCTCAAAATAGATGAACTGTCCTATGTTAAAATCTAAAAAGATTTATTTTGACACCCCGCCTGAGATCAATTATTTTATTTTACTTCAATGTTATTTCATTTACTTTTAATTAAACGAATAACATTGCAACAAAAGCTGATGCATCAGTTACTAAAACATGTAACACTTCAAAAGGACCAAGTTATGAGGATTTCAGCTCTAGTAAAACACATTTACGTTAAAATACTGTCATAACTTGGGTCCTACAACGCCAGCATTTGGGTCTCATAAAATCAACAAACGATTTGTTGATAAAGTTGTACATCATAAGGAGAACAAACTACTCGTACAAATATGTGTTTATAGGAAAGAATGACAAAAATGCAACTGCAATAAAAAAGGGATAGCAACAGGGAACCTAAAATCTTGGGACAGTCGCGCTGGGGTAGTTAAGAACCAACCACCGAGAAATGTACAGCCGGTCGAAAAATAAAGGAGTTTGTTGTTAAAATTGTTGTGTTTTATTTGTTTCTTACTGTGTAATAATTGCTCTAGACCTGTGTATTACGTAAAACAACGTTCAAGGGCCCAACTACGTTATAAAGACGATCACGAGCCAAAGTTATCACCAATAAACATAAGAGTAATAAGTACTCTTCCGCAACAGTGCGGCCTATGTACAGTACGGTCCGTCACATTATGTAGCTAATAAATTTTTTTCCCCCAATATTTAAAAGTTAAAAAAGTAAGAAAGAAGATACAAAACTATTTACTAGAGCAGGAATTGTCAATCTGTGGTACCTACATGGTACATGTACCACTAGTGGTATGTTACGTTGTTTCAGGTGGTACATAGAGGTGCAACAAAAAGACAAATACATAAATGTATGTAGATATGCAGTGCATTACGAATCAGTAATTTTTTCTTGCTTTATTATTTTAGCATATTTGGCTAAGATTTTTGAAAGTATGAACAAATTGACTTCCAGCCTACAAGATCCAAATATAAGCTTTCACTAAAACAGACAAAATAAAGGCAGCTGTCCTTAAACCCGAAAACAAAATCAACGAAATAAGAAAAAAGAAAAGATTGCCACAATGCTCCCACATTAGAAGAGTTAATCTCGGAATAACAATGAATAAAATACTGATTAACGATATAGAAAAATATTGCATTGGTCTTGTTAAGAATTTTGGTTTATACTTTTACGAGAATGTAGAAAATGAAAGCTGGAAAAGATATCCCTTTTCACTCATTTCGAAAACTGTGTGGGATAATTTTTTAGTTCAAGAGAGTGATCAATTGATAGAAATTTTATGTGATGGGAATCCAATAAATGAGTTTATCAAAGACAGCTGATGCAATTTTTGATAAAAGATAAGAGCTCAATGGGCAGTTATATCAGACAAAGTATTACAATTTGTAAAGTCCTTCAAAACACCGTATTTGTGTAAAAACTAGGATATTTTTTTTCAGATTTTACCTAAGTTAAATTACGCAATGTTAAAAATAAAAAATTGTTTTAGTGGATATAAAAAATAAAACCATGTAACACTTAAATCATCTGTAGGTCCATATTTTTTTAATCGAAATCCTGTTACTTTGATTTTATAGCTATTAATTTAATTTTTGGTTGGGTATTTTGAAATCTTAAAAGCACAAAATTGGTTTAATGAGACTAAAAATAATCTAATTAGAGAGATGAACAATCAATGGATATCCCTTCATGAATTTGTTTAAAATGGTGACACTATTGTACTATATCATAGTTTGTGGGGTATATTTTCGATAATTTGCAAACAAAACTTAGAGGCATAAAAATATTTACGTACAATCGATAACTTTCCATTGAGTTTTAAATTTGACTTAGATAGAATTTCATAACTAATAAATATTTTATATGCAATTTGTATTGTTTAAAACATTTAGTTGCTAATTAAAGGCGTCATTAACACTTTCTCTATCCATTATTATTTATTGTTGTTAAGGGTATTATTGTTATATTTTGCAATTTCATCGGTGACATATTTTTATCATGCTGATCAAAGAGAAACGCCTTCTTATTTTTTATTCCTTAGACGTTTTCTGTTTACCATCTTGCATGGTCCTTCCGGATTTCTCTTCTCTATATGAGGTAAATTGATTATTATTTTCACAAATTCTGTGTTGTTTATTTTTGTGATACTACTCCTTCCCTCTCGTCTTCTGTTTTGAATCTATTTGTGTATTTGTTTTATGTTGTTTTGTTGTGTAATAGCTCCAATTTTCGTGTTAATATCTTCTTTTACCTTCTGTTTTCATCTTTGTTTCCATTTCGTGTATTTCTAATATTTGTTTCAATTTTTGTGTTGTGTTGTGATAGATCTTGTTTCACCTGCAAACATGTAGGGTTAACTTTAGTTTAGGTTTAGTTCTAAAATATTTCTTGTTAGTTGTTACATATTACGAAAACTACATATATTGCTACTTTCAATGTTTTGTTGGCTAAATGGATAATTTCTATTGGCAAATTTTTATTGCCAGTAATTTTTATGCGGAATTTAGTGAGAAGAGGGAAATTACTTTCCTTATAAAATTTCTAGCACACCCTTTTTTTAATTTATATATAGCCTCATGGACATTTATCGCATCCTAAACTCCATCCTACTCTCTCTTGGGTATCTTTTTCTTTTAAAGTTTTTTAAGCATCGCTAGAGTTAATCTTTATGCCCATTTTTTTAAAACGTCCTCTTTTTCTCCTTCTGTCAAGTTTTTAATGATCCATTATCCTCTTCAAGTGACCATACAAACCAGTGTAATTGCTTCGCTTCTATTGTGTCTGTTAAAGTAGTTTGTACTTTATTTCTTTTCTCTTTATTTCTAATGCAATCTTACAATTGGTCCTGGCAGCATCTTTACCAATAATTCATTTCTTTTACATTTATTCTTCTACTCTTGTCTTTATTTAAGGTCTATGTTTCTGATTTGTATGTTGCAACACTCAATAAAGTATTTATATAGTTTAGTTTTTGTCTAAAGCAGAATTTAATTTGTTCAGATCGCCAAATGTTTTTTTTTCCGTTATTGCTCTACCTTTTCCAATTTTGTTTTAAATGTTTCTTTTATGCTTGCCATACTATTATATCAAGGTAACTTCTAAGTAATGTATTCCTTTGTTATTTTGATGGTAGGTACCTTTTTAATTTTTATTTTCTCTCCATTCAGTGTTTTCTGGATAATTATTTCTAATCCCCACATATCAAACTTTATTAATGATTTTCTTATCGTGTAGTCCATGTCATGTGCATCTTGTGCAAGCACTATCTCGTCTACAAACAATAAGATATGTAATTTGTCTGGTTATTTTTTAATTCCAATTTCTTTGTCCATTTTCTAAAAACAAGTAAAATTGTTAAACAAAATTAATTTAAATACATGCAACATAGAGGGGCCACCATTGTGATCTCGTAAACGGTAACAGCTACAAAGAAGTTTAAATTAGACTAAATGTTTCCCTTTCTGAGACCTATTCAGTGATGCTTTAATGTTTCAAAAAAAGTTTTATGGTACGCTAGATAATAAATAAAAACAATTTGGGCATTTTTTAAAATCGTTAATAACTCGGTTATATTTGATGGTACAAAAATAGTTTTGGGGAAAAAGTTGTCGATTTTTTACGCTCTGTAAAATAAAAATATTCATTTTTTTCCATATTGTTTAAATTTTTAGATAAATTTTCCAAGGGGCTTGTTTTTAAATGGAAAGCATAGTTGGCTATGGCCTCATGAAAAAGCATGAGTTTTGCTCTTTCCAATAACATAAGGTTTAATGTATTTATTTTAATATTTAGGCTCAAAACAATTTAAGTTCATCAAAAAATCCCTATGAAGCTACAGAGTGCAATTTAAACAGTATTGAAACAATGAATGTTATAATTTTTTTTTAAATGCCCATTTTGGTTTTTGTTTATTTTTCAGCGTGCCATGGAACTTTTTTAAAACATTATAGCATCAATGAATAGGTCTCAGAAAGGGGAACAATTTGTCTAATTAAAACTTCTTTGTAGCTCTTACCGTTTACGAAATCCCAATAGTGGCCTTTCTATGTGGACTACCCTGTGTAATTGATAATCACTTATCTTTTTTCAAAGGACCTCCTGTTAAAATGCTAGACTAATTTTAAGATTCTCGTTTCTTTATAAGTTGTAATTTTGTCATTGATGCTTTTGTTATTATTGCTATTATTAAACAATTATAATTATTGGTTTCGACAAGATATTCTTCGTAAAACAAATAATTTTAATTTAAACTTACACGTATTTATATTAATTAATGAATCACTAACTTATCAAATTAATAGTACCTAATTAATGATTTGTTACAGTTTCTACTGCAAAATTAATATGTAAATTTATATTATTTAAATAATTGAGAAAATTGGTTTTGTTATAACTGTGTGTCCATATAATAAAGAAAATTTATTGTACTAACGATGTAACGCGAAGTTGTAAAATACAAGTAACGGGGATGAATTTACCACACAATATTGTATGTACTATGAACAATTTAAATTAACAAAATACAACCCTATGTTTTTATGTTGAAATTAAAGGTTTAGGATTAAAAAGTAAAAATAAACCATTAAGTTATTTTATGGCCAACGTTGACTGTTTTTTAATGTCTTGGTGCAATGTCAACTGGTTTAACTTTTTCAATGCATAATGGTGAAATAATCTTATTTAAATTGGCGATGTACCATAAAGTATGTGTATATACCGTGAGAAACTTGACATTGCTATTTAAATCCCATACTTCCTATCTACTGTTTCCTTCAATTTTCACTTGAGTGAACACAAGAATTGTTGCTTGCAACCTTGATGCAGACTAGCGGAAGTCCAGTATGTGTAGTGTGTAGTATGGGTGATGCATTCAAGACGAGGAAGTAACATTGAACACTGAATATGGGTTAATGTCTTATGCTATTAATTAACATATAATAGCATAAACAATAGTGTTGCAATATCAAAATTTAGCGTGTTAAATTTGCTATGGATTTCAAAAATCAGGTCAATTCTAATGCCAATTTTTTTACGTAGAAAATCAGTATGACAATTACTGTTGGGGTGGAATTTCAAATGGTTTTTATTTAAATTAAAGCTTAATGAAAAAAAGTACTTTCATAAAAAAGTTGAAATTACGTAAAAAAAAAAAACAATGTGGTCTCTGCGGATTTCGAAACAACAAAAGGAGAAAGACAGGAGTGTGTACTTAGCGTATTACTTAATAGTCAATAAGCACAAAACTAAGATAATGGTTATCTCCACCAAAGAAAAGAAAATCAACATCAGACTTGGAAAAGAAATGTTAGAGCAAGTAGACGAATTTAAGTATCTTGGAATAATTATAAATAGTAAAAAAACACAAAAAAAAGAAATACGATAAAAACAGCAAAGAGGACATACAACGCGATATATAAAAATGTTCTGAATACAAAAGAGATATCAAGAGAAATAAAAATAACACTATAAAATACAATTTACATACCAATATTAACATATGGGGTTGAGAATTGGGTGTTGAATAAAGGACAAGAGAATAGATTACAGGCTGCAGAAATGCGGTAGGGGTAAGACGAGTAGATAAAATTAAAAACGAACACATAAGAGAAAAACAAAATGAAAACACTATAATGCAAAATAGAAAAAAAGAAATTAAAGTGGACAAGCCATATAATACGAATGGACAACACAAGATAAGTTAAGAAAATATGGGAAGCCAGAAAAATAGATGAAAACAGAACGGGACGACCTAGAACAACCTGGAACAACAGCGTTGTGGATATATTAAAACGTAGAGGAAAATCATGGGAGGAAACAAGAATACTAGCCGGAGACCGGAAAAAATGGCGTAACTTTGTTGAAGAGAAGTAATATGAAAAAACAAACTTCGACACCTACGGGTAAAAGAGGATAATGATGATGATGTAAAAATAAGCAAAGGAAAAAACAAAACTATGATCATAAGCGCGAAGGAGATTGAACACAATCAAAGTCTGTACGGGATAAAACTGGTACGATTAAAAACCTACGAGTGCATTTACACTGTAATGGATCAATAGACAAGGAAATAACCGAGAGAATAGGTTTAGCAGCTAATTCTAATTCTTGATTATGTTTTTCCACCCTTGGCCAACTATGACACATCTCTCCAGCTGACTCATTTTTCTTGTAATCTCTCTCACTTCGTTTGCTCATTTTGTTCTTGGTCTTCCGCTTCTTCTTGTTCATCTCATCTTCATTCCAATTTTACGTACCTACTTTCTGGCGTGGCATAATACATGTTCCAGTCATCTTAGTTTGTTTGTCCCCATCTTTTTCTTTATGTCTGTCACTCCTAGGCTTTTTCTGATTTTATCGTTGCTAACCTTATCAATTAGTTTATATCTATTCTTCTCAAAAATCTTATCTCTTTTGTATGTATCCTTTGTTTTTGCTTTCTTGTTAGTGTCCAAGTTTCTCAACTATAGGTAAGAATTGGTACGTAAACTGTATTTTTCACTCGAGTTTTAGTTTCTTTTGTGATCTTCTTTTCACTTATCAAGCATTTATTAATAGAGTCGTAAAATTTCGCCGCTGCAGCTATTCTGTTATTCAGATCTTCCTCCAAGTTACCATTTTCTGCAATTATCGTCTTTAAATATTTAAAATTTGACACCTGCTCTATCTTTTCTTGCCCTCTAGCATGATTGAAACCGTTACATGATTCTTCGTTATAACCAGGGGTTTGGAGCAGTCTAATTTTTTAATTGCTCTGCTCGAGCCCACTCCGGCATCAAAATGCCTGCTCCAGTTCCGCTCCAAATATTGTTAACATTTTTAAAACAAGTTTTTTGATTAAAAAATTTATTTTTAAAAACAAAGTTTTAATTTGATCGGATTTGTGGAAGTTGGTCAAAAATTGCAATATTTGACCCTAACAAACAAGTGACGTTAAATAAATGTTTATAAAAACCAATTATTGATCTTCAAAGGCCGAAAAAAAGGAGTATTTTTTAAGCTGTACATAATAAACTGGTGCAGTGGAACAACCAAAATTATTTGCTCCGGACTACGCTCCTGCTCCGGGCAAAAACCCATTGTTCCACTGCTCCGTGCTCCAGCTCCGTGCTCCGTTCCAAACCCCTGGTTATGTTATAACCATAGTCTTTGTTTTTTTATATTGATGCTCATATTGTATTTTTATATCTGCCCATATCCCCAGATTATTTTGCGTCCTTTTCGTTTTTAGCTAATAGCACCACATCATCTGCCTAGGCATTAATCATACATTAATTACAATAAAAATTAAAATAAAACATCTTAAAAACAAATGAGTACAAGTAAAATCTAAAAACACATTTTAAAGGGCTTTAAATATTTTGTAATGAATATCACAGTTTTTTCTCTGAAAATAAAGAAGTTATAGGACTGGAAAGTTATTGCTAAGAACACTCTGTGTTTAATATTGCCCCAACGTTTTTAAAATTCCGTACAGATATATCATTTGCATATAACTATGGACATATTTCATTATCAATGCAATTTTATGTTTATTTTAATACTTATTAGCATTTACTAAACTAAAAAAACAAGCATTGACGTAAAGTGAAATCCCAGTGTTTGTGTGATCAACCAATACCTAATCGTGCAAAAGTTTTAGCAAATACCGTACGATTGAGACCCACAGCTAATTAATTTCATAACGTCAGAACATTCATACATATAATTATAAGTGAATTTTTTCAGTTCGTCGAGCGGGTAGCTATAAATTTCCACAAGCTGCTTGTTGTTTTAATGGCATGAGGTACTTATAATAGTTTTGTTTCAAAATAAAATGTACAAGACACTTAAATCATTAATAATTTGAATAACGAGAATACATTTCATTGATGTGGAATGGTACCAGAAATCCTTGGAGCAGGGTCACTCATCACCAAACTTAAAGTAGGTCATGGAGACCTTGCCAACTGCGATTGTTGCATGTACCCGTTTACTGGGATATTTTATTAAAATATTTACGCACATACTGGATTAATAATCTGCCGTAATTGAGATTTATTTATACCTGTTATGTTAACGCAAACGATCATAATTCATATATTTTTTCTAACGATATCCGTTCGGCATTGGATATTCATGTTATTATCTATGTATATATTTCTATATTTATATCTTTGTAATTATATGTCATACGGTTATTAAAATTTGTCGGTATGATTTACCTTTTATTTTAAAAATGGACAGTAGAGAAAAACGTTTGCCTTGTTTTTTAATTTTTTTTTTACAGTTTAATTATATAATTTATTTATTACATGATTTGCAATAATTATTTAGTTAGCCCTAGAGGACACACGTTAGGCCTGAGAGGCCTATGTCATTACATTTTTTGCTGTAAATCGTAGGAATTTTAAAAAACTTTTTTGGCTTCTAGTGTACCTTCCTGAAGTTGGTAGAAGTACAGTATCTTGTATTAATTAAATAGTAAGTTGATTATTGTGCGTGTAGGGGGCGGCTTAGGCCTGTAAGGCCTAACGTATGTACTCACGTTGGTGATTTCATGCGGCAAAGCTTTGGTTTTTATAATCTTACTAAAGGATGTTGTACACAGGTCTAGAGCAATTATTACACAGTAAGAAACAAATAAAACACAAAAATTTTAACAAAAAACTCCTTTATTTTTCGACCGGCTGTACATTTCTCGGTGGTTGGTTCTTAACTATCCCAGCGCGTCTGTCCCAAGATATTAGGTTCCCTGTTGCTACCCCTTTTTTATTGAAGTTGCATCTTTGTCATTCTTTCCTATAAACACATATTTGTGCGAGTAGTTGGTTCTACTTATGATGTAAAAATGTATCAACAAATGCTGGCGTTGTGGGACCCAAGCTATGACCGTAATATTGTAACGTTAATGTGTTTTACTAAAGTTTAAATCCTCATAACTTGATCCTTTTGAAGTGTTACGTGTTTTAGTAACTGATACATCAGCATTTGTTGCAATGTATTCATTTAAAAGTAAATGAAATAACATTAAAGTAAAATAAAATAATTGATCTCAGGCGGGGAGAATAATTAAAAGGAAATCAAAGTGTTTAATACTGAATAAAAAATAAAATCGATACATTTATATTGTATAGCTTAAAACTATGAATAAATTTAAATGAAAGTAGTACATGCAACACGCAAAGCAAAATCAAATGATTCTTGTTTTTTTATGGATATAATGTCATGGTTGTTACAAACATAAAACATTTTTAGATCTTTAGCAAAAATTTGTCATTGAAAATTACCTATATTTGATGATTAATCGTAGGTCGCTTAAATAAACATTAAACAATAGATTAAAATATTCACGTGTCTTATTGTATTAAGAACATCGACTTTGAAACTATTTGGTAAAGTATTTCACAATTATATTTGTCCTACTCCTACATGATTGTACGATAAACAATGAGGGTACTAAGGCTTCAGTCATAACTAGGACTAATCAATACTTATCATTGAATTCAGAATTTTAAGTACTATTTTAGTGCAAAAAATCTAGTATGGCGTTCATGAAAGTTTAAAAAAAAGTTGATAATAGTCCAAAATTGAGCCAAATTCATTAAAAAGGTTAAAAATAACTAAAACAATCAACCGTTCCCGGTATGTTCCCTGTATGTGTAAGAGGACCCAGTTTTTAGGGTCATTTAATGAATTAGCTTTTATAACTTTAAGCGACTATTAAATGTTTATTTAACTTTTATGCCACACTTTCAATTATAAGCTAAGATCGCTTCTCCCAAAATAATACTCCCAAATTCTTCAGTCCTACGTCTCTGAGAGACACTTCAGAATAAAGCAAGAAGAATCTTATTCAGAAATTAAAGAAATTAAAGCAGGAGTTCCACAAGGAAGCGTACTAGGTCCGGTCCTATACCTATTGTATACTTGTGACATTCCAAAGTTAGAATGCAATACTATAGTGACCTTTGCCGACGAGACGGCTATTTTAGCAGTAGGAAGAAACAATATAGAATCATCCGAGAAATAACAAGCAACTGCCAATCAAATCAACAACTGGACAAAAACATGGCGTATAAAGTTTAATGAAACTAAGTCAGTACATGTCAATTTTACCATCAAGAGAATTGAACATGTAGTACCAATCAACTAAAATAATAAACAAATATCTTACTTCAACACAGCAAAATACTTAGGTATTACATTGGACGCTAAGCTACGAAGGTTCATGTAAAGAAAAGAAGGGAAGAAATAGGTATCAAATATAAAAAAATGTACCTACTAGCTAATCGGGAGGAATGTCTCCCTGTCCCTACATAATAAACTTTTGCTATACAAGCAAATTTTAAAACCTGTATGGACATATGGGACTGGGATTAGGGATTGCAATCCCGACCAAATTTTACGATCCCGGGATTTCGGGATTGAAGTTGTTTTAATCCCGGGATCCCGGGATCCCGGGATTATATATAATGTGAAGTATTTGCTTAAAAACTGAAGCTAATGTAGTGTATATACTTTTTTTTAGAATTGCAAATGATTTACATAAATATTGAATAATTTAGTAGGTAATTATCATTTATTTTTATTAACTTTTTATTTAATTTGTTTCCTCTATAATTTCTGTTAATAATAATTGAAAAATATATACATATATACATACCTACCCTATTATGTTTTATTATTATAGAAATAATCAAACTATTAGATATAACATTTGAATAAATGAAATATATTTGAATAAATTTATTATACATTAGAATACATAATTACATATACATAAATTTGCTGAAACTGTTAAAAACTCAAACAAAGCACAACTTTAATTCACCAAAAATTTAAAAACTATACTGTTGTATAAGAAACAAAAATTAAAGAAATTAGGATGATTATTATCTTAGTACAAGAATTTTTTTAAATTTTGTTATTATACATAAGACAGCGAGCGGCGACATAAACAAGCTTAAACTTGCAAAATTGCATCGTTTAACATATTCGCTTTCAGTAGATACCAACTATGAGCAATGTTTTTTACAAAAGAATGTACTTATAGTTAAAATTTTTAAATCCCGAAAATCCCGGGATTCTACATTTAAAATCCCGGGATTTTCGAGACCAAAAAGCGACCGGGATCCCGGGATCCCGGGATCCCGAATCCCGGGATTGCAATCCCTATATGGGATACAGCTATGGGGATGCACCAAAATATTCAGATCATCCAGAGATTTCAGAACAAAACACTAAGGAACATCGCTGACGCACCCTGGTACTGCAGAAATAGTGACATATGTACATCGAGACCCCAACATGGACACTTTAATCAACACCATTAAAGAAGTTTGCCAAGAGCCACGAAGAAAGGCTCCATCAACATGTAAACGTCGAGGCGATCCAGCTCCTGGACACTACAGGATTACTAAGAATACTCGAAAGGGTTAAACCTTTTGAGTTACTTTATGCATAAGTTTAAAGCAGAGACTGTGTGTTAGTGTGCACGTTAATAATTAGTGTACTTATATAATATTAGCAAACTGCTATTGGGTAAACCTTAGACTAAGTTTGAACATTATTAATTTAGGCTAGAATTAAACTGCTTATTGGTCTCAAACGCCAGATTGCATTGTCATAAACTCTACTAGGGTTTAAATTTAAAAAAAAACGTAAAATATTATTTCTTTATAAATAATAGATTTTGTGTTCGGTACATGAGTAAAAAATTGAGCATACAAGCAATCAAAGAAATTGGGTTCATAAATATTATATTTACAAAATTGACGTTTAAAACAGCAACGAATAATTGATATTTACTATAACAAATACTAATTTGTTGAGTATATATTGTATTGTAAAAGAATTCTTAAGTTGCAAAAAACATGCAACAAACAATCATGTCGAACTACATTTGTACATAATGTATTTAATTTATTTGTTTGTTTTTCTTTTCATATAAACAACATCTTATTAAATACTTAAACAATTTTATAATTTATTGTAAGTTTCTCAGTAGTAACCTTTATTACTATGCGAATATCACAAATGTTTTAATAATATATTTATAACAAATTAAAGAACCGGATTTGGCGTTAGAAAAGGATTATTGACTTGTGGTTAGATGACCGCTTTGGTGAAAACGGACAAGTTTAAAACATTATTTAATGTTATCAAACAATTTAGCAGTTATTGCTTTAGCTGAAATTAAAATATGCTCGTATTGCCGTCATATGACTTTCACCAAAAATGCGTATAGGTAAATAAAATATGTCTATGTCGTGTTCTATAGTCAAATAACGATTGATTTATAGAAAACCTATTTTATTTTATTGCTCTTTGAATGAGGCATGTTCGGAAAGCAAGAACTGTTTTTCTAATAAAAAAAAAACGATTTTTTTTACACCTTTTTGTTTTTATTATATTTACCATACTCTAAACCAGTGATTTCCAACCTGTACCCCCCCGTAGGGGGTTGCGAGATTATTGCAAGGGGGTGGGCACTTGAGCAGCTGGTTACTAAAATATCATAATATGGTATATTGTTTTGTAGCCTATTAAATAATTAAAATATAGGGCCAGTATTTATGAAATTAGAGTGTTACGAAAAGTAAGGGGGGCGCAACAATGATTTTTTTTTAATGAAAAAGGGAGGCGGAATAATCTACGGTAATGTTGGTACAAACTTCTTTTTTTTTAAATTTGAACAAATGTAATGTGCACATTTGTACTGGCATATATTTAAATTGAATCAGTTTAAATTTAAAATCATCAAAATTTCAATTAGCTCTGATTCTGAAACGTTTACTGCCAATGATCAATGTTTTTAATGATAAACAAAAATAACATTTGACAACAAACTGACAGTAGAAGCTACGGTAAAAATTACCATAGTTACGTATATCTTGATTTTGTGTTGTTTGGTTTTTTCTTTTTTAAATTATTTTATTCGATTTATTTTAAAATAAAACCCTTGATGATGTTTCTGAATGTAGTTTTTTATTCTGCATCCGAAAATGTAAAAACACACAGGTTGTTCCGTTAAAAAAATAAAGTTGGCGGCATTGCTTGCTTAACCGGAAATGCAAAACAATATCAATAAATGAATAAATCGTTTATTTTTGATCACGTATTGAAGTCAAATTTCAGAAAAAAAGCGTTATAAATATTTTTAATAATCCACCGTTTCACGATTTTCTGCAAACCCTGTATAAGTCCATTGTTGTTTGTATTAAAAAATGCAAGTTTATATTTTCAAGTTACTAAGGGATGAACATGAATTATAAATTTGCATACGGAGCGTTAGAATAAAACCTTTTTTTATTGTTCATAATAAAATTGTGCGTGTACAATGTAAAACGCTGTCACAGTAGTATTTATGTCTTAATATGATTGATTTACATACAATGCATCTATTAATTATATATCTACCAACTGCACGCCCTTCCCATATTAACTTGATTTTAATAGGATTAAAATTTAGGTTAATGTTTTAAACCTTTTAGATTTATAAATATTTATTACAATTGCCAATGTAAATAATTTATATAGGCCATAATTATAATATCTATAAGTCAAATCTTAGCTTAACGCACTGCGGAAACAACTTGAACTAAATAAGGATTTTTTTACAATTGTCCATGTAATAATAGGTAATCGGTTTGGATATGGAAGAAAAGTTAATCTACTTTTTAGTTTGATATATTTTAAATAAAATTAATTTATATGTTAATGTATTACATCTTTAGGATTATTCTAACTTTTGAATTAAAAACAATTGTAGATTACAGAATATTAAACAAAATTGTGAAGTGTAGTTTTGTTTATAGTACGGTACGAGGGTTTTTTTTTACATTCGCGGAAAGAGACGAAAGATGAAAGCGGTGAAGCTAAAATGAGCATTTTGAAGGCAAATTAGAAAACAATTTTTATAAAAGTCTAGAAAAATTAATTGAAAGAACATAACCGGGTGTAAATGAAGTGTGGTACACCCCTTTTTTTTCTTTAGTTTTGATTTTAGAAAAATGACATATTAAACATATGATATGAGCAAAAAAACGGGCTTTTTGAGCACACGCACACAATTGTTCCACTTCCGGTTTCGCCGGAAATGACCCCAACTTTCTTATTTTAAATAAAACACCCTGTATATTTTTAAATTTTTGGAAAGAGGAAGCGATTTTGGATGCAGTTGCACTAATTTGGTTAATTTTTATAACCTCAAATAATTTTTGAAACAAAATTGAATCTTGTAATAAGTGTGCCGTGACCTGCATAAATTAAATTTTATTATGTCAACAATTGTCCAAAAAACGTTTTTGTAAATTTTAAATGACATTTAGGTTACTTTAATCGGCTTTGAGGGTTGCGGAATCGTTTTTTTTTTTGACAAAAAGTCAATTTTTTAAATGGAACTATGGTGGTACAAGCGGTTATTTAAATGGAGCATCTTCTAACGAATCCATCGATACCAATAACTTGTATTTTTATTGAGAGTCTGCTTCAAAAGCTTCAAATTATTGTGAAGATTTATTAAGAGATCCTATTAATAAATTTCATTCATCTAAAATCAAAACTTAAAAAAAGGGGGTGTACCACACTTCATTTACACCCGGTATGTAGACATAGACACCTTCGAGGAGAATATATTGAAAAATAAAATTATAAACCTTGAATCATTCAGTTTTTTTTTTCTATTGAAGTCCGCAAATATAAAAAACACCCCTCGTATAGTAACTGCATTAATTATCCACAAATATTTTATTAATGAGATTCTTATTAATTTTCGCTTGTTTAACCTGAAGTGAAAAATGTTGTAAGTTTCTTAACGCAGTAGAAAAACTTGCAATTTAATTCTAAACGATGCAGGCATTTTAAAAGGTTGTTTTTTTTTTTTGCAGAAAAATGCAAAATGCTGTCTCCCATAAACCTCGTATTACTTAATTTGAGCTTGACATCAGAGTTATATGTGCGTTATTGAATAAAGAAAAATAAGTGGCCTATGGAAAGGTCACGATATCTAATAGCAAAAGTAATAAAATTGTGTTATGTATTAAACACTTTGTTAATTCCTGTATTTACGTGTTTTATTAATTGATGGAGAAAAATTATAGTCAATTATATACCTTTGGCTACTTTACTAAGTAAAAAACGAAATTTAATAGTTTATTTTAACATTTTTGCATGCAAAATTTATTGCGAATCCTGGCAATAAAACATGATTTTATTGACCGACTTTTGAAACCCAAAAATTCTTTGTAACCTCTTTTCAAACAACCGTTGTAAAATCTTATGCAGATTGACACTAATAAAATTAAAATGGCTTAAAATTACGCCAGAACGACGCTTTGTTAAATATTTGCGTTATATAATCGCTATATCACATTTCTGCCTGAAGACTTAGAAATTTCAAGCTGACGTTGAATTAGCTTTTGCTTAAGTAAGAGGTTTTATTTCATTGTGAATCGATAACACCATAGGCGGCGCGTCGAGGGGGCCTGGGGGGCCCAGGCCCCCCCACTTTTTTCAAATCAAAACTTCACAATCTTCACATAATTACGAGTATTAATAGATCCGACTAGGATTTTTTTTTCTGCACAACTTTATATAGTATAAAAATCATATATTCGTATATCGTATTTACAATTTAGCATTAGCAATTAGTGATTTTTACATCGGTTGGTGCGTTGGGGTAGGGTACATTAACAATAAGGGCAACCTACAACGAATGCAGTGACGCAATTAGGGGGTAAAGCACTTGTTAGTCTTGCGGTCTTGTTAAGGCGCATTTTTCTAGTAAGTATATTTAACTTGAAAGTGTAAATTCAGGATTAAACTGACCACATTATATTAAATTTTAGAATATGTCTAAAAAACAAACAAATGTATTTGCCTTTCTGGGCAAAGTCCAGAAAGATGGAACCCAACCGCAACCGTCCTAAAATTGTGCGACTGTTAACTGATTTGAATTGTGAAATAAATTACACCGATATTTAAGTTATAAATAATTTTTACAAGGTAACTACTGATAACAACACCTTAATTAATCAAATAAATATATATAGAAATATTTTACTGGCAGAAACAAACAATTTATTAAGTATTGAGAAATTTGCGGAAAAATGTTTAAACAATGAATTAAAACAAATGTTATTTTGTGTGTGGGAACTTTTTGTCCTGTGTCCTGTGTCCTGTGTCGTCTGCCTCAGCCGAGCGATTTTTTTCCACATTAAAAAGACTAAAAACCTATCTCAGAAGTACTATGGGCGATGAACGATTAAATGGCCTGGCTTTATTGGCTATAGAACAAGAAACTGTGGCTGACATGATTTTAAATGAATCGCATTTAGAAAAATTAATTAATAATTTTATTGCTAATAAAAACAGAAGAATGATGTTTTTTTAAAGATATATTTTGTTGTTTTTTACTATTATGAAGGGTATATTCTTTGTTTCTTAGTTTTTTAATATTTTGGAACTTTAAAAATTCTTTTTGTTAAATAATATCTACTTATTTTATTTTTGTTACTTAATATGGTTTATAATAGTTTTTGATATTTTGGAGCTTCAGATATTATATTTGTTAAATAATGCTTATTTTATATTTTTAACTTAATGTGGTTTATTATAAAGCACTATTAAGGTAAACCCAGATTTGTTTTAAAATAAAGTGTAGGTAATATACATGGATAAGTTGTGCCCCCCACTTTTTTAGGTCACGCGCCGCCACTGGATAACACCACAATTTATGGATAAAATTAAAATTTAACGATTCAAAATTATTTGTTGACTTCAGCATCACAGCCAAAATAATATATTTATTCACCCCTATCAGCCCTGTCAACCGTGGAATTCTTAAATTTGGCTACTAAGTTTTATACAGGATGCCTCAAATTCGTAGGTCAACATGGCGATCTGGCTTACCTGAAGAACTACGAATTTGGTTAAACTGGGGTTATGTTACGTATTATTGTAAATTATTGTAAGACTCTTATTTCAAGAAAAAAAGAAGTAGTAAAACACCAAGAACAAAATGGAAAAATGAAGTAAGGCAAAGACTAATAGAAAACGAAGTCGGCTAGAGAGATGTGCCACAGTCAACCAACGGTAAAAAGAGGGGAAAAACATAATTATAAGAACTAGGGAAATATTCCTCGACATAGGGTTGTCAACATTGCGCCGATGCTGACCCAAAGTAAATAATTTTTGGGAAGGAGAGTCGAAGGGGGGTTAAATAAAATGTTTTTTTGTTGCATAATTATGATTAATTTTAAAATTTATTCTAAATTTTCAAACAGCATAGCATAAGGTCAACTCACACCGGCGCGATCTCAAAGCGGGCGCGGCGCGGGTGCGATCGCGTTCAAATGTAACCCAATAATATAAATGTACCCTTTCACACTGGAGCGATCAAAGTGCGGTCATGTCGCGTTCTACGACGCGGTAATGTTTTTTTTTTGACATCTGTCAATTTTTGTCTAATCTGTAATAATGACTACATAATGTCTGAAGAATTAATAGAAATTGTACAACACTACAAAATTCTATACGATTTATCCGACCCTGATTATGAAAATATAAGAAAAAAAGATGAAGTGTGGACAGAAATTGGAGAAATCCTAGGAATAGAAAGTAGGTAATACAAATACGTTGGTTGGTTTATTTAAATTAAAATACATGTTAAGCATATTTTTAAATGAATAAAATATATTATGTACTATTAATGTTTTATTTCCAATAAAATTGGAATATAATATATGTATAATATAAATAATAATAGCATAATAATAATCAAAAAGTTATGAACTAGTAGATGAACAAATGTAAAAGTATAATTATAATTAATGATATTATATGTATAATAGAAATATCAATCAAAAATTTGAACAAAAATCATATAATTTTACTTTTTTACAAAAGTGGAAACATTTAAATCATTTTTTTTTGTTCTTTTTGCAAACTTATTAACTATCTCATCACAATCAACAATTTTAAGTAAATCGCTCTCTACATATAAAATAACCATATTATTTAGTCTTTCTTCTCACATTGAATTTCTTAGATGATTTTTTACTCTTTTTAGACAAGAAAATGAGCGTTCCACCGATGCGTTTGAAATTGACATGGTAAACAAAATAAATTCCACATTTGGAAAAGTTGCTTTCATATCTAATGCTTTTTTGTATATTTTATTAATTGATCGCTTGTCTTCTAAGTCTAAAGAGATTAAAAACTGTTCCAACTCATCTTAATTATTTGAATCAATGTCATCTTTATACATTTCTATTAAATTATTAACGCATTTTTTCTTTTCTTCTACACACAAAGTAAACGCAAAACAAACTTTAAAATTACTTATAAAATTTTCATAGATTTACCCGCGTCTGCTTAGTTCTGCTATTAATTGATCGCATATGACGTAGAGTACATTATGTAAAAAACTTCCTTGTTCGCTTGCGATCATCTTCAAATATTTTATTTGTTAGTTTTTTAACTTTTGATTCAATTTCGTTGAAATTATGTCTAATGCTATTATTAATAAACATTTCTAGACTATATATCAATATATAAATGGTTATCGCCACCGCGCCGGTGTGAGATATCGTGACCGCCCCGCGCCCGCGATCGCCACCGCGCCGGTGTGAGATATCGTGACCGCGACCGCGCCCGCGCAATGCCCGCGCCCGCGATCGCCACCGCCACCGCGCCGGTGTGAGTTGACCTTAATTCTCGTTCATTGTAAATCACAGGAACTGAGAAGTAAAACTTTATTTCGAAATACAAACTTCTACAAGGCATCTTATACTTAATACCTTTATTTTTATTTAGTCCCTCTGCCGTCAGGTGTAGGACTGTTGAGTTGTGTTGTGCTGACTTTCTTCCACGTCTTTCTGTCTTGTGCTACGCTTTTTTATCTTCTCATTTTTCTATCCGTTGTCGCTTAATACCTATTGCTTACAAACTATAAAATAAAAAAAATCTTAAAAATCCTGTTATTGTAAACGAGTAAACTATAAGCGAATGACTTTCTTTAAGAATTAGTAATTTTATGAAACAATAATGCTGGAAAATTCAAGGAAAAAAATAAGAAAAATAACTGGAAGATAAATGGAAAAACTTCAAAGAAACATTGTTAGAGAGCTGCGGAAAATCCAAAATACCGGACACAACCATGAAAAGAACAGAATGGGGGACTAGAGACAAAAAAAAAAACGAAAAATGGAAAAACTATGTAAATATAAGGAAAGCAGATGATTACAACAAATACAAAGAAAAAAGAAAAGAAGTCAAGTTGGTACTAAGAAAAGCAAGGGAAAAATCATGGGTAAAGTTTGGGCAGAACAAGAAAGAGAATTGTAATAAGAATCTAAAGTTGTGCTATGGCACCTTAAAGAGCTAAGAAAGAAAAAAAAATGGGATGAAAAACATCTTCTTAATCGGTTCCTCTTGTACCTTTCTGTGTCGAAGTATGCTTTTCTATTTCTGTATTATGTTCCTCTTTCCTCCTTCCTATCGTTAGCTAATTATGGCACATCTCTCCAGCTGGCTCATTTTTCTTCTAGTCTCTGCCTCACTTCTTTTTCCCATTTTATTCTTGGTCTTTCTCTATAATATTTTTTCCCCTCCACCTTCATCTTCCATCCTATTTTCGCGTATCTACTTTCTAGCATTCGTAGTAGATGTCCAACCATCTTAATTGTTTCGTCTCCATCTTTTTCTTAATATCTGTTACTCCTATATTATTTCGAATTTTTTCGTGACTGATTTTATCAATCAGTCTGCACACATGAGAAACATAAAAGATAAAAATGAAAACATAATTACAAATAAGAAAAAAAATTGGAAAGATCGAGACAATACTTTAAAGAGGATGAAATAAACGAAAGATACAAAGTAACGAATGTAAGATGCTACAGAAGATCAGGAGATAACGAAGATTACAATGAAAGAATTAAAAAAATCAAAAGCAAAATAAAAGAAAGGAAAAGCCGCAGGTAAAGATGGTATTACATCGGAAATGATTAAATACATGAAAGAATAAGGGAAAGATGCACTAAGTGCTCTATTGAACGAAGTAATAACATCAAGAAAAGTACCAAGGAATTGAAGCATTGGAATAATTTTACCATTATAAAAAAGGGGACCAAAAGGATTATTCTAACTATAGAGAAATAACATTATTGAGTGCACCAGGGAAAATACTGGCAAGATTAAAAAAAAAAAAAGAAAACACACTAGAAGAAACGCAATTTGGTTTAAGAAGAGGAAGGAGTACACAAGACCCAGTCTTTATATTAAGACAAACAATAGAAAAGAGCTTAACAAAAAACAAGGAAATACATTTATGGTTTATAGAATTGGAAAAAGCATTCGATAAAATCAAAAGGAAAGACGTATGGAGGGGCCTAAGAAGGAAGGGAATAGAAATAGAAACAATCGACATAATAAAAGCGACGTACGAATAAACGGTAAATACTGTAAGAACCCAGAATTAAGAATCGGCAGTTTGAAACAAAAGAGGGCTTAAAACAAGAATGCGTGCTGAGTCCATTATTATTCGCAGTTGTTATAGATGGCGTAATTAAAGAAGTAAAACAAAAAATTCTGGAAAATGTAAAAAATAAACATAACTGAACTAATGTTAAGAGACGACATGGTCCTAGTCGCAGAAACAGAAAAGAATCTGCAACATAATCTAGGAACCCTAAGCCAGGAATTGGGAAAAATCAATATGAAAACAAATATAGACAAAACTAAAACTATGATCGTTACAACAGAAGAACAAAGGGCATCACATCACTTTAAATAGCCTTAGGTTGGAACAGGTAGAAAGCTTTAAGTATTTAGGAGTGACCATAGAAAAAATGGAGGAATGGACAAAGAAATAAGCGAAAGGACAGGCAATGTGGTAAGAATATTTAACGGTTTAAAAACAATATTTTTTTGGAAATAGAGAAGTCTCAAAACGAACAAAAGTGGAAGTGGTAAAAAATATAGTATCTCCGGCACTTTTATACGGAAGTGAAACATGAACACTCACAAAATAAAAATAGCAGCCGAGTGAATGCAGCAAAAACGAGATTACTAAATAAAAAAAAGAAAAAAAAAAAAAAGATGGAATCAGAAATGAAACATATAGAGAACAATTAAAGATAAAATCAGTTGAAACAAAAATATAAGAAAGACAGCTGGGATGCTTGGGTTAAAATTTATAGGATGAAAGAAGAAAGGTTAGCATGAAACAAGAGCACAGGAAAAAACAAAAGAGGTAGATCAACAAAAACCTGGCAAGACGAAGTCAAAAAAAAAACAGCGATGGATAGAAACATGAAATGGAAAGACATAAAAATCTCGCACAGGACATAAATACATGAAAAAAGTCAGCACAACACAACTCAACAGTCCTACACCTAACAGTAGAAGGACTCATGACTAAATAAATAAGAATGAAACAATATATTTTTTGTTTCCTAACACAAATTTAAAAAATTGTTGATTTAGAAGATAAATACGCTGGTAGGAAACTCAATTTAGAATAAAAAGGTTAAATTATCATTTTTTAATTCTTTTTTTTTTAACTTTGCGCACTGTTTAAAATGTTTTCTTTGAAGTTAACCGAAGAATAGTATTGAAAACCTGAAGCCCGAAGAATAATCGCCAAACCTGAAGCCTTCGAGTCAAAACGATAGGGTTGGCAACCCTACCTAGACACCGAAAAGTACAAGAGAAGAAATATTTACATGCAATTTCAAAATTGTTATGTATCAATATGGACAAATAAACATTAATAATGAATAATACAACTAAAAGAGAACTACCTATATAAAAAAATGTTTTCAATAATATATTTTCGAGGTTTAGAATGTTCGTGGTAATTATAAGGTTTTAGCCTTAAAAAAATCGACATTAAAATTAGTGATATTTACATCCTTAACAAGGGATTGAACATGGCCCTGAAATGAATTTAATATTTTATATATATGGAATATATAACAGCTTCTTGACATTTCTTGAACATAATAGGTCACCCATATGTTACAGTTTTAATGCGTTATAATTAACAAATGTATAAAAGTTATCGAGATCCGTGAATTATATAATATACAAAATTTTGCTGAGAAATAATTTAATGATAGCCGCGCCTTCCTCACGTTTTTGGACAGAATATTTAACCGTTGGTATACGGATGTCTCGGAATTTATCGATTTTGCAGGTGTAAAACCCATACAAAACTGACTAGATTAATTAGAATCCTTTAAACTTGCAAATGTTTAAAATGCTTAATATGTATAAGAATTTCTTCCTAATCTAAAAAAGCCACAAACACAAAGTAATTAAGCGTACGGTTTCATAAAGATAAACAAACTATTTTATTATTTATTACTACACAATTCTGTTAAAAAACCTTCGGCATTTTATTGCTGCGAAACTGATTTGGATGGTGTGATGGAAATTTACAGTTCAAGGATCATATTACGTGTGTTTACTATAATACTTACACACCAGTTAATTATATGCTTTATTACGAACACATAAAAAACGACCGACAATAATTTGTGTTAGTTTATCGCTTGTTAGTCACATTCATATCGGATTTAGTTTATTTTACCATAATTGGCATAAATGTAACACGTAGTAAGGCTCTTATTCCAGTTATCATAATGTTCTTTGAGCGTTTTGAACTTTTAATGCACCGCTTGCTATGTTTTCGATGAAAAACTAACAAAAATGCGTAGAAAACACAACGATATGTATTGAATGGAGGATGGAGGCTAAGGTCGAACGCCCACCGAAGTTTGATGACAAATATTAGGTATGTCACGTTATTTCAAAGTGATTTAATTAATCACAGAAGTCATGGAAAAGCTTTTAAAAGCGGTTTACTTCAAAACCAATTTTAAATCCAGTCTAAGGAAACTGTTTTAAAAAACAATTTTTTGATATTAGACATTTTAGCGTATTAAGGAGATAAAGAAGAAATATTTACATAGTGTATAGGATGATTCAAATACAAAGTATTTGTGGGGTATTTAAATTACTATAATACCTAGTAAAAATCCGATTTAGGTTCCTACTTTTTAAGATCAATTTAAGATAAATTCATTTATCTGTGTTACAGATTTGTTAAAGCAATTTTAAATTTTTCGCTATGAGCGAAAATTGAGCTTAGGGTTTCTCACAGGAATGGGGAGTCGGCAGAAAGCTGAAAGGTGTAGCTTTGATAATGTCATAATAGTATTCACTTTAAATCCAATCTCAATCCTCTAGAGCAGCGATTCTTAACCGGGGAGCCGCGGCCCCCTGGGGGACTTTGAAACATTTTAAGGGGGTCCGCGAAACATTTATTAAACGTTTTTACTTTTTAAAATATTTAAGTATTAAAAAAATATTTTTTGCTCCTTATTTTACTCGAACCATCGGAGAGATATCTTCTTAAATAAATCGTAATATTTTTATTACTACAAACTAGGGGGCCGCGAAAATATTAAGGGGGCCGCGACTACTAAAAGGTTAAGAACCACTGCTCTAGAGAACCACAAAAAGGACCAATAAAATTTACTTTATTGTAAGTCAAACAAATAAAAATGAATGGCTTACGTACCATTTATGAGACAGGGGCCCAACTCATATGACTGAAGAAAGCTACATTCAGTGCTTACGTAGATATGATAAAAATGTGTTCCAGAGCTGTTATAGCGATTGTGACAACTTGCCCCTGTGACAACTAGCCCCGGTCTCCTCTATTATGTGTTCGTAGAAAAAGTAAGCTACATAACACGAGTTGTAAAGCAATTACGCACTCGCTGCTACGCGATTCCATGCGCAACTTTTCGACTCGTGCGTAATATGCTTCTTACAACTCTTGTTATGTAATATACTATAAAAACAACTCCAAAATGTAATACGTTATACATTTTGCTCTATGATTATCATAAATAATAAAATATTATTGGTGAGAGAAATATACTTTTGAGAAATAAAACCTTGCTGTTACAATTATATTTTAATGACCACAATAACATAATGTTTAAAATGAATTTTTGTAATATGATTTAAGAAAACTAAGGTGATACATGTTTTGGTCACTTAAGTCTTGTTTTTAATTTATTAATAGAAAGTCCTGTTGCAGAAGACTACTGATGTGGGTGAAATCGTTTTGAAAGCATCTAGCAGTAAAGAGACCGTTTTTATCAACAATTCATTTTTACGCTATTTTTCTTCGAATTACCAGGGTACACAAAAATAGAACTGTAAACGTGTTTTGACGAAATAAACATTCTTGTGGAGACCGGGCTTTTCTCTACGCATACTACGGGTGTACATAATTTGTTATTGTCATGTATGGTTTTTATAAGGCAGAAAAACTATTTTTAAATAAGAATTAAGTTTTACCATAATATAATGTTAGTAAAGAAATCTATAATGAATTATAATATAGTATTATATTACAACGATCTTAAATCAAATTAAACGAAATTCACTTTTTTTAAATGCCCGGGATAATAAGTGCTCTATTTTTAGAGAAATTATAAATGGACCAGAATTCCGGGATGCCGGGAGAGAAACCTTAATTTTAAAAATCGTCCATAATTTCCTCATTTTCAAAAATTGAACAAAATGTTATTTGGTTCTTTAGTAAAATTTGTGTTACAGATTAATTTCTGTGATATAAAACAAACTTATATTTTTTCATATAGCACTTATAATGGAATATGACTTCATCGAAAGGAAATTTTTTTCAGCATTCTCAAATCATATTTATAAGTGTATTACTTGTGCGAGTACACGCAGTCATTATTTAAATTTAAAAAATAGTGGCAAGAAATTAATATAATGTATACTACTGTGTGCTTATCAGCTTTTGTTTAAACTGTTGTGTGCATAATTTTTAGGCTATTAGCACGAATATGCTGCTGCTTATCAATTATTATCAAGTAGGTGACGATATATTGTAAAAGTCGTAGTACAGGACAATAATTTAAACAAAACCCTGCGTGAAAAGCACATGCCGTTACTTAAATTAAACTTATAGTAGTTTATTTAGAATTTAAAACGAATTTGATTGTATCGGTTTTTGCTAAGGTAAATTTTATTAATAAAAAATAATTGATGTGGTGTCCAGTACTTAAACTAACTTGACTTGATAAATTTTTGTCAAATGGAAGTTTATCTAGAGAGATTTTGTACTGTAATGTCAAGTTAAATCTTATAACCACATAGTCTGGTATTAAAACCAATTAAACGATATGCAGAGTTAATGTTTTGTTAAAAAAGTAGATAAATATAAACTTATTTATCTTTTTTTCCCTCGGATTTTCTGTCGAATAGCTACACTAGTTTCAAGAATGTTGTCGATGCTTCGAAAAAACGTGAAAGATTTTTAATTGAAATTATTTATGTTAGTAATTAAGACAAACAATTAAAAAGAGCATAATCAAACCTAATAGCGTTTTATAGATTTTGAAAAGGTCTTTCTAAAAATTGAAAGGAAAGAGGCGTATGGAAAACCTTGAATAGAAAATGACTAGATAAAAAAATGTATGTACTTAAGTAATGTATGAAAATACTGTGGATATTTATAAGAACACAAAATGAAGAATCTACAAAGTTTGAAACATAATATGGTCTTAAACAAGGATGCGTGCTCGGTCCATTACTATTGTCAATCGTGATGGATAAAGCAATTAAAATAGAACAACATAAAACGAGATAATTAAATCTAGGTAACGGGAAAATGGAAAAATAATTGAGATCATGTTCGCAGATGATTTGGTAATAGTCGCGGAATCCATCAGAAAAGAATTTTGAACAGAACCTAAACATCACAACCAGAAAATGAAAAATATCTTCATAAAGATAAATGCAAAAAAAACAAAAAATATGATTATTGAATCAGAGGACAAATTACACACAAATCTCACTCGAAGGATAAAAAGTGGAACAGATCGACCACTTCAAATATTTAGGAGTGAGTAATCATGAACAAGGAAATACATTATAGAGCAGGAAAAGTTTAAAAATATATTTAAGAGTTTAAGAACAATATGTTTTGGAAACAGAGAATTCCCAAAAGGATTAAAAGTTTGTGGTAAAAAAAGTAACCACAACACTTTTGTACGGATCTCAAAGAGAAACCGTGTTAATGCAGTGGAAAAAAGGTTTCTGAGGAAAATTGACGAAAAAAATAAAAATATAAAATGAAAAGGCACTAGTAAAAAATGAAGCCGACTAAATAAACGTCCAAGAAAAACAGCTGGTTGGTTGTGTCGCACAAACAGAATGAAAGAAGAAAGGTTAACCAGAGACGCTTTCGAACAACACCACAAGGAAAAAAGAGAGGGGGTAGACCCAAAAAAGCTCTCAAGACGACGTGAAAAAAGTTGCAACGGAGAGAAACATCAAATGGGGGGATATAGAAAAACCAAAGTCAGTGCAACCTTGACTATGAACTATGATAATGCAATTCAACAATCCTACACCTAAGTTAGATCTACTTTAGGACTAAATAAAAACAAAACACATATACCGGGTGTTTCAGTTTCATTTTCGCACCCCTATTTATTTGTTATTTTAAAAGGAAACCCCTATAAACCTTATATTTTTGTTAATCGTGAAAAATGATCTATCGAATGACGTTCAAATATTTTTCTTACGATGAATTGTGTCAGACTGGCGATAGTCAACTTTTTTTTTTGAAATAACATGGTATACTTTTTTTATTGATTCCGATAGAAAATTAAATTCTAAATCCAATAGTGCATTAAAAAAATAAGCATACGTAGAACAAGTTTTGAGAAAAATGAATTTTAAAATTATTTATTATTTTTCACAAAATCGTTATATTTGACTAAACAAAACACGTTCGCTGTAGTAATTGACAGTTTATAACTTGTTTTATTGATTTAGAATTTATTAATTCTCTATCAGAATCAATAAAAAAAGTAGGTACCTATATAATGTAATTTCGAAAAACAAGTCTAATATATTTCATCGTAGAAAAAACATTTAAACGTCATTTAATAGAGAATTTTCCACGATTTACAAAAAAAAAGGTTTGTAGGGGTTTCTTCTAAAAATAACAAAGTTATAGGGGTGCGACAAACAAACTGAATCACCCTTTTATAGACCAAGTATTAATCTTCTAATTTTTTAGTTAATCTTTTTTGCAGTCTAAACGGACAAAGGTTGATATTGTTTATTGCAGTTTCCAATTTAAAGTAATAGTAGTAAAAATATCTATCGAATTCATCGCTATTAAAAACAATTTCGCCAAAGACCGAAGGTTAAGAACGTTGCTCTACGCTACGGCATAAAAAAGTATGAAAGCTACGTATTACACATGCATAATATAGTTTGGTTTATAACGCTGTTCAACTCGTATTTATTTCGATTGACAGAAATGCCACCCATAAATAATAATAATATGATATGTAATCAAATAGAGCTTACCGACTTTACTACAGTAATTACGTCAGTGTTAACAGATTTATTCTTAGGGTACTAAACATGATTTGTAATATATTGCTTGTGTAGGAGGTTGACAATTTTTCAAATCTTTGTAAGCATTTGCCGCATAGTTCTTATCTCTAGTTACTTACACTGAGGCAGGTAAAAAATAAAGTAGATCACGATTAAGGGATTGTAATAGCGTCGCTAAAAATTGATGAAGGTTAAGAATATAAATATGTGGATCAAGAGCTAACAAGGAGTCGGAAAAGTGGGCCCAGAAGGAAACCTGGAAAAACCTCGATCCGACTAAACGTGTTATGATCAAAAAATACCCGGATTCTCATATCTCACTATATTTAGTAGGTGAAGGGAAAAATAGTTAAGGTATTGTAACATATTCAGTTGTGAGTTTATAACCGTTAAGCTACGTATGAAAAATCGATTCGTTTGAGAGTGATAGCGGTTTTTATAATTCGAGTTTTTGCAACAGGGCAATTTTTAACATTGAAGAACAGCGCATCTTTATTAAGTTTTGCTTTAGACTTGAAAATACGGTGACAGAATTGTATAAACTTGTAAAAACGAGCTTCGGGGAAGATGCTCCGAGTCGGACCACGTCTGTTGATGGTTTAAACGCTTTAAAGAAGGTAAATTTCATTGAAATTGTTGAAACTTCCACTGGAGACGAATTGTTTTTTAAAAGTCCTTGAACTGGCGATTGACTGTTGGAGAAGTGGCAGAAGAACTAAGAATATCATACGGGTCTTGCAAAGACAATTTTACCAAATTTCTAGGAATGAGTCGTGTTGCTACAAAGTTTGTTCCTAGTCTCTTGACAAAATTCCAGCTCCTTAGTTTTCCCTTCTGGTTAGGTTGTATTTGATGGAAAAACAAAGTCACTTTTATTGTTCACCCTCCACATTTAGCTCACTTGGCTCTTCGTGGCTTCTTTTTGTTTCCAAAACTAAAGCGCTCGTTTAAATGATGTCGTTTACAAACGATTAACGAGATAAAAAAAAGTCGCAGACTAACTTAAGAGGCACCACAAGGAGTGCTTCCAGATTAAAACGCTGGCCGCAGGGTACAGATATTTATTTTACTCGTAAGCCCCTCTACCGTCAGGTGTTGTGTTGTGCTGACTTTCTTCCACTTCTGTCTGTCTTGTGCTAGTTTTTTTTTATCTCTTCCAATTTGATTTTTGCCGCTTTTTTAGCTTCTATTTGCCAGGTTTCTCTCGGTCTACCTCTTTTGTTTTTTCCCTGTGACCTTTCGTCATAGGCTTTTCTGGCTAATCTTTCTTCTTTTATTGTATAAATGTGTCCCAACTAGGGTTTCTTTCTCAGGATCCCGGTCCATTTTAAGCTATTTTATATTTCCCGGGAAATGGTTTTTGTCCCGGGAATTCCCGGGATTTAAAAAAAGTGTTATTTTCGTTTATTTTGTGCTAAGATATTTGTAATACTATCATAACTTATCAAAATTTAACATAAATATCTTTACTAACAGTAAATTATGGAAAAACTTTATTTTTATTTCAAAATAATTTTTCTCTTTTATATTTTCTCTTTTAGCATGGCGTAATTAAGCCCGATCTCTGTGACAAAATTAATATCTTCAAAATACTTCTACAGTTTTATTTTTGTGTTCCAAAATAGCTTAAGTCTGTTTTATACTACACTATTTTTTCGTTTAAGAAAATCGTATACGATTTTCTAGTACGGTGTCAATCAGAAATTAAAAAATCTTGAACGAAAAATTCGTACGAAATTATTACCGTCCCTATATGCGTCCAATTTTAGCATGCGCGCATGCGTATTCTACTGTTACTGTATCTGACCGCATGTCATTTGTGGGTTAGGTTAACGGTTAACTGGAACAATCAAACGATGTTAAATACTACTTATTACCGTTAATCCCTCACAATTTATTTTGTAGGAATAAATATGTAGAATGGGACAAGCGTTAAATATACGTTAAATTTGAAAATGATTCGCTTTCTGTTGTGATCAAATTGAACATTTGACATGGTTACTCAAGGTGCCAACAAAATATGGATAAAGTTACTAAAAAGTAACCAAATATATTGGGGTTTTCGTACCAAAATATAATACAATGTAAAAGGTTGATATTTTCCATGCTAAATTCTTGAACGAAATTTTTGTATTAAAAATCGTATACGATTTTCTTAAACGAAAAAATAGTATAGTATAAAACAGTCTTTATAAATGAAATTTTATAGATAAAACCGACATTTCTTTGCTGCTAGATGCTCTTAAGACAATTTCACCTACATTAATAGACAGTGCCGTAGCGAGGGTATGAAGCGCCTGTGGCAAGTGTCTAACCCTAGTCCCAACCATTCCAGCTGTCTTTCTTGTATTTTCGTTTCAACTGATTTTATTTTTAATTGTTCTCTATATGTTTCATTTCTGATTCGATCTTTTTTGTTTTTTTTTTTGGGAACACGCATCCTTGTTTTAAGCCATCTTTTGTTTCAGTTTCTGCCGATTCTTCATTCTGTGTTCTTGCAATATTTAATTTTCTATAGCTTTTTCCAATTCCGCCATTGTAATCTTTGTTATCTTTGAATAAACCTTGTTGCATTTTACATTTGTTAGTTCGTATCTTTCGTATAATGTCTCCATCTGAACAGCTCAGGGCCGGTCATCTATACAACGGGGCCCGGGTGCAACAAGGTTTTTGGGGCCCCCTATAAACATTTTATTTGGAAAGTAATTACATAGAATTAATAAAATTTAAGCTATTAAATATATACGTAACTAATATAAAATTGTAATAAACTAGGATAAAAATCTCACAGAGCTGTTCTAATATTCAATATTTCGGGTTGATAATTACTACAGAACATAATGAGTTAATAAACAAAACTTTACTACACAACAAAACCACAACAATTAAAATATTTTTTTATTCTGCAAGAGTTTTATTATTTTATACTTGGCATTAAACAGTCAATTTTTTAATTATATCTTCAAAGTCTGTAATTTCAACTTCTGTATTTTCGGCGGATAATACTGCTAAAGAATCAAGTCTCTCTTGAGAGTTGAGACATTGTATATCTGAGGTATTTTCAAATGACTTTAATCTATTACACGAGCGTTCTGCACTGGCCACAGTTATCGGAAGTATTCCAAGTGCAATGTAAATATTGGGGAACATTTTATAATAATCATTTTATAGGATACATTGAATCAGGTTTGAAACGGGGATTTTTATTCTATTACATTTTATATTAAATAACTTCGTTTATAAATGCTTTATCTTCAACTAGAACATCCAAAAGTTTTTCACAAAGTTTGTTTACATATTCTTTTAACAGTTCAGGAGAGCAATTTTCTTTGACTAAAAAATTCAATATTTTATAATCTTCCAAAATTTAAGAAACTGATATAAATCGGTCGTCTATTTGAAAAACCAAAATTTCGATAAAGGAATAAAACAAAAAATCTTATAATTTCTACAAGGTCATCCAAAGTTTCATTAGTACCTATCTCATGAAAATAAAACGTTTTTTTTTATAGATACGATGGGTAGGAACCTCCGCATTAACCGCTAATTCTTAAACAATTGTTTAACTTTCTTTTAATGATTTGTCAAAATCAGTATTTGTAATCTTAAGGTACGTGTTAAAATGATCTTATAAGTAAAAAAGCTGATTCTAGTGTCATGTCTTTGAAGTTAATAATTTATTATTATCTGCTTGTGTGTTTCTTGCATGAGTTTTAATTTCTTTATTTGGCTTTCCATTTCAAAATTGACATTTGTACTGTTCCAAAATTACATCTTCTGTTTCAGCCCTTTTTAGTCACTGTTTTACGTTAGTATTTTGTTTTTATTTTGAAAGTTTTCATTTTAGTACACTTAATAGATAATTTCTTTTCGGTGTCACAAAATTTACAAAATCTGTTTTATACATGCCATTTTGGGGCCCCCGACTTAGGGGGCCCGGGTGCATTGCACCCACTGCACCCCCCACTTGACCGGCCCTGGAACAGATACAATCATTTATTTTCTACATTTTTAAACATTATATTTTTGAGTAAAAACATGATATAAATCCAATTTCCTGATTTAAACTTTTGGAAAAAAATTTATGATTCTTTGCTTTGTATACAAAACTTATTACAAAAAAGAGTATTGCTTATTTTTTAGAGAAATATTTATCAAATTTTTAAAAAACAATACGCAAAAAGTAGCAAACAAGTCAAAATTTTAGTGATAAGTCTAACGGACTGTGTTTGAACACACTATTAAATTCTTTTGTACTCTAAGTTTAAATCTATTTTTGTCCTACTTACTGGCACTTAACTATACAGAGTTTTAGATTATTCAATAATTAATTGTAATTGATTATCAGAATTTTTAAATACATCTTAGTCATATTGTTTGTCAAATATGTTAATACATTTTATACCTAGTAATAAAGTTTTTCATCGTCTATTTAACATATATTTTAATGTTGTCTTTGTACTCCAAAATATCACAAGCGGTGTCTAAAACATTTTTAGAGGTTTTTTTGTGGATCTTCAATATTCTTTACGCATTCTTTTAAAGTAAACATTGCCAGCCAATTTTAAGCATGGTTTAAGTTAAAAAATAATTGTGTGTTATACTTATTACTTTTAAATAAATGTGTATTAAACAGTAAGTTATATTTTATGTTGTCATTTGACTTCCTAATTCACCTAACGGTGATTTTGCTGTGATAACAGGTCATGTACATTCTGGTTAGGTACGTATATGTGCACATACATAAATATTAATTTTAGCATTTAAAATAAATACATTGAATATATCGTTATTTTTAGTAACATTATAAAAAATGCATATCTTTAAACATTGATGTGTTGTGTACATTTCCTTATTAATTTAAAAGTAACCAATCAACAACACTTGCTTTACAGGTAATAAAATGCAAAACAAAAGTTTTTAATGGTATAAAACAATTTTAGAAGGTTATCAATAAGCTACTAAAAAAATAAACAGCATATTAACGTTTACTGCTAAATTTAATTTACTTTGGTAGAACTAGAAATGCTTTTATCAATTTGTGTTACAATAGAAATCCTTTTGAAATCGATTTCTTGATGAGAATGTCTCAGTTTCAAAACTTGACCATTTAAGTGTCATTTCGAAAGTTAAACTTGGTATTTACACAAAATATGAAAGCAAAACTTTTGAGTTTAATCTTCTTATATATTACAACGGTATTTGTAAAATTATTTCTAAGACAAAAGACCAAAGAGAGTAAGTTCTGCGCCCAAATTTTGATTTATACATTTTATGATCTTGCTGCTGGGAAATGATTTTTAGTGATATCTGTCAAATCTCTGAATAATACCTGAAACACTAAATTAAAAACGATAATCATTGTATTTGTTGTAATTTGTCAACTAGTAACATAAATATCCCATATGGTGTCTATAGGATATAAAAGAGGCGGCTATCGTATCTCAAAAATTAAGCAGGCTGGGTCAGTTTAATGAACTTACTCGCACCATGCGATTAAGGCCTTTGAACAACCTACAAATGACCAATGCTAAATTTCTAAAGTTGCTGATAAGAAAGTTGTAAATTAAAAATTGGAGTTTTTCAATTTTTCAGGATATTTTAGGAATTGGATATAGGGCCGGCCGGTGCAAAAGTATCTGACGCCCCTAAGCAAACATTATCGTGTATATGTTTTACGTCTGAAATACAAATATTAAAAAACGTATTTTATTTAGTCATGAGGCCTTCTACTGTTAGGTATAGGACTGTTGAATTGTGTTGTGCTGACTTTATTTCATGTTTTTCTGTCTTGTGCTAGCTTTTTTATATCCTTCCATTTGATGTTTCTATCCGCTGCTGCTTTTGTAGCTTCGTCGTGCCAGGGTTTTCTCAGTCTACCTCTTTTGTTTTTTCCCTGTGATCTTGCTTCATAGGTTTTTCTGGTTAACCTTTCTTCTTTCATGCTATAAATGTGACCCAACCATCCCAGCTGTCTCTCTTGTATTTTTGTTTCAACTGATTTTATCTTTAATTGTTCTCTATAGGTATGTTACGTTTCTGATTCTATCTTGGTTTTTCCTTGGATTTTTCTTAGAAATCTCATTTCAGCCGCATTCACTCGGCTACTATTTTTATTTGTGAGTGCCCACGTTTCACTTCCGTAAGTATAAAAGTGCCGGAGTTACTATCTTTTTTACCACTTCCACTTTTGTTCGTTTTGAAACTTCTCTATTTTCAAAAAATGTTTTTAAACTGTTAAATATTCTTCCCACATTTCCTGTCCTTTCGCTTAATTCCTTGTCCATTCCTGCATTTTTCTCTATGATCACTCCTAAATATTTAAAGCTTTCTACTTGTTACAACCTAAGCCCATTCAAAGCGATGTTATGCCCTTTGTTCTTTGTTGTAATGATCATAGTTTTAGTTTTTTTCTGTATTTATTTTAATCTAAATTTTTCCCAATTCCTGGTTTAGAGTTTCTAGATTATGTTGCAAATTCATTTCTATTTCCGCGACTAAGATCATGTCGTCTGCGAACCTTAGCTCCGTTATGTTAATTTTTTCCATTTTCCAGTTGCCTAGGTGAAACGGTCTCATTTTTTTGTTAAATTACCCCATCTATAACTACTGAAAATAATACTGGACTGAGCACGAATCCTTGTTTAAAGCCCTCTTTTATTTCAAACTCTTCCGATTCTTCATTTTGTGTTCTTACAATATTTACCGTTTTTTCGTACATCGCTTTTATTATGCCGATTGTTCGGAATTAATGGTTAAAAATGAGATAAGTTTTATTGCTACGAAATTCGTTTCGGCTCATTTAAGGGGTTCGTTCCGTTTCCCATTGTTTTTTTTTCGTATTCTATTTTGTTTCGTTTTGGGTCTCCATAAATTGAAATTTCAATTAAGCTCTAAATTAATTGGAATGAAAGGTGTAATATGTGCTTTACTTAGAACTAAGGGTCAATCCGATTTGAAAAAATAACCTTGTTGAACGGTTGCCTTGATCCGGATTGGAGCCGTGTGCAGACTGCAGATGCAAAATCTGATCGTAATGGTTCACCTCGCTCTCAAAGCGCCCGTCCCCTGTCATTAACACATGTTAATTGCACACTGATACATATTGTTTCAGTTTATTGTCTACGAAATGCAGATTGACATGAATATGAGAGAAATAGACATTTATGCCGTTTAGAGATTACCATTGTTTCGTCTGAATTAAAAGGGTTAAGGCAGTGTTTATCTATAACTTACAACCATCTCGTACCCCTTTTGAGAGTTAAAATCTTACCGAAATCCCTCACGGCCAAAGAGAGGATTGATTTTTCATATATTTAATTTTAATGGAGCGTTTCCTTCGTTTCAAAAATGCTAAAGCAAAATAAAAAACTCCACGTGTACCCTTTGAAACCCCACTCCCAGGGGCACGCTTACTTCATTTTGGTAAAAACTGTGTTAAGACATTAAATCGAATTAAAAGAACAGCACTACACCAAAATAATTAATCATTTAATTATTAATTGTCATGAAACCTACACGAACAAAAGAAGATAAGAATGACGCGAAAGCAAATGTTTACGAAAGTGTTAATTGTTAGTGGCTTGATAGGAAATTGATTTTTTAATCTTGTAACATTTTTATTACCAATTGTTTGCAATTTTAGCCTCAAGTTTTGCAATGTTAATGCAATGTAAATAAAAGTTTAAAAGGTTTCTTAATAGCTGATTTTCTTAGTTTATATGTGGTACGTTAGAATGTTTTAGGATATGTTTTAATAATAAATAGCATTACTTTAAATTTTTAACTTCTGATCCTATTACATATTCCCATTATTTCGTTTCCATGAATTTAATTGTTTTCGTATTTTGTAAAATAAAAAAAAAATTTATATTATAATCCTGTACAAATATAAATTTTAATTGAGTTGTCAATGAAAACTTCAAATATTTATCAAAGATGCTGAGGAAAGAACTGGTTTCAAGTTTTAGAATAGTGTCTTAAATTTTTTTTTTAAGGAGATAAAAAGTTGCATATTTAATCGTTATTCTTCAGATTTGTGTTCTCTTTATTATCAACAAAGTTCGATAAAATGACTGATAATTACACAAAAAAAAAATGTATATAAAGACTTTTTTACTTGTTACAATTGAATTTGGGGTAACATGATCACAAAATGCATTTATATTGTTGGTTTTATTAAATTTTTCGAGTGTGACCAAGTAGCCCCAACCCCGGAGCTACTTGGTCACCACATTTTTAATTTTTTTTTTCAAAAACTGTATTCAAATTAGAGCCTCTGGATAATTTAGGTGTTGTATGTTGCTATTCTCGGTAAAATCAAATTTATTTGAAATCAAAATATCGATTAGTTTCAGAATTACCTTTAAAAAAGTGATAAAATGGTGTCCAAGTAGCCCCCGATTACGGTAGAGTAAACCCGGGCAAAAGTCCGCACCGGGGTAAAAGTCCTATTAGGGATAGGTAGGACTGGAGAGTTAAGAGAGAATAGGTTTTATTATAGGTAGTTGAGATACAGTATCTGTGGTAGACACATATAGTTCTAGCTTGATCGGCAGTTAAACCGCTGCTTAAATGAGCTAAGTGTGAAAATGCTTGGCTTGTTATATAGTTTTCGATGATCTTTTATTAGGCAGTGATATTTAAAAGTCTCTCACAACCGGCATGCAACTTTTTTCATATAAACACCCTCCATTTTAGCTACACAATCATGTCGCCAAACGTTTCCTAACTTAAACTAAAGATGCCGTCATATTACTTCTATCGTAATTAGCACGCATGGGGGCAAAAAGCCGCAGTTTGACTGGGGTAAAAGGCCGCACACGGGCTTTTGTCCCGTCTATTTAATTTGGAAAGATTCAAATCCACATTTACGTCTGATCACGAAGCAAGTTTGGCTGATCACTGTAGATAGATAGATGGACGTAAGGTTCTACGGAATTACTAGAAAAAAAATTCGGCGGTTGGCTTTTGACTTTGCTTCGCAAAATAATATCGTAAACGATTTTAATAAGGAGTCACAAATGGCGGGAGACGACTGGACCAAAATTTTTTTTTTCTCGACACAAATTTTCTTTCAAACGCCCAAAAAGACAAGCGTCGGAAGGATTATAGGTTTCAATAAAGTCCAAATAGAAAGATTCTACGATAATTTAACGAACAGCCATGTCAGAGAAGGGGAAAACGAAATTGTTTGCCCAGGTTGTTAAGAAATATATGAAGATCCACCAGTCGAGGACTAGATTGTGCAGTAAATGCCACTAGTGGCATGAAAGTTGCTCAAATTTTGAAACCGGCGAGTTCGCCTGTGATTTTTGTTGAATTCGTCAAATATTTTTTGTGTTCTTTTAAATGTGATATTTTTTTAAATTTTGTTACAGGACTGAACTTTTATTTTGTATTTTTGAAGAGAATTAACTTTCATTTTATAAAATAACACACCGTATATTAATGTGTCAAAGATGTAAACATTTTAATTAGACTAATGCGCGAACGGACTTTTGCCCCATCAATTTGGACTTTTGCCCCATAGGGTGGGGCAAAAGTACCAATCTACATCAAACCATAAAAAAAAATATTTTTATTTGAATTCGTTACTTTTGGTGGCAACCCATTTTAACTATGATGCAATGAGAAGTGTCTAATGTGTTCATAAAAAAAATGTTGACCCGTTAAACATAAAACTTACTTACTTAGGGAGTTGAGAACGTTAAGTGCGGACTTTTGCCCGGGTTTACTCTACATAATTTGTTATTCTAAAGCAAAAAAACTATTTTGATATTAGAATAAGGTTTTTCCATTAATTAACTAATGTTAGTTAAGATATTTATAATAAATTCTGATAAGATATGATAACAAAGATTCTTACAAAAAATAAACGAAAATAACATTTTTTAAATACCCAGGAATTTCCCGGGACAATATAAGTGTTACCCGAGAAATATAAAATAGGTTAAAATGGACTGGTATCCCGGGAAAGAAACCGCAGTATGCACTTCTGCTATGCCTAATACATTCGTTTTTCCATATTGAACTAGTCTGCAACTAATTTTAATTTAACATTTAGAAACTTTTAAAAGTTTCACATAATAATAATAATATTCGGTTTCAGGGTGTTTACGATTAAGAAACTTACAAAATGAATAAGGTAGCTGCAGGATAATTTCACGTGTGACGAAAGGTCAAAGTTACCATTAAGGAAAGTAAATCGATTAGTTTAAATCCAAATCAACGGCTTTAAAAACATCTTTAATTATATAAATTTGTGTTGACTAATCGCAGTCTTTGATAATAAAACGTGTAATTGTGTTTAGAAACATGCAATTACGCTACGGTAATTACCTTTATAATCACACATGTACCCACTGTTATCAGTTAGTATGATCGAATGTTGTAGAAAATATTTGTTAGAGTACGTTGGTGATGCATAATAATCCGTTTATAAAAGCTAATTATGTCAGTCGGCGAACAATTTAATAGTCCAATTATTATAATCAATGGGAGTAGTAGAAACCTTGATAATCAGTTAACTGTCTGGAACGTCTATTAAAAATTTCACGATTTTGCATTTACAGTATGCGGTACAGGTGCTTCTTATCGGGTTAACGATTGATTTTCTTTCATACCGTGATTATATCATAGTAAAACTTTTACAGCTTCTTTTATTGATGTTATTTGAATAATATTGTCTAAAGCGGGGTTCAGACGATCAATATATTATATTGTCAATATTATTTTACGTGTGACAGTATACAGGGTGTCCCCATTATACACGGCAAAAAAGTATGTGCATATTCCTGAGTGAAAATGATGACCATTTGTCAAATATTTTGTTATCCGAAAATGCTTCCTTTCAAAGTAAGAGACCTCCAAAGTTGCAAGAAAAAAAATTCAAAAAATCGATTACGTCCTAGCCGTTTAAGCTAGAGCTATCAAACTTGGCCGAAATGTTTGGGTGTTTCCCATTGACTTTGTGGGATAATTAGAAAGAAAACACGTAATTGGAAGTATGATTTATAGTCAGGTCATCCGCTTACCATCTTCAGATTTTTTTTCTCTGGAATAAAATAGAAAATGTCATTCGTCCATAAGAAAGTACGACTTAAGAGGAAAAAATTCGTCCCTCTTTGTTTTTTGCTGTAAACGTAGCCGTTTTCGAGAAAATTAGCGCTAAAGATGCATCGACAAACTCTATTTATACAGCTCAAATATTTTTTTTACTAAATTTAGTTGGCTAATGTCATGCTTGACTTAAAGCTTGTTCATAACCTAACCTTTTTTTTTAAAATGTCATACACAAACTTGTGTACTCTAAACGAAAGCCGACATTCACTTAGTTTATTATGAACAAGCCTTAAGTCAAGCATGACATTAGCCAACTAAGTTTCGTTAAAAAAAATATTTGAGGTGTATAAACAGAGTTTGTCGATGCATCTTTAGCGCTAATTTTCTCGAAAACGGCTACGTTTACAGTAAAAAACAAAGGGACGATTTTTTTCCTCTTAAGTCGTACTTTCTTATGGACGAATGACATTTTCAATTTTATTCCAGAGAAAAAAATTCTGAAGATGGTAAGCGGATGACCTGACTATAAATCATACTTCCAATTACGTGTTTTTTTTCTAATTATCCCACAAAGTCAATAGGAAACACCCAAACATTTCGGCCAAGTTTGATAGCTCTAGCTTAAACGGCTAGGACGTAATCGATTTTTTGAATTTTTTTTCTTGCAACTTTGGAGGTTTCTAACTTTGAAAGGAAGCATTTTCGGATAACAAAATATTTGACAAATGGTCATCATTTTCACTCAGGAATATGCACCTACTTTTTTGCCGTGTATAATGGGGACACCCTGTATATTGCCATATTTTCAATATTTCAAATATTGATGGGGTGGTTTGATCAGAAGCAAAATATTTTTAACATTGACAATAAATATTGACCGTCTGACAGTGATTATTGACAAAACCTCACTTTGCATCGAGAAGAGCTACAGTCAACAAGTACGCTAATCGTTTTTAAAAGTATCAAAATCATACTTTTCCATCAACACAACTAATCTTGTTCCACGATAGCTGGTTCTACTAAATGAATAGTTACTTGAAAGACGTGCTAGTCATGCGAAAATTATTTTGAAAATATTTTGGGGTGGTAGTACGAACTTCATTTAACCATTTCTTTGCTCATGATTTTGTTTGGGTTTTTACCGATAACCACCATAATAGCAACACAAGTTTTCTTTTGACACGAAATCGTTGACTGCCAAACTCAAACTAAATTAATGTATTGTCAATAAATATTGATCGTGTGAGGCAAATGCAGTTTGTCAATATTTATTGACAGTATTGACAATATTCTATTGACTATGGGTGGGCGATATCCAAATTTCGATACGAATATCGATATCGATATTTCGATATATCGATATCAAAATTATATCGATATTTATCGATACATTGTCCACCCCTACTATTGACAATATATATATTGATCGTCTAAGGCCCGCTTAAAAGATCTCAGCTATAAAAAAAAAACATTCGTCTGTGCCAGTTTTATACAATTATTATTTCAGTTTCTTGAGTCGCCCATAAAGACTATCAGTATTTATTATATTATACTTTTGAATATATTTTTGAAAACATCGATTTAAATTTACACTGTTGCTTGCCATGAAAGTTTTTCATAAAAGTTTTTATTTATGAAATAAATCAAAAATCACTACAAAAATGTCCGGGGGTAATTACACGAGAGCTTTGTTTTTAGCCGGACAAACTTGCGTTGCTATGAAAGTTTGGTTGCTAGGAAAGTCGACGAGACAAAACCTTTGAATAAAAAGAGACAAAACTGTCTTTGACAGTCGTCGAGTCAAGAGTTGCCTAATAACAACTAAACTTGAGTTTAGTAAAAGCAGGTTTGTCCAGCATAAAAACAAAGCTCGAGTGTAATTCGGTACGATAACTGCACTGAACTGCACGAATAAATTATAATCTTCAAATAATAACTAAGAAAACGTCAAAATCTTTAAGTCATAACTCGGTTGCATGGTAACAAAAGTTACATGCAAAATAATGCAAGTGGATATTTAGTTAGGTACCTTTTTATCCGCTGTCATAACGACAAAACGTGACGTCATTATGGAGAATTGAACATATGAGTGCAGTTATCGCTATTATAATTTAAAACAGGGACTAAGTACGAAAAATATTCTTTTTTGATCGGAACGGAAACGAATTATTTCGTCCTTGTTCTTTACGTTGCCGCCCATAATATTTCGTTTTTGGTTTCGTAAACCGAAATTTAATAACGGCTAAAACCGGTTTTGCAGTTCTATTTTTTAGTCACCAAGTCAAGGACCTATTTTTTCTTAGTCACCACCCTCCTTTTACAAAATTTCAAAATTTGAAGCAAAGAACTTTCTAAAGAACGATCACCAAATGTTAAAAGGACAGTGTTGGCAACCCTAATAATATGATTAAACGCCAATTATTCGAATATTCGATTATTCAGATTATAAGTAGGTACTTCGTATGTATTAATATGTAAATCAGCATAGTTCGCCTTTAAATGAAAACAAATTTGGGTGATTATTTTGTACTTTTGGTAATAAATGTGAGATATAAAATGTTTGTGACAAATTTTAAAGTTCATTTACATTTTTGTTTCTATTTTTTAGAAATCGTTGGGCCCCCGCTAAATTGCAAACGGCGATGTTCGGTTTTGATAATTATGGACGGCATAATTTAGACCAGCGAATCGCCATATTAAATTTACTAAGATTTTAAACACATTTAACATACCTATAACCGAATAAAATTTGTGATCTTATTTAGCATAACAAACGTCAGGTGCAAAAACACTATTAGTTTGTCAAACCATAGATCATCAGCGTTAAATGTCATATTTTTAAACTGTTAAATGATAATTACGCTTCCTTTTGTTGTCCAATCAAGTGTATATTATTCATTGATGATCAAATCAACAAATTAGCAAGAGAGAATATGTGTACCGTTACTTGTGTTGCACGAAATTTCAAGTATTAGCAATAAAGTTGTACATAATGTATATGGATATGGAGAAAAGTTAAGCTCACCTTTTCAAGTGAGATATTTTACTGCCTTGTGAAGTCTTCCCAGCATAGAAGGTAAATTCGGGGCATATTCGATTATTGTTCCTGAATAACTATGCACTCTTTTACGCAAGGTATAGATCAGGGGCGGACAATTTTTTTTACAGAGGGCCGGATGAAAATTACTTACGAGGGAAGGTCACGGTGTGAACTACCCATAATTAGGGATTGTAAATTTACCGACTTTTTGAATTACCGGTAATTCGGTAAAACTGTCAATCAAAACCGTTTACCGGTAATTTACCGGTAAACCATATTATTATATATATTTATATTATATTGTTTCTTTTTAGATTTTTGCGGTTATTAACATTTTTAATATAGTTTTCAAAGTTTATTCGCGTCTCCCCTATAGTGAGAACCTGCCGATACGTCGAGCCAATTAAAAATAAATATATTTATATACATTTATTTATTATGGAACTGATTGAGATAGTTGAAGCCTAAACTATCCCAATCACTTTCATACAATATATTGGTTAACACCCATCAACGCAATATTTTTTTATGTAATATTAACATAATACAATATAAAATAACAATATATAATAGATAATATGTAAAATAAAAATATTACAAAAAATATAATCCAGCATTACAAAAAACACATGAAAATAAAACTATTCTGAACATAAAATGTGTTGTCAAATTATTAACAGTATTTTTTATTTTAAACTTTTCTAAAAAATAAGCACGTAGAAAACATAATTTATCTTTATCGTCTCCTAATTGCGACCTAATTTTTGTACAAAATAATCCAGCCGCGGAAAAAGCTCTTTAGGCTTCTACTACACTTGTTGGTCGAGTAGTGAGTAAACAATCATATGCCATTTGTATGTTTTCCCCTTATTTTTTCTCTTTGAAAATACGTCAATTTTTTTTCGATTATTTGATTTAGATTTTTATCATGATTAGAAAGACATTGTAAAATTACCGGAATTACCTGTAAAAAACTGGCAAATTACCGGTAAAATTTGAAGAGCTTTTTTTGCGATTACAATCCCTACCCATAATATGAACTTTTAACAGAGAGTAATTGTCAGGCAACAAGGAAGTGGTGAGTATTTAAATTATTTACATTCTTTGCTCTTCGGAATGTTTACTAAATTGCTATTATGGTCACTGATTCGTGATAAAATAATAACTCAAACAACGATCATTATCTTGGAAACATTATATCACCGCAAAATTAATCGGCAACTTGTAAGGCGTTCATTAGATGTATTACACAAAATTAATTGCTGCCGAATATCAAGGTAATCGTTATTTTAAGTTGTTCTTTCTAGATCAGTTCAACTCAAATTGCACAATGACTGGGTTCGGCGCTGGTGACATATCTCACCTTATCAAGTTGCACAATCAACACACACTAACTGCAAGTAACGTACATACATACATACAACATTACGACCATTTCATACAATGTGTTGTGAGTTACATACCTGTACTTCTTACCAGCCCATATTGCATAACTTGGAACTTGAAAATATGCATTTAAAGAAATAAAAGTTCGTTGCGTTGGAGCAAAGGCTAGGGCAATGATTTGCTTTGACATTTTAAAATGTTCTTTCTCATAAACAAATGTACAACTATTCGCTCGATTTCTCGATATGGATAATAATCTTAGAATACCAACAGTCGATATGATATATCATGAAAACCAATTATTTTAAAAGTTTTAAAGTCGTCATCCTTGAATTAATCTTTAATGTGAACTGAATGTATCATTAAAAACAATTAGTAATAGATAAACATCAAGTTATAGATTTCCTTGATACGACAGAATTTCGATTAAATTTTACGATATTATTTTTAACTGTCGTTAGAATTAGCGTAATATGTTTCGTCTATCTTGAATTATCATCAGCTTATACTCGTAATTTATTCTCATACTGACAAAGTTGGAATTTTGCGTTAAAACTTTGATTACAGTAACCCAGGGTGTCTCATATTAGAGGTTTAACATGAGGATCTCGTTACTATACCAGATAAATAAAGGCAAACTTGTGAAATTGGTGCTGAATTCTTAAAAAAAAAGCACATCCGTCTTCATTCTGAAGTATTCAAAAATACAGTAAAAAATCGACTTTGGTTTTATTTCCTCAAATATAGGCTCTTTCCGCCGTTGAAGCTGTATTATGTACACGCGCGGCGGATTCGAGGGTATTTTATAGTTACATTCCGCCGCACGGCGGAATTCCTTCTATATTTTGTAAAGTCCGCCGTGAACATAACCATCATTTTAGCTGTCAATATTACTTTCACTCGTAAGCAAACAAAATGGACTATGAAGAATTTGCCGATAAATAAAGCGTTACTATCGCTACAGGTATAAGTCAATTTTTACTGAATTACAGGTACCAACGGTGTAACACCATCGAAATTAATATTAGGTAGAAATTTAAGGACTAGGTTAGATATAATTTAACGAAATTCATTTTCGACTAAAAGACAAAATTCAAATTTTAAAGGGAAAAGTGTACGTCAGTTTGAGATAGGGGATGACGTATACGTAAGAGATTATAGAGACCCAAATAAAACATCTTGGGTAAAAGCTAAGATTATGGAAGTTTTAGGATAAAAAAAATATTTGTTTAACAGAGATAATTTAAAATGGGTTAGACATGTAGATCAAATGTTTAAAAGCAAACAACTCTTTAGATTTGGGTATGATTCCTATCACGGACGAAAATAAAGGTAGAAATGTAGGCTTTATAAAAGTACAACAATATTATACGTAAAAAATGCAATGTGCATGTTCATGTTTTGATACAGTGTGACCCATTTCAAAGCGGATCACCCCTATAAAAAGTTTATTTATGGTCCGATTTTCATGAATTATTTTTAAACGATAAAGCATCAAAAACTGTACTTTGGCATTCTATTTAAAAATTCAGTTTACATTCGCAAAGCCTATGTTTTTTTAAATGTCAAAATTGGCAAAATCAGTTTAGCGATTTTTTTAGTTAAAATCTGACTATTCCACTGAGTTCAGGATGCCCTCAAATGGGTTTGTACTAAATTTCATGAAAAAATATGTATTATTTTTTCTTTGTATCTTTTCTTGTACCTAAATTTAATTGTTCACCAATCGAAAATTCAATAAAAGTTGCGATTTTAATACTGACACGAATTCATTGTTGCTTATTTAAGAGATCTTAGGTTAAATAAAGTTTTTTCTCTAACTTTTGTTTTTTACATAGCATAGTACACTGCGTTTCCAATATCGATATTAATTCAATCACAAATATTGAAATCATAATTAATCTCTTAATAAAAAATATTTTTTCATGAAATCCGGTACAAATCTATTTGAGGGCATCCCGAATCCAGTGGTGTAGTCAGATTTTAAATAAAAAAATCGCTAAACAGATTTTGCCAATTTTGACATAAAAAAATGGCGAGTTTAAATAAAGTCCGCATTGCAATTAAAAACAAAACCTAGGAAAATTGTAAAACTTGATAGTTATTAAATATTATTTTCAAAAATTTGGTGGAAAAGGTGTTCTTCAGTGACTAAACAAAAGGCAATGTTATTTAGCGTTTTATTTAAGCTGTTAAATATTCGTCCAACTTTTTTTGTTCTTTCGCTTATTTCGTTGTTCATCGCTCCATTACTCTCAAAGATCACTGCTAAATACGAGGGGAACCCAAAAATAACCGGAATTATTTTCTGAAGGGCGAGCCCCTTTTAGTTCGAGCTTCTCGTGCTAGGAGAATATTCTAGAAACCCTTCTGCATCAGCGTGCCTACTGGCGTTGCTGTGTGTTGCTGCGTTCGGCTTCAGTGAATTTTTTTCGAAGACTCTTTCAACGCATCTGTCTATTTTGTGATGGCTGATTTACAAGAACTTGCGGCAGTGACATTTTGTTTCCTGCTATGGAAAATAAAAAGGAAACAATTGTTATGTTACAGACAACTTACAAAGAAGTTGCTCGCAAGTTTAAAAATGGTTTTTCCGTTTTAAACAAGGCGAAATGTCGACTGACGATCAACCTCGGCCCGGGCGTCCTTTGACCAACTGAAGAAAATGTGATACGAATTCGTTTAGCCATCTTGGAAGACCGTCGTCGGACCATTTATGAACTTGTGACGTTGACTGGAGTGTCGTGGAGTTCCTATCGGTGAATTTTATCAAAAGATTTGGGTATGAAACGAGTTGCAGCAAAATTTGTGCCTAGCTTGATCACACCTCAACAAAGAGACAATCGCGTGCCGTGCTCCATGAAGGAGCAGTTGAAGGCTGACCTAACCAGATCCCCCCTCCCAAATCATGATCGAAGACGAATCTTGGTGCTATGGTTACGACCCCGAAACGAAGCAGCCAAATTTCACTGCAGCAAGTTCTTGTAAATCAGCCATCACAAAATAGACAGATGCGTTGAAAGAGTCTTCGAAAAAAATTCACTGAAGCCGAACGCAGCAACACACAGCAACGCCAGTAGGCACGCTGATGCAGAAGGGTTTCTAGAATATTCTCCTAGCACGAGAAGCTCGAACTAAAAGGGGCTCGCCCTTCAGAAAATAATTCCGGTTATTTTTGGGTCCCCTCTCGTATTTGAAGCTATCAACCTATGCCCGTCTAACGTGATGTTATACCATTTGTTCCCTGTTGCAAGTATCATAGTTTTTTATTCTTAATAATTACTCTGGTAGTGAAGAAAATTTGTATGCTACAAAACATTGAAAATCGTTCTACAAATTTTCTTTGTGTTACGCAACGGTAATAAAGTGATTATTTTGAGTGAATACTGTATGGGTTCAATATTCGATTTTAGAAGCGAAGAACATATATTCAAATTAGATCAGACGTCACTGCCCCGCTTACGCAATACGGGGTTGCTTAATCTCTCTTTAAGGCCATCGAACTATCGTGCCATTTTCAAAACCGTAATATAATTATTCGATATATCTTATTAATAAGCACCTGCATAACATTTTAACCATAAACGCCGACACGCCGACTGTTAATGCTTATTGCGATATGATACTAGATAACTCGTAATAAGTACACGTCAATAAACGAAAAAAATACAATGGCACACTGATACATTAAACATTTCATTTGTATAGGACTTGAATATTATGTAACTAAATAAGCTTTTGTGTGTTATACTTTATGGTAATTTAAAAATTGCAGAAGAGATTGTTGTAGCAAGGTGTTTCCTCAATTCTATGATTATCGCTTATTTGCTGTTATGTTATTGATGAGGTTATAACAAAGTGATTGCTTTATTTTCTGAGCATCAGTAGTGACACATAAATAAATACAGGGTGTATGTTTAAACGTAAAGAATATGTAGATCTCGGAAACCGACAGAGATTGGAGGATGGTTCTGAGTCAGGAGTCGAGGAGTCGGAGCTTTTTTGAGGAGTCGGGAGTCGGAAAAACTACCGACTCCCGACTCTTTTTTGATTTAGTTTTTTTCGAGGATGAGCACAGAATGAAAAATATAAAACAAATGCAAAATGCCGATATCGATCGATTTTTATTAAACAGAAACTAATTTTTATCTGGAACAAAACATTTGACTGGATAAGGTTTATAGTCAGCCCACTAATACAAAACGCATGATTCGTGTGATGCACGGTAAGGTTAGTGTTGTAGTCAACCAAATCTCACTCCGTGTTGACATTTGAAAGTTTTCAAAAACCGATAGTGCCTTATTTTAAAGTTTTTAAGATTAAGGTTTGTAAAAATATGGTTCTAATGTTAAAACTTTTCTAATAAGTAATTTTGTTCTGTTTAATTAACCCTAGTAAATAAGAAATTGATAGTTACAAAGTCGATGTATCACGAGGGTTGTTTTGCAGTCGAGTGAGTACGGTGGATGCTTTACTACTTTTATTCAGTCAAAAACTGGAAAGTTGAAGCTAACGTATTAGATTCTAATTATAATTAGAAGATTCGCGGAATGGGGCATAATCCTCTTCTCTGAAACTCTGCTAAATATTTCAGGCAAACATTTTTCTGTGTAAAATTTTGCCTGTGCATTCAAATGAATTAATTTGGCCAGGCCTGTACTTCTGAGGAAAACTGCATTCATTACTTTATCCATGGCTTGCTGCTTTTTGGTCTTTGTCGGAGTTTACTTACCTTCGTCAATCTATATACGATTCTCTTGGGGGGTAAAATAAAAAAAAAGGAAATAAATTTCGAAACCCCTCACAATTTTGTAAAAAATTGATTACCGCCATTATTTAGAAGATTTAAAGTTTCATAGCAAATAATTACACGCTCTGTTTATGGAGCTCAGAAAGCTCAGTGCTGGATTTACATTTTAAGCTAGACAAGCTTTAGCAGGGCTCACAAATATGCTGTATCGGGGCTTACAATTTTGAACTTTATCTGTAAGAAAAGTCGAGAGGACCTTTTTTAAGTTACCATACGCAACGAGACGCATTTTTTCAAGACAGCTGAAAGACTTTATTTTACTCTATCAGGGGCCCCGAGAAAGTGTAGCTTTAGGCCTCACTCGTCTTAAATCAAGCACTGGCTGATGCGACACAAAACAAATGACAACTATTTTTAAATGCAGATGGTTTTTGAATATTGTTCCAACAGCTAAGGGTTTAATCCTAAGTTGATGCTCTAAAAAGGCGCTTGTTTACTAAATGCTGAATTTAAATTTTCCTTGCACTTTAAGCTTTTAAACTCGTATTAAAATCTGGTTAATTTTTTTCCCTACTTCCACTATTTTAAGAAATTAACAAACTAGGTCGTTACCAACTCCACTTTGACAATTAAACCTCAAATGACAAATAAAGAACTAAATAATGGAAATGTGGGGATTAAGTTTTTCACAGTTAACAAGTTAACAATTTCTTTTTTAATTCTCAAAAAATTCAGCTTGTTCCTTGTGTCATTTTAAAAATACTACTCCAATTTTGTTACTAATGCAACTTTTGAATTCCTCAAAGAATCTTGTTCAGGTATGATTCACTGCAAATATTTCATAAACCTTTGTAATTCATAAATCATATTTTTAATTTAATGACTTTAATGCATTTAATTTACATCAGTTATTCAGAAAATAGGACAAAACTAAGCAATAGAATGAAAATAATTATGACTGTACAACTTTCTCCTTCTTTAGCTAATATTTTTCAAAAGTACTTCGAAACCACAAACTGTTATTTGCTAAATTTTATAGCACTATCACGCTTTTTGAATTTTATGGTGTTTTCCGAGGTTGTTTTACCTGCTTTATCTTTTCTTGTTTCATTTTATAATGTCTTAATACTTTATCAGTAGTCATAAAAGGTTTATTTAAAAAGGAACGCAGTAAATCAAGAATAAAATGTAATAAATAGTTAAAAAAATAATTTTTTATCTAGTGTGTATTTTACATACTAAAAAGACTTCTAACCAAGTAAACTTTATTAATGAATGAAATATAAAACTATACCTAATGAGGATGTTCAAAGTTAATAATTATAAGTTATTAATTTAAATATACAGGGTGTCCCAGATAACATTTCCAGCATGGGGATCTCGCTTATTATGAGAGGTATGGTATAGGTTTGCTTAAATTAGATGAGTTATTTCTAAGTATAAGAGGAGCTACAATCAATTTTGAAAACTACATAATTCCTCGTATTTCAGACGTTATAGCAGCTAAAATTGTTGAACAATGTAAAACCCCTCGATCGTATGTAGTAAAAGGACTCAACAATAACATTATTAGACGGAATTCAATACATTTAAAATCCTCTTATAGTAATGAGCCTAATGATAAGACAAATTGTGAAGCAAATGACCAAGTTTTAAGTGTGGTGAAAACCAAAATACTGAAGTTAGAAAGTCTTCTAGGGTAACTAATGTACCAAGCAAATATAAAGACTTTGTAACTTACTAAAAGTGTATCATGTGTTATGTTAGCAATTTTTGCTTCTGAATTGTTAAATAGGGGGGATGTCATATATGAAGGTTGGTAGACAACCACCATTTAGTTACAATCTCGCTGCACGCTGCAAAGGGACTATCATAACCTAGACAAGTGCTAATAAACGTTATATTAATACTAAAAGAGTTTTATTCAATACAAAACAAGAACAATTTTGATTGTACCTTCTTAAAGTACTTTTTTATGTAGAATGTAACCATTATTGTAGAATTTTTTAACACCTACCATTTGGGAGATATTACCCCTAAGTTCATTTTTTTTTCTCATGGGCCGCGAAGTTGGCTATTTATTTTTATAAATAAGTCACAAAATCAAGAAAAATCGTATTTTACCCATCACTTATCAAGCTATAAATGAAAATAAAAACAAAAAAAAACTAATTAAATGTCAAATGATAGTTACCATTTGTCTGCAGTATCATTTATTAGAATTTTATATTATTGTTGTGTAATTCGATAGTTTTTATAGTAATTATTGTTATAATTATGACTACATTTAAAAATTGACATGTTGAGATGCTACATTCTTTGTCATAAAACTGCGTAGAAGCTGAGCGACTATACTTAAAGCTATATCCCGGGAGCAGGCAACGAAGGGTGCGGAATTACAGAAATTTGAAAATAAATTTAAGAGAATACGTTTTTTTCGAGAAACCAACCAAAAATCCAAAACAAATCAATAAAGAATTAAAATTATCCGTTTTTAAACAGTTTCTTTGGCAAAGAATGTAGCATTTCAACATAAAAAAAATTAATTAGTTGTAAATGTGCCCATAATTATATGATAAAAAATTTGTTGCAAAGACATAACAATACTGTAAAATTCTAATAAATGATGCAACAGACAAATGGTAACTATCATTTGACATTTAATTAGTTTCTTTTGTTTTTATTTTCATAGATAGCTTAATAAGTGATGGGTAAAATACGGTTTTTCTTGGTTTTGTGGCTTATTTATAAAAAAAGATATAGCAAGTAATATCTCATTGAAAAGAGAACAAAAAAGCACATTTAACTATTCCATAGCCAACTTCGCGGTCCATAAGGAAAACGAAATTAGGGGTAATATCTCAAAAATGATAAGTGATAAAAATTCTAAGAAAATAATTACATTCTACATAACAAAATACCTTCAGAAGGTGCAAATAAAATTGATTTAATGATTAAGACAAAAAAGTTATTAGAAAAAAAAATAGATATTTTTATATTTTTTTCCATAACATCTGAAGTCGAAGAATTTTGTATTTTTAAAAATTGATTATAGCTCCTCTCATACTTGGGAATAATTCATCTAATTTAAGCAAACCTATATCTCTTATAATCAGGGATGGAAAACGTAACGTAACGATACCCGATAACGTTATAATAACGATTCAACTATAATTTTTTATACAATAACGTAACGATATTTTTATAACGTTATATAACGTTATAATAACCGATAACGTTTCGTTAAAAGTTATTATGTATCGTTATTCTCTATAAATTAAATTTTTATATGGCGATCTTTTTATTTTCAGAAGATATAATATTTTGTTTGTATTTTAGAAATTAAAATGAAAATAAAATATCTCAACCTCAACGTAATTTTGTAGGTACTATTTTTTAAATTTACATTTACAGATCCCAAAAATAATTTCAGAGTTACAAATAAAAATTATTTTTATACAGCATGTTTCTTAAATAATGCGAAAAAATTCGGGAGGTGATACTTAATCGAAAATTAAGATAGGTCTTTCATATATTTGTTTTCTTTAGGGTCTCCTTTCGGAGTTACACCCCCCTAAAGGGGATCGGTAATTGGGTTTTTATTTTATTTCCCAAATTTGGATAAATGTGGGAGATTTATGCTTATAAAAAGGTTTCCCATAGTAATATTTTTAATCATCTCCCACCTTCACACGGGGCTAAAAAAGTGCAACCCCTGTTGGTTTTTTTATCAGGACTTTATGGTGGGTTGAAATCTAGCAATTTTAAATTTTCTTTAAAAACTTGATTTATTTAGATTTTTTTTAATTCGTTAATTGTTCTCGTTAAACCTACAGTTTTTGAGTAAAAAATTATATGAAAGAACATGAACCATCAAACATTCCAATATAAAACGATATTGGATAGAAGTGACGGGTGTAATTCATTTTGACGTTTACGCGGCGACAACGCTAAAACGCCCGTCAATTCTACCCAATATGAACATAAACATCATATTCACTCATTTAATTTTTTACTCAAAACTGTAAGATTTACGAGAAATTTACTAAACAATAAAAAAAGGTTCTAAATAAATCAAACTAACAAAAAAAAATTTTTGCAAAATTTCAACTCACCAAAAAGTTCTGGTTAAAAAACCAACAGGGGTCGCACTTATCAGCCCCCTATGAAGGTGGAAGATGATTAAAAATAATACTATGGGAAACCTTTTAATAAGTATAAAACATCTACCAAATATCATTCTCCTACATTTATCTAAATTTGAGAAATAAAATAAAAACCTAATTTTATCGCTCCCCTTTAGGGGGGTGTAACTCCGAAAGGAGACGTCTAAGAAAAAATTGTTATATAAAAGACCCCACTTTATTTTCAATAAGAATCACTTTCCGAATTTTTTCGCATTATTTAGGAAACACCCTGTATATCATAATGTATGTAACGTTATACATATAACATAACAATTCATTTTTTTAACGTTATTTATAACGTTATGTAACGAAAACAAATAATAAATAACGTTATACAATAACGTAACGATTTAAAACGTTATTCCATCCCTGCTTATAATAAGCGACATCTCCATGCTGGAAATGTTATCTGGAACACCCTGTATACTACTACATTTTTAAATGTAAAAAACAAAACATTCGTAAAAAACATGGAGACTATCAATTTAAGATTTATTATATGTTTACAGAGGTCTACAACACACAGGAGCTTTTTTAAATCCTAATTAAGGTTTCGTAAGAAGCCAAATTATATTTAAATTATGTTGTGAGACACAAAAATACGACTTTTGACCTTTACGGTACTTTCATATATTGTTTTAATGAAGCAATGAACTTACCAAATGAAATATTTTATATTATTAAATTTAATTACTATCATAGGTTATTTGGGTGTAGGTATAGTGAGTGATGAAAACAAAGTGTAAAAAACTGTGTACAGATTAGCATTTCTTACTTATATTGAATTTGTAATTGAAAAAAGGTGCTGGTTTTTGTCAAAACAACCAAATAAACATTTAACATCAAAAACTCTTACTACACGTGAAAATCTCTTACTTACAAGTAAAGACCTTTTTTAAATTATTTTAGGTTTTCGTTAGTCAATTATGAATCAGCTTTTTTTTTAAATCCTGTGAATAAATGTACTTTAAATAAATTAATGTATTATTAAATTTGGACTGAACCGTTTAAATAAATGTAGGCAAGTTCATATTAGTCACATAGCCGGCATAGTAAACATAACTCATAATGATCACGTTCTTTATATATTCACAGAATATTAATTGTGAGCTAATTTTTAACATTCACTTGTTTAACAGTGAGAACCGGATTTGAAATTTTACTGCTAATTCACGATTTTACCAACGTTATTTTTAAGTTCAAAAACAGGATCTTTACTGTGATAATCATTAATGTGGTACCCGGAACGTTTTTATCTATAAGTACCTAATAAAAGTCGGAGGTCAACATAGGGATCTACCTTATGTTGAGAACTATGATGTCGGTTAAATTAGGACAAAATTACGGAATTTGTTAGGCTTCTTTTTTTATTGTCAGTATCAAATTCGCTGTAGGTATAAGATGCAACGTATTGTCGGTAATATTACTTTTTTGCCAGGTAAAAGACTTTTTTCTCGGTATTTAATGCAAAATGTCAGTAAAAATACTTTTTTTTGTCAGTATTTATTACAAAGTGTTGCCACTCTGCTTAGCATAAGTGAAAATGTTGCTAACCTGTAACTTGCTCCTTTGTTACTGATCTAAATAGAGTGCCCATTGCGATGGGAATCAGGGGTTTGGAGCGGAGCATGGAGCTGGAGCACGGAGCAGTGGAGCAATGTTTTTTTTTGCCCGGAGCAGGAGCGGAGTCCGGAGCAAATAATTTTGATTGCTCCACTGCTCCAGTTTATTATGTACAATTTAAAAAAAACTACTTTTTTTCTTTATTTCAACGTTTGTAGATCAATAATTTGTTTTTTCAAACATTTATTTAACTTCACTTGTTTGTTAGAGTCAAATATTGTTATTTTTGACCAACTTCTTCATATCCGATAAAATTAAAACTTTGTTTTTAAAAACAATTTTTTATTAAAAAAACTTTTTTTTTAAATGTTAACAATATTTGGAGCATGGAGCGGAGCTGGAACAGGCATTTTGATGTCGGAGCGGAGTTGGAGCGGAGCAATTAAGAAATTGGACTGCTCCAAACCCCTGATGGGAATAACTAACTAGTTGGCCTAATGGTATGGGAAGCTAAACTAAAAACTTTATTTTCTGAAATCATACAATGTCATGACGGTTGGTTTCAGCCATATTGCGGCCAAGCAATGGGATACTGGCAAAAAAGCAGTTTTACTAACAAATATAGTAATTTTACTAACAATAGTAAATAAATACTGCAAGTTTTTTATTTTATAACTGACGCTTGTTGTGAGGTGACTAAATATTACAACACCTGTAAAGTGCATGTTACAATCAAAATTAAAAAAAAAAAACTTTGTAGTTAATGCTTGTAGATAAGGTACTGTAAGTTTTCGAAAGTAATGGTTCTATACAGGGTTGACCAAATTCGAATGTTTTACGGGGTATCTCGGTTACCGTAATAGTTAGAGAAAATTTGATTTCGGTCTCTTACACTATTTTTTTTAACAAAAGAACGCCCATGTTATCCGATTTTTTATATCGCTTTTCATTTTGGCACTACAGACGAAAAATGAAATTTCATCATTTTTGAAAATTTACTATAACTTCTTTATTAATTAAAATAGAACAAAATGTTATAAACGTTTTTTATACAGACTTTTATTCCTAATTTAAAAACAAAATTATTTTTTTAGCGACCTTGGTTTTCGAGATATGAAGTAAACTTATATTTTTTTAATGGGAACCCTAGTTGGCCTAGTCGGTAAATTTGTATAAAGCATGTGATAACGTATAACAAAACTTAAAAGAACGGTATGAAATATTCGAAGCATATCGCGTTTTTCTTTGTTATTAAAGTTCATTTTTACGAATTTATTAATGTGACAAGTAATAGGCTTTCAAAACTTTTAGTTTGTTTATTGGTTGTCATGGAAACAACATAAACTACAACAACCGGCCTACCTTATTTATTGATATAATGGTTATTGTTTAAACCTTTTTTTTTTAAATTTAGCGATTAATAAAGAAGTAAAATATTGTGTGAGATACATCTATGAATTCAGAAAAAATAATTCTATTTGATTATGTAAATAGCAAAAATTGCGCCCATAAGAAAAAATAAAGTTGGTTGTCATAAAACAAAAACGAATCGATCTAGGAAAAATATGCGACCACCATCCGATTCGGCTAAAAAAGTTGCCTGAGTAATGTTTTCACACATTTGGAATATTTCATATTTAAAGGAGTTATAGACGATTTTCAAAAATCGTTTTTCGGTTTTTCCTAATTTTCTCGGATACCGTTTGAGATATTTCCAATTTCTCTTTGGATTATAAATGAGCACCAAATTTAGCAACTTTGCCAAATTCAAACCTATACTCTAGCTACTATAATAAGCGAAATCCCCATGCTTAAACTCGAATTTCAATCACTCTGTATAAAACTATAAATTTTTGAAAAGCTTACAAAATGCTCTTACATGTGAAGTCATTGCGAACTAGGGTTTCCATTAAAAATATAAGTTTTCATATCTCGAAGATAAAAGGTTGTTAACTTTGTTTTTACATTAAAAGCATAAAAATCTGTATTGAAAACCTTGGTAATATTTTGTTCTATATATTTTAATAAATAAAGAAGTTATAGTAAATTTTAAAAAACGATGAAATTTAATTTTTCGTCTATTGTGCCAAAATGGAAAGCTATAATGAAAATAGCATTCATTATACAGGCGTTCTTTTCCCAACAAAATAGTGCAAGAGACCGATATCAGATTTTCGCTAACTATTACCTACGCACCTACGGTAAAACATTCGAATTTGGTTCACCCTGTATTGTGAGTTGCGCGTTTTTAATAAATATTTAAAGTTTCATATGTCTTTGTTTAGCCCGTAGAAGTGATTTATTATTTTTTAATTAGGAGGCTCGAGCCACAGGCCTATCAAGGACCCGAAAATTTCCCTAGGCGGCTCTGCCTATAGGTAAACAAATCCGAGGTAAATGTAGGCGTATAAACAGTTCTTGAACAATATTTTTCGGAACAATTACTCAACAATACACGAATGGTTCACGTGATAAATTCGCTGTTATGATTAAATGAACATTAGGAAGTCAAAGTAAACAATCAATAGATCACAAATCACAAAAATAAGCACAAAGAAGTAAAAAAAGTTTTCGAGTGTTTTTTTTAACTAGATGAAAGCCCAAATAATAAAGTATATACTAAGGGCGTATACTTGTCGTAAGACAACACCTTACTGTCTGCAGATTATAGTTATTACCTTATTAATAATGTTATAAAAAGTTTTTGTGCCATGCTTCGGAACAAGGTTGAGGTTGAACGTAAGAGAAAATATACAATGTCATAGTAACATTTTTCGGAATTGTTTACTAACAATGCATGAAAGGTCCACGTGATAAAACATTGTTTGGTTAATTAAACAATAATAATAAGGAAGTAAAGGTAGATATACTTAGTTAACGATAATTGTATAGATCAATTTAAAAATAGAAAGGAAATTGGATGTTCATGCAGGGAGCTTAGGCAGTTATTAATTTTACTATGTAGTGTAACAATAGCAACTACAATTGCACTAAGAAATTGCAATCACAACAGTGTAATTACCACGATTAACTACTTGAATAAAAACTTGCGCAAAATTGAAAATCAATTGAAAACAATTAAACCCGCGTTTCTCGAATGTTCAATATCTAATTTAAAATTCCATAAAATCCTACATATTGTAATTAAACTATTGACAAGTACTATTACATTTTAATGCATTTTTTGTTTTGTTTTTTTTACGAATATTTTTACTACTGAAAGTTCTTTCCTTATTCTGTTGACTATAAACATTATAATGAAATTACCACGGGATCTCGTTGTTATGAAACAAGCAAAAGATTTTGTTAGATTGTAAAAAGAAGGATGAAGATAATTATTAACTGACCTACAAAATAGGAAATTTTGTGTAATAAAAACGAAAACAATCCATTCGTAAATGATAATTATAATTAATTATTAAGAAATTATATTTGGACAATAACAAATCAATCGAAAGAGTCCCAAGGAAAAGGTTTTGGACGATATTAAAACAAAGTAGAGTGGGAGAGGGATTATTTAACGCCATCAAGAGTTTATATAGGAGTAGTAGAAATTATGTGCGAACCCATAACAGCAGTTTTCAGGAATTTATAATAATGGGTGTGAGACAAGGAGGCACATTAAGTCCACTGCTCTTTATAATTCTTAAGAAATGTAAGCTAAGCCCAAAAAAAGCCTACTGGGGTTGGAATAAACTAAAACCAATATCCTTATCAGAACTAGCCTTCGCAGATGATGTGGTGCTATTAGCTAAAAGCGAAAAGGACTTGTAACTCAATCTAGATGTATGGGCAGATACATTAAGTAAATTTAATATGAGTATTAATATACTTATGACAAAGGCCATGGTTATAGCAAAAAATCATTGATCAGTTACAATTATCTTAGACCGAAAAATGATAAAGCAGGTAGCAAATTTTAAATATTTAGGAAAAATTATTGCAGAGAATGGTAAATTAGAAGATCTGACAGCTGCAGCGACGAAATTTTACTACGCTACCTACTAATAAATGTTTGATAAGTAAGAAGAAGATATCAGAAACTTGGACACTAACACAAAAACAAAAACAAAGAATACGGACACAGAAAATGAGATTCATGAGAAGAATAGAGGGAAGAGGGATGTAGACTTATCAATAAAATCAGTAACGAAAAAATCCAAAAAAAAACTAGTACCTAATAGATATTTAAAAAAAGATCAATTAATAAATTAATATGGCTTGTACATCTACTACCCATGCCAGAAAGTATATACGCGAAAATAGGATGGAAAATGAAGATGCAGAGAAAAAGAAATAGACGAAGACCAAGAATACAATAGGAAAAAGAAGTGAAGCAGAGACTATAAGAAAAAGGAGTCAGCTGGAGAGATGTGCCACAATTAGCTAACGATAGGCAGGAGAGGAGAAACATAACACAGAAATAGAAAAGCATACCTCGACACCGAAAGGTACAAGATGAACCGATTAAGAAAAAGCAAATCAATCCACAGATAAAGTTACTTTTTCTTCTTCTTCTTCTTCTTCTTCTTTTTATTCTTTACGCCTCTCTACCGTTACGTGTGAGGCTGTTGTCTCTTTTTATATATGGGGCCTCTTTTGGTATGTGTCTCTCCATCTTTTTCTATCTCTTGCTAGTTCTCCAACCTTGTTCTACTTGATCCCTCTTTGTGGCAGCTTTCTTCACCTCCTTATTCCAAGTTTTCCTTGGTCTTTCTTTACGAATTTTCTTCCCGTTCTCGCTTCATACACTTTTCTGGGCATCCAATCTTCTCCCATTCTATATGTTCAATCTCCCTCGCGCTTATGGCTATGATTCTGGTTTTGCCTTTGCTTATTTTCTTTCATATTATGTTTACGTATTATGTTTGCGTATGATTTCCATATTGTGCATTAGATCTTCTTCGGATTCCCCTAGTACCGCCATATTGTTTGCGAAAATCAATTCATTAAATACTATTCTATCCATTTTCTACTGTCATAGCCTAGACTAGAGGGTTTGATGTGATGTCTACATGGTTTTATTACATCATCAAAGATACAGAAGAAAACCAACATTGTCCCATCTACGATATTAAAAGAAGAGTAACTGTAAAACTTTTCTAAATAAAATTATCGTTCAGCTTTCATTATTTCCAGGTTCAGCACATTTTGGAATTTGTTGATTGTATAAAGATTCAGTATATTTTTCTTTACATGCAACTATAATGCCGGTACATAAATTAGTGTACGTGCGCTTTCTTTAATTCAGTCAAAATTATATGCGTAAAATATGCATGTCTTCATCAGACTGTTAAGGTAAAGAATTATATATGTTTATTATGCAAGTTACAAGTGCAAACGCGTCGAAGCGTTGAAAAGGTCGAGGTAATGTTAAGGCTTTTTGTTAAATTTATTATCCGAAATAAATCAATTTGCATTAATTATTCGTAGAGGCAGGTCGTTGAGATTATTAACTAAAAATAAAATCGTCGATAAAAACCATAATACAAATAACCAACTGCCAAAAGCTGCTCGATATTAGTAAATTACAGGAAGAAACCGATTACATTAATAACTTTCACAATACAGCTATTCAAATGGGATTTTGGTCGCTATGCAATAAAGAAACTTTTGCAAATCTATATTTACAAGATACAAGGTATTCATTGGGCGAATGGTGTCCAGTTGAAGCTTAATAATAAAATTAGGGACGAATTCCATAAAAAATTCTTACACAAAAATGCATTCATGAGTTCACCAATTTACACTTTTCAACATTAAAAAAAAAATTATATTGTGACAGACCGTACTGTACATAAGCCGCACTGTTGGAAAAGAGTACTTATTACTCTTATGTTTATTGTTTTTAATTAAGGCTCGTGATCGTCTTTGTATGATCGTTGGATCCTCAAACGTTGTTTTACGTAGTAGGTACACAGGTGTAGATAGCAATTATTACACAGTAAGAAACAAATAAAACACAACCATTTAACAACAAACTCCTTTATTTTTCGACCGGCTGTACATTTCTCGGTGGTTGTTGGTTCTTAACTACCTAAGTGCGACTGTCCCAAAATTTTAGGTTCCCTGTTTGTTGCTAGCCCTTTTTTTTATTGTAGTTGCATCTTTGTCATTCTTTCCTATAAACACATATTTGTGCGAGTAGTTTGTTTTACTTATGATGTAAAAATTCATCAACAAATCGTTTGTTGATTGACGAAACCCAAATGCTGGCGTTGTAGGACCCAAGTTATTGACCGTAATATTTAAACGTTAAATGTGTTTACTAAAGTTGAAATCCTCATAGCTTGGTCCTTTTAAAATGTTACATGTTTTAGTAACTGATGCATCAGCATTTGTTGTAGTGTTATTCATTTAAAAATAAATGAAATAACATTGAAGTAAAATAAAATAATTAATCTCAGGCGGTGTGTCACAATATACCGGGTGTAAATGAAGTGTGGTACACCTCCTTTTTTTAGTTTTGATTTTAGATAAATGAAATTTTAGACATATTATATATGGAAAAAACGGTTTTTTGAGCAGATGCACCCAATTGGTTCACTTTCGGTTTCGCCAGAAATGACCCCAACTTTCTTATTTCAAGTAGAACACCCTGTATATTTTTACATTTTTGTATAAAAAGTAATAAAATTCACCAAAGTTCATAATCACTTTTGGGACACTCTGTTGTTGGAAATTTTTGAAAATCGGTGTAACCGAAAAAATTCATTTTCTATTTTTTTAGTCGTCATATCCCGATTTTTAGTTGTAACGATCTGGTCAACCTAGTCGGACTATTACCAAGCAACACGTTCTCGTGGCAACAAGACAAATTATAGCAATGTTATCACTGGTTAATTGAAAATAATTTCCTTCATCTGTCAAATTTGCGTTGTCAACCAATCACTAATCTTAAATCTGGAAACTACCAAAAGGAGCATTATTACACGGTAATAATTTTACATTCCCCTGTCAGATATTGATCGTCCTGTCAAATTTGCGTTCTCGACCAATAACAAACTCAAATTTCCTAGAAACGACTAATAAACATAATCATACACTGATAATATCCTTTTCGCAATTAACAGATTTTTATGCGTTTATTGGTCGTTTCTAAGATATCTGATTGTGAGTTCGTTATTAGTCATAAATATAAATTTGGAGAGGGAATGAAATATTTTGGTCTTGATAATTTTTTGACGAATTTCGGCGACCAGTAGCGTTACTTTAATATAGATTAAACCACACCCCTGGCGCACCACTCTGACTGTACTTGTAAAATTTGACATAACGTACATTTAATTTAACAGGTAGGTTAGGTTAAGAAACTTTTTTGCCAAAATGTAACTAGTGCATTGCAAATAATTTATAATTTTTGACAAATCTTCACTGATGCAAGTTGAATGAGAAAAAATCACTGGGGCACTCGTTTTTTTAGCTTAACTTGCATTCGGGCATATACCTATACCAAAAATTATCGATAATTTTCAATGCACTTGTTATATTACCACTGATAATTACCTTAATATTTTATATTGCGTAGTACTTTAGATCACGTTCTACGCAACCCCGATTAACATACAAAACGTCATTTTGGCAGTCAATGCCAGGTTCATGCAACCTGCATTTATGCTTGTTCGACGAAATTAGACGCAGAATTTTTTGGTAAGCTAATATTCTGCACAAAATTATACTTTTTGTTTAAAACTCTAAAGGAAAATTCTTTACAAAAACATACTTGTGTGCTAGTATATAACTTTATAAAGAAACTGTAGGTTTAGTGCCTTGAAAAGCAAACAACGCTTTTTTTTGTGAGCCTTAAGCATGACTAATCTATTCTTGTATTGTAGTGACATCAATTGTATTTTCTTTGTTTGAAGACGCTAAGGTCTCTTTCTCATTCGTTTTATTTACAATTAATTGAGATCAATGAAACATTCTTTGATTAGCGAAGGTAAAACGTCTAATAGTTATGTATTATCCTTTTGGCAAATCATTATAGCATTTTTAATACAGCTATTATTATTATTACATCGCAATTATCCATTAGATTGATATATTACTGGACTTAAATAAATAAATCAATTTAAACAAGCTATCACGATATAAATTATGAGGTTGTACAATGCTATTATAATTCTTTCTAGAATGTGAAAGAACAATTAGCTTACTGACAATCACATTACGATATTCTTTTAATCTTTGGTAATCATTTCGAAACGTGTTAAGATGCAGTATTAATAATAAATAATTAATTTCAATTGTAATAGTAAAATAATGAACAGATTTTTTTTCTGAAGGATTCAATATTTGTTTATCACTGCTATTATAAACTAATTTATTGATGGCGTTTTTATTAAGATTTTTAAAAATTAGTTAATATTTTTTTTAAAAAACTAGTTCTATACATTACATATACATATACAGTGTGTCCAAAAGGTATGGAATATGCTATATATCTCAGTAAATATCCACTTTAGGGAAAAATGTTTCGAATAAAAGTTGTTTGGTACTTAGTTTTCCACCACAAGACAATATTTAAATTCAATTTTTTCCAATAACAAAAGCTCAATGAAAAAAATTGAATTTTTTGATTGACAACATACGCCTATATTATACTCATTTGATAGAGAATTTTTTTCTGTTTTCCATGATGGGATTGCCTTAAAAATAAAGTTTATGCTAAGAGGCTGGAAAAAAACGAAAATTTTTATTGTTTAGTATTTATTTCTAACAAAAACATCATAAAAACTATTTTTTTTTTGACGAAACCTATAATAAGTGTTCAAACTGTGAACCATTTACAGCTTGGAAATAATAAACTCAGTTTTTAAACCCGTTAATAACATTGCCAACCATTCCAGGTGTAATAGACCTAATCTCTTCTCTAATACGATCTTTTAAATTTTCGATATCTCCGGCCTCTTAGCATAAACTTTATTTTTTAGGTGAACCTATCATTGAAAAGAAAAAAAAATCTCTATCAATGAGTATAATATTTATAGGGGTATGTGTCATTTAAAAAAAAATCTATTGTTTTTTATTGCGCTTTTGTTATTAGAAAAAATTGAATTTAAATAGGCTTAATGTGACCCCCGACTGAAAGATAAGCTCGTTTCAAGCATTTTTTTAAGGCAGAAATAATAACAAAACGTTCAAGTATTTATGTTTTATTAGAGAACTGGTATAAGGTAACGTCAAAAATATTGCATCTAAAAGAAGGAAATCAATTTTATGACTGTTGCTAATCATTTTACGGATTAATTTTGTTTTTTGTGGCAACATTTTCGATGCGGTAGACAAATTAAATTCTATTTCTACTTGTTGACCAGATATTTAAAAAAAAAATTATTGGTTAATTATTTATTGCGTTGTTTGTTAGTTTGGGACAATTATAAGCCAAAACAATCAGCATTCTAGGTACGCTATAGCAAAATTTTTTAACAGGTGGTTGTAAAGTCCATCACATTTGCTTTGGATGTCAGCAACCTTTCTAAAAATGATCCTATTGAGGAACTATCATCTGACAAAAAGTTATCTTATTGTTCGATCAGTATGTCACGATCAAGTTGCTAAAGAATTAGGCTACTCGGTAAACGTCGCAAGGCAAATGTGCGTAAGAAAACGGCCATAACTTTCATTTCACATAACTGTAAAGTTTTCCCACCCTTGGTTATTTTAAATGTTTTGATGCCGACTCTTGCATGCCTTTTTAGGATGTATTTTAATCGTTTCTGTTTCTAGTAATTAGATGTAACGTGTTTCAAACTTATTTTTACAACAAAAAAAGTATGTAGATCAGTAACCTCCTTAATAGTAACAATTATTTTATGCATGTTCACATTCAAACTAACTGTAACTGCAGTTATACTTATTGTGCACCTAATAAGTTAACGTTTTTTTGTAGTAATTATAGCCACTTGCTGCGTTGAAAAGTAACGTTTCGACAAATATCTTTCGGCAAGAATGAATGTCGGGCTAGGCTGGGTATACGAGTGTATGTGCTGAAGGAGCGGCGTCTATAATTTAATAACGCAAATTAAAAAGCCATTTGCAAAAATATTTAAGTAGGTCACTCTAAATTATACTGCGTTTTAGTGCTTGCGTCGAGAAAATTACAACGGATATCTTTCTAGAAATGTTGTTACGTTTTAACATGGCATTAGCGCGTATTTTTTGACGTTATATTGTTTATTTAGGAACAAGGTTGGACAAAAAGTTGCCATAAAGTTGAATTAACTTATACAATCGTGCAAAAAAATACTAGGTCAAGTGCAACCCGTTAAATTCATTATGTGTGCAGAAAGGTTTTGCTGCAGTCTGAAAAAATAACCATACATTAAATAAAGACGGTTTAAATGCCATCCAGGGCATTTAAAATGATTCGTTTCGATTGAAAGGTTGTATGATTTATCATGAAAAACATGGAGATCTCAAAAACCTTTGGAGATACAAGGATAAGTAAATTAGCATGAAGTGCATTTTGTATGCTTAATAAAAAGATAAATCTAAAATACGCATAATGTGCCTGATTCCTGAAATACCAAAAAAAAAAGTAAAATTTTGAAATTTTCTGTTCATGGTTTAGATATCTGGGGGTATGGGCAATTGGGCATGTATGTATTAAGTCAAGTAATAAGTTAGCTTTGTGCAATTCATTGTATATACCGAGTGTAAATGAAGTGTGGTACACCCCCTTTTTTTTCATTAGTTTTGATTTAGATAAATGAAATGTTAGATCTATGATATGTGCAAAAAACGGGAACTTTGAGCACATGCACACAATAATTACACTTCCGGTTTCGCCGGAAATGATCCCAACTTTGTTATTTTAAATGGAACACCCTGTATATTTTTACATTTTTGGAAAGAGGAAGCGATTTTGAATACAACTGCACTATTTTGGTTAATTTTTATAATCTTAAATAATTTTTGAACCAATATTTAATTTTTTATTAAGCGTGCCGTGACCTCCATCAGTTGAATTTTATTATGTCAACAATTGCCTAAAACTGTTTTTGTAAATTTTAATTGACATTTAGGTCACTTTAATCGACTTTGAAGGTTGCGGAATCGATTTTTTGACAAAGTCAATTTTTTTTAAATGGAACCATGGTGGTACAAGCGGTTATTTAAATGGAGCATCTTCTAACGAATACCAAAAACTTGTTTTTTACTAAGAGTCTGCTTTAAAACGTTCAAATTATTGTAAAGATTTATTAAGAGATACTGATAATCGCAGTACACTGTGCATAATATTCGTTTCTGTTTCTTCAGATATAATAAAATGATCTCTTTCATTATTATTGGCGGGTACATTGCCAAATTTCTGTCCAATACTGTTAAAATAATTTACAGCAGGATGATAACAGGGTACCTTTCAGTAGGTACTTTAATCGGCTTTGAAGGTTGCGGAATCGGTTTTTTGACAAAAAGTCAATTTTTTTAAATGGAACTATGGTGGTACAAGCGGTTGTTTAAATGGAGCATTTTCTAACGAATCCATCGATACCAATAACTTGTATGTTTATATTAAGGGTCTGCTTCAAAAACTTCAAATTATTGTAAAAATGTATTAAGAGATCATGTTAATCGCAGTACACTTTGCATAATAAAACAAATCATTCAAAACAAAAACAAAGGTGCTGCGAAAGATCGCTGTGGAAATAAACAAATGCTTGTTTACGTGTTTCTATGTCATTGCGGTGGTAGAAATATGGTTATACAGCCATCAAATTAAAACAATGAAAAATTAAATTTTGGTTTAAAAATTATTTGAGGTTATTAAAAATAACCAAAATAGTGCAGTTGTATCCAAAATCGCTTCCTCTTTCCAAAAAAAGTGAAACAGTTGTGTGAATTTACTTAAAAAATCCGGTTTTTTGCACACATCATACTGTCGCGGCCTTATGGAGGAAGATCTTCAAACATCGGGGCAAAAGCTCCAACAAACAATTACTCACTCAATAAATGAGACATTCGCTTGGCTAAATTATATTTATTATAACTACACTGAATATACACTTATATTCACAAATAAGCGCAATAACGCTCACAGAGCACGGGGCGCAACTCAAAGAGTTGCCAAACGCAACCAAAACAGTTGCCAAATGCAACTTAACAACTTGGTTCGATTTTAAAGATTTTAACAGTCGAACCAACGCACTTGCGAACTCATTTCCAAAGGCTCTACGGGGGCCGTCGTAAGAGCAAGTCCAACTCGCCCGCAGACCACGGCGTCTGCCCAACAAGTCCTCGTTCAATTCACGGTTTTCGCAAAAACCACCCCCATGCTGAAGACGCTAACATTCCCGCGCGACCGTTACAAACTTGGGTGGTACGTGTCGGCTAAATCGTTGGAAAGTCCAAATTCGCCAATAAAGTCCTCTTACACTTTGAATACAATAACAAGTACATCCTGAGCTCGTCCGGCGCTCTTGGGAGTTTACTATGGGTCCAATTTCGCCCTCCAATGTGCCCATACGCCGACATGCACTTGCCTTGACGCGTTTACAAATAATATTAAAAGTACAGGGTGACAATATGTATAAAATTTCATTATTCTAAAATCAAAACTAAAGAAAAAAAGGGGGTGTACCACATTTTGTTTACACCCGGTATATTTATGTTTTTGAAAGGAGAATTTAATTTGCTTTGTTATTGATGTCAAAACCAAATGAACAAAATCTTTTCAGAAGACCTCAAAAGCTGTAATTGTGTTAAATTCACCATAACTAAAATGTTCCGATAATTTTCTAAGTTAATCCAAAGCAAAAATTTCCGCAGACTCGTATCGTATAACTTTTAATTTCTGTGTTTAATGTAATTATCCTTAGCTCCAGTCATTAACATTGATGATATTGAAAATCTGTCAATGGCATGGATACAATAATTTTGTGTTATTTCCAAGGAGTTTTCAATATATCCGGATTTAAAAACAACAATTCAGGGCTGAAATTTATGTTGTTGTTTAAAATAAGTATTCGATAACTTTCATCCAATTTAAGTATGACGGAAATACGGAATTTGACCTCCGGAAACTGTCCAAGGTTGCCAATATCAAAAGACAACGACCGTCGGGCTTCGATTTGAAAAAAAAATATGGAAACAGCCTTGTCACAAATTCGCCGTAGTATTAACTTGTCGAGTACTTTCATTCGTATTTTTTAAAGTACATACGAAAGTCAGTTTCATTTGATGATAATTAATAACAATCTACAACCTGCCGGTGAACCTTGGTACACTTAAAGACACACAATAAATTAAAAATAATACATTATTAAAACTTTTCAGTAGCTATAATAATTAAGTACTGTGTAATAATTTTCGATTATGTTATATTAGACACCTTAAATTTTTAATTATTATAATATTTTACGCTATAACTGGATTTCCCAACAGGTGTTGGATTTCGTTATTAAATTTTAATGAACGTTGCTTCATCGAATTGCACAATCATTTAATCGATAGCTAACAATCATACAAGAACATGACCCAACAAAAAATATGTAACCATTATTATTGGAAAAAGGCGTATAACAATATTTCATTATTGGGAAAACACAAACAGGGGCCATTAATTTTATTAAATAAATCAAGTAAATTTAATGTATCCAGTATCCACAAACCAAAAAACGTTTTAACCCTTGTGTGAACACCACCTCTGTACTTCATATTATGGCACACCACTGGCCTGGCAAAGGTCACGTCAAAGGTCAAAGGTCGCGCGGAGACTGCTATAGGGGGGTTGACCCCCTCTTCAGTCGTTAGAGGTACAAGGATAATGGGTAGGGATGTGGATAGTCAAGGATGGGCAAGGAAAGGTGGAAGTACTGCCACAGCATTATAGTTAACATGTTTAGCAATGTAATACCACCATATTTCGTAGACAAAGATTTTTGCAGTTACGGCGGTATTGAACTGGGTGTGCGATTTGCCTTAACCATAGAGGAAACCACCTGAAACCTCTACAATGACAGTCGGCCCTGGGAATCGAACCCAGGACCTCCCGATTACAAGTTAGGTTGTTTTACCAACCAGCCACCAAGCTCGGTAACCTGGCCTGACTGGACCAGCATGTCATATAGGCTAAATGGTGTGATTCAGTTAGATAACTGCTAATAAAAAACCTTTTCTTCGTTTTTTATTGTATTTTATTGTTTTATTTTAATATTGCATTGCATTTTATTGTTTTATTTTAACAGTAAATTACTTATTTTGAGTTTCCTTATTGATGCACATAAAACATTTATGTTTGTGGTGAAAATGTCCGAGATGGTGTGAAGTTACCCCGGAGTTTAATTTTTTATTTATAACAAAAGAACGGTTAATTGAAATTCAAAATTTCTGGAAGCACCAAGAGGCACTAATAAAGCACTAAGAATTAGCATCAAAATAATTGAATTTGGTGAAAAAGTCCGGGATAGCGTGAAGTTAGCCCGGAGTTCAGTTTTTTATTTATAGCGGGAAAACCGTTAATCGAAATTTAAAAATTCTTGAAGCACTAACGAAGCAAAATATAGCAACATTTGAACTAACTTATGGGACCTAGGAATGCTTTTAGAACCACATATCTACTTCAGTTTGCCTCTTTAAAAAATAATACAGGTTTCAAAGTCTTTCAAACAATTCGAAGTACATACTTTTGCAATTTGTTTTGGCAAAAATTCGAAACTTTTGCGATTGGTTTGATAGTTAATAAATATATTGCACACTTTCTTTAGACCATACATATCAACCTTCAGTTCGTTTAAAAACCTAATAATTTTTTTTTTAGGAGGGCCACTATTAGGATCTCGTAAACGATAAGAGCTACAAAGAAGCTCTAATTAGACAAATTGTTCTTTTTCTAATACCTATTTAGTGATGCTTTAATGTTTGAAAACAGTTCCATGGCACGCTAGATAATAAAGGAGGAAAAAAGCTATCGAATAGTGGAATAAAATAAGGGTAGTTACATTTGAAAAAAATGAGTTATGTCACTTTGAAGTTTGGAAAAAGTGGCATTATTTTGTGAATACCCTGTATTACTAAATTCAAATTTCCTATTATCAAATTGCTCTTCAACCGGACTAACTTTATTGCTTAAGCTTATTTCATAACTTCAAAAAACAAGTCGCTACGATTTTTTAAAGTTAAGGCTGCTTACGTAAACTTTTATGGGAAAAATTATAAGTTGGCAACACTGACACAAAATTAAAAAGTGAATAGACATTAATGAAGAGGTTAAAAATGACATCGAACCTAAAAAGATGTGTGTACCATTAAAAAAATCTTTGTTTTTGTTATAGAGCAAAAATGGGACACCTGTATAGCTTCAATCTTAAATAATTCAATAGCCATCTATGGTAAAACCTAACTGTAAAATGATGCAGATAATTGTAGAATTGTACGTAAAATTAGAAAACAATATCTAAAATGTCATTGCATACTCGGTTTTTGAGATATAAGCCAAACTTGCTTTTTTTAATGACAACCATAGTAGGCTATGGGTTCATTAAAGAGCTTTTTTTTTCTGATTTCAAAAATGTATGAGTTGTCATATCTATTTTTATTGCTTTTCGTAAAATTTGCAAAAAAAAACAACATTATTACTAAATAGTATAAGTGTGCCTTAGATTTGGACAACAACAGATCATCTATTGTTTGTTTTTTATTAGTTGTCAATGTTCGTTCTGTTTTGTTGTAATTGTGGATGCGAATGTGTTAAGTAAAGTGATAACGTTGGTTAGAAATAAAAAAAGATGACTTATTCGTGGGAAGAAAGAAATGATATGTTATTTTGTTTTATTACTATGGAAAATCTTTTAATAAGTAAAAAACATTTACCAAATGTCATTCTCCTACGTACTCGTATATCCAAATTTGAGAAATAAAATGAAAACTTACTTTTACCGTTCCCTTTAGGGGTGTAACTCAGAAATAAGACGATTTAGGAAAACATTTTATAAAAAAGATCTTAATATTCGATATAATAGGATTACCTCCCGAAGTTTTTCGGAATATTTATGAAGCGCGGGCATATTTATAAAAATAATACACTATAATGAATATTTTAATTTTTTTATTAAACAACGTTAATACATCTGTATAGGTACATAGTTATATCATGAGTTTTACCCTTTTCTATGAGGAAATCTGGGGCCGCCATAACCTTGCGCACTTGGCAATTGCCTAGACTCCCCTAATAGTAAAACCGGCACTGCCACCATACATTTTAATCTAATCATAGGTATATCAAAAAAAGTAGAAAACAAAAGAATTATTGTTCAAGCACGCTTTCACGATTTTTTAAATTTTGGCATGTACAGATAAAGATATTTAATTGGTATTTTTTCAAAACAAACTTATTTACCTGGCGTAAACAAACACAACAATGATAATTGGTTTAAGATATATTTTGCATAATAGTGAACTTCCTGTGTGACTGGCAAAAATTAATGCATCAAACTATTTGATGTTTTGCTTACATTAGCTGACGTGACGGTAGTTATTGCAGAATACTTAGAAGAAAGTGATTTTAAAATAAACCTTAAAACGAAAAAGAAGGATTTCCATATGAGTTCAACTTTCCAAATTCTCTAGTTAGTCTAACGTGCTGTTTAACAGATTAACATAATGAAACCTCTAGCTACATAAAACTTTTATTCGACACATCTTGGTAACGGAAAATTTCGGACATACATTTCTAAGAAATACTATATCTACCGTAAACAACGGAAGGTCTTATTATCCAAGGCAGATATAATTAATCAATTTCTCGATCTTTTAAATATAATAAAGTTGACTTTATTTGTTATTTTTAATGGCCAACTATCAAGTTAATAATTAGAAAATTAATTAGAAGGTTATATTTGCTGGGTTGAGTAAACATAAAAATATGCGTACTTACTGCCTGTGATTGTCAAATTGTAATTTGCCGGAAGTAATAGTGTATTGTATCTGATTAACTTTTTGCTAATGAAAAATTATGGAGAAATTTATGTTTGAGTTTATTTATGTTTTAATAACATGGTGAATTAAAATGAAAGTAAATGTGAAAATTATCTTATATTGAACGGGATGGAATGTGGTATCTTAGAAAAGTATATTAAAGTTTGTTTGCAGTTTTTTGCAGTTGATGTTAATACACTTTTGGTATCCTTGGTTTTGCAGTTAAAAAATTTGTAATGTCTTGTTAAACATTTACACTTAATGGGCTTTGACATCACCAAGAAGTTTTTTGTTCAATAATGTATTAATTTGCATAACTATTTATTTATTTAAATCACCACAAAGAGTACAGTATATTGAATTTATACAGGGTGGTCCACATAGAAGGGCCATTATTGGGATCTCGTAAATGGTAAGAGCTACAAAGAAGTTTAAATGAGATAAATTCTTCCTCTTTGTGAGATCTAAATAGTGATGCTTTAATGTTTTTAAAAAGTTTCATGGCACGCTAGATAATTAACATTTAACAAAAGTCAAAATGGGCATTTTTTAAAAATCATTTATGACTCGGTTATGCTTGTTAGTACAAAAATATTTTTGGGGAAACAGTTGTAGATTTTTTACTCACTGTAAAATAAAAGCATTTTTGTGCGATCGTACTAGAAACAGCTGTTTGACGGACGCGTTAGCAACCATAAAGTACTGCATTACCGGCCCTATCCTTAGCAACGGCCGTAAAAGTTACTGTTCAGGCCGTTACCCTTAGCAACGGTCGAAAAAGTAACTTTAACGGCCGTTGCTAATGAGAGGGCCGGTAATGCAGTACATACGCCGTCATCTGTCAGTGACAGAATGTCACGTAGTTTCTAACCTATAATTTTGAAAATTACTAAAAATTTAAATTGTTTTTAATTCGATCGCACAAAAAATGTAATATGCACCTCGGCCAAAACGTACTTTTTGGCCTTGATACATAAATAACTATTATTTGTTTCAATATTGTTTAATTTCTTAGATAAATTATAAATTTATATCTTTTTAAATGGAAACCATAGTTGGCTATGAGCTCATGAAAAAAAAATTTTTTCCTCCTTTCAATAAATACAAGCTTTAATGTAATTTAATATAAAGGTTCGAAACAAATAAAATTCATCACAAAGTCCCTTCGAACCTACAGAGTGACATGAATTTAAACAATACTGAAACAAAGAATGAATACATTCAACAGTGCGTACAAAATAACTTTTTTCCCAAAAATATTTTTTAAGTACCAACCGAGTTATTAACGATTAAAAAAAAAAATGCCTACTTTGATTTTTGTTTATTATCTAGCGTGCCATGAAACTTTTTTAAAACATTAAAGCATCACTGAATAGGTGAACAATTTGTCTAATTTATAGTTTTTTGTAGCTCTTACCTTCTATTTGGACTGCCCTGTATATTATGGTATAAAAGGTATAAAAGGACTCCACCGGATAGAAGCGATAAGAACAAAAATTATCATTAACAACCAACAGTAGAACAGGTCCGCTAGTTTACATATTTAGGAAGTGATATAAAATATAAGTTATGAGTGAGACCAAGAAGTAGATAACAAACCGCAATTCAATTAACAAAATGTATAAGAACAAAACAAGGAGAGACACAAAGTAAAGTTCTATTAATTAATGGGAACTCCTGTTTTCTTATATAGAAGCGAAACGTAGACCACGAGGAAGGAACATGAAAGAAGAATACAATGAGAGAGAAATTCTTGAGACAACTAAAGGGGTGTATAAGATTAGATACAATAAGAAACCGGGACATAAGGAACGAGTTGAACATTTTTAGTACAATCGATAGCCTCTCAACGACTTAACGTATAGGTACAATTACACAGAACGTCTAGAAAGAGTGCATGAATTCCGACTACCTAAAAATAATTTAAATTATAAGCTAAGAGGCAGACCACGGATAAATGGCAGAATTACCTATGAAGGCAAAACAGGTCATTTAGGCTTATAACCCATGAAATAAAAAAGAAGAAGAGACTTCAGTATTATTGGAATTTAATGAGGTTACAAATCTAAATCGTTTTGAAAAAAACGCGTAAAAAACTGAAAACTATGTGTCACAAAAATATGTACAGAATTTATAGGTAATATTTACAATTAGACAGTTTATTATAAAAATTATGTAAGTTAATTTTCGACGAAAAATCATTATTTTGTGACAAATTGAAACGCCTTAAATACATACTTACAGGAGCAAATGGGCAGAAGGTCCATTTTCAATTTAATAAATATTGATTTTTCGTAAAAATAATAATTTAACACAAATAGACAAGTTGTAAACTATTGATTACTACAGCGAGTGTTTTGTCTAGTTAAAACGATTTTGTAAAAAATAATAATAAAGTTTTAAACTCATTTTTCTCAGAGTTATTTTTTGTATGCCTATTCTTTTAATGCATTAAAGAATTAAGAATTTAATTCTGTCAGAATCAATAAAAAAAGTATACTAAGTTATTAAAAAAAAAGTTGGCTATCGCAAGTACGACATATTTCATCGTAGGAAAAACATCTGAACGTAATTTAAAGGAGAATTTGCTGCGGTTTACAACATTATGAGCGACAGTCAAACTGAATCACCCGATATACTATTAATTGTTTATAAATAAAAAGTTCATAATAAATTATTTATTTCCAAAATTGGACTTAACACCATTCTCATAATAAACAGCCTAGTTAACAGCTGTTAAACATGTGTGTATTTTTGTTTGATTTTTTTATCATCGCTAAGGGACGAGGAGTAAAAATATCTATTTCATCATGCTTAATTAAACAAGGCTTTGATAACTACTGGACTAAATAAAATCGATAACCACAATGAATTTTAATAATAATCATTTCCTTTATTTAGTCGCACCCTATCTAAAAACATATTCACATAACTTTGAAGTAACGGCAGCTGTTTGTTCATTATTAATATGTACAGGGATGCGCAAAAGTATGGAAACAGACAAATATCTGGAACACTATTGCAGATATAACAATGATATTTTGTATCTGAGCGTTATGATATTTTTCGGATTCGATGAAAATATTAAAATTGCAATACGACTTCCGGTTCAACCGGAAACGGACTCAAACTTTGAAATTTTAAATAGAACACCCTGTATATTTTGACATTTTTGGGTTCCTCTTAAAATTAACTTTAAAAAATGTATAAGGTTATTTGGGTCTAAAGTCAACCGTTTTCGTAAAATTTACATTTTTGTGAAAATTTTGAGCGATACAGCACTTTCAATTTTTTTCAACATTTGAGTTATTTAAAAAGGCAGTAAAATTTCGTTTGAAAATTAGATTGACAATAGATTATTTAACACTTTGCGCTAGCTACATTTTTAAAATATTATACAGGGTGTTTTTTACACTAGGTCAAACTTGTGAGACCTTAAACATCGATAACTCGATTTTCTTAAATACAACACACTATTTGTTTTTACATAGTCTTGTAGAAAATTTGATTGTCTTTCAAAAACATTAACCATGTTTCATACCTAAAACTAATATTTTTTGAGTTATCGCGATTTTATTGTAAATTATTAGGGCAACGTAATATTTTCGAGTAGGCCATGAAGGTTGACAGTAGTAATTTTGAAACAATTGAAAGATAAAAACAAGAAAATTGTAATATTAACTTTTCCTTTCGAATTTTCGTTTTTTTTTTGTAATGTAGATGTAATTTTACCAATCTTACGTTTATATCGAGATTTCTTATCAGGACTACAATATTTTTCATATAATTGATTTTGATCGTCTGCAAAGTCCTAAAAACCGATTGATAAAGTATTGAGTACGCAAAAAGAACGCTGATTAAACAAAAGTCACTGGCCAATCTAATCTTTAAATTTAAAAAAATTGTTAGGGTTGAAACCATTTCCGGTTCAATCGAAAATCATACTGTAGAAACACAAAAACTTCGTTTATAGGATTTAGTAATTGTCCCATCACACTAGTCCAATGAATAAATGCATAATAAAAAAGAAACCTCGATTTAAACGTAAAAATGGTTAAATTATATCAACATTTTTAGAAATGTCGAAAATAAGTGAGGAAAAGGTAATATTATAACTTCCTTGTTTATCTTTCAATTGTCTCAAAAATACCGCTGTCTACCTTCATAGCCTATACTCGAAAATATTACGTTGCCCTAATAATTTACAATAAAATGGCGATATCGTGTAAAATATCAGTTTTAGGTATAAAACATGGTGAATGTTTTTGAAAGACAATCAAATTTTCTACAAAACTGTGTAAAAATACACAGGGTGTTGTATTTAAGAAAAATGAGTTATCAATGTTTAAAGTTTCACAAGTTTGACCATGTGTAAAAAACACCCTGTATAATATTTTAAAAATGTAGCTAGTGCAAAGTGTTAAATAATATATTGTCAATCTAATTTTCAAACGAAATTCTACTGCCTTTTTAAATAACTTAAATGTTGAAAAAAATTGAAAGTGCTGTATCGCTCAAAATTTTTACAAAAATGTAAATTTTACGAAAACGGTTGACCTTAGACCCACATAACCTCGTACATTTTTTAAAGTGAATATTAAGAGGAATCCAAAAATATCAAAATATACAGGGTGTTCTATTTAAAATTTCAAAGTTTGAGTCCGTTTCCGGTTGACCCGGAAGTCTTATTGCAACCTTAATATTTTCATCCAATCCGAAAAATACCATAACGCTCAGATACAAAATTTCATTGTTATATCTGCAATAGTATTCTAGATATTTGTCTGTTTCCATACTTTTGCGCATCCCTGTATTTAAAAAGCTGACGAACCCTTTGTTTTTTTTCTGAGTTACTTTCAGAAGCCACCAAAGACACAGATTATTGCAATTTCATTGCTCTAAGAATTACGTCTCTGCTTTTTACTGCAAGAATTCAATATTTAAAAGTTTGTAACACAAATATTTTAAAATTTAATAAGGGCTACATTTAAGCGTACTGCATTTCTATATTCTTTTGTTTTTATTTTTAGATGCTTGCGTTTGCTGATGATCGTATTAATTTGGTTCGGATCAATTTTCAACACTCCCTTTTGTTATGTCATAACTAAGCCTAAATTGAATAGTTTAAGCGATTCTTACAATATGTACAGTTAACATAATATCGGCTGTTTTTTTTTTCTATTGAGTTCTGAATTAATTCAGGTTTAATCATGTAACGCGATATCCACATCGCCTTCGCTTCAGGACAACGCCCAGTGCATTCAAAACAAACAAATAATACCAGTAAAAATAAATATTACGTTGTCCATTGTATTTGTTTATTTATAAGTATGTTTCATGAGTTTGGTGAAATTTATGTAAAGTACGTAACGTTATTGTGATTCACACTTTACAACTCTTTTCGAGAACCGTGATACTTTAAGGCGGGTTCTGTATTACTTGCCGTATGAAGACGACCCTGGTAAATATAAGGCAAACTGTAAAATTGTTTTTTTGTGCATATATTATGAAGTTCATGACTAACATGAAGTTAAAACCTTCAAATAATGAGACTGGAACCTTGCGTACAAGGCAATAGATATGAAGATGTCGTTTATCGATAGCAAATAACAAAACACATTCGATAAGTAATTCCTATTCAAAATAAGCCTTATAAGGACTACAATTATTATAGGAGCGTCTAGACAATGGTTAAAATATTTGATTGAAGTTAAAGTTCACAATAATATTGTGACAAGTTTGTAAGTAAAAAACCAATAAATTTAATTTATCAAATTCAATTTTTATTTTGCTATTTTAAAGGTATGTGCACGCTCTGTTTAATTTATTTGAGCCGCTACAAAAATTTTGAAACGGATAAAAGTTGCGAAATAGATTTAGTCAAAGAAAATGTACACTGGCGGTCAAAAGTTTGTGACCAGCTCAGTTATTCTAGAAAAGTGAAGTTAAACACAAAAAATATTCTTCAAATATAAAGGAAATTTTTACTGAATAATATAAATACATAAATGTAATTGAAGTAATATAAATTAATCACATTAAAATTGGAATTACATAAAATTAAGTAAAAATACTAAAAATAGTGACTTTTCGTCAAAAAAGCCGTCTTTGGATTTATTGATAATTTTTTACGAATCTTGACATGCATTCAATTTTTTTTTATTGTTTCTGGTAAAATACTCCTTCGTTGATTCAAGAACGTGATCCAGAGCTCTTCTTTTGACGAAGTACATTTTTCTCGGACCTTTCCATCGAGCTCTTCCATACAAGCTCTATAGAATTTAGATTCAAAAATTGTGGTGGCCAAATCTTGTTATTGAAGAAACCTTCAGCCTGTTTTTTTTTGTTTTAAATAGCCTCTGCACAATATTAATTTGTGTTTAAGGTCATTATTCTGGTATAGTGAACCCATCACCAGTTGGTCGCAGCCCAGATGGTACAGCGTTAACTTCCAAACTTCTTTTATGCTGTTTTTTTTAGTACTTACAGTGATGTTCTTTTTTAAATATTGGGCCTCGTTTGCATACATTCATAAGTAAATTACTAAAAATTAAGTACATTTATCAATCCAAATAATCCAGAAATCCATGATTATCGAAAATGGCTACATTTATTGTTTATTAAGGGAGCCTCATTTGTTTTTTTTTTATAAATAACTTTAACAACCTTCAAACATGGACTCCAAAATGAATATAAGAAAGTTATATACATAACAAAATTAGTTTAATGGAGAAAAAGCTGCACAAGATTATATGTATATAAATACATTTTATAATTTTGATATAGGTACATCAAAACGCGTTATTCAATTTTTTTAATTGGCACTAGCATGACTTAAGTCAAAATCAGATTGTAAATAATTTTTTTTTTTTTTATATAAACATTTAAATACTTTGTTTACATAATTTTAAAACAATCATGTCAAGTATAAGTGGGCCACCATAACAACCCTTTTGCATATGTGAGAATTTTTTGGATTATAAAGTTGATCAAAATAAAGAAAATTAAGATTTAAAAAATAATAAAAACTGCTTGAAATTGAGACTAAAAAAATTCAAAGTCGATTTTTTTCGGTAACACCGATTTTCAAAAATTTTCAAAATACAGAGTTTCCCAAAAGTTTATCTACTTTGTTGATATTTAGGGGAAGGTGGTACACAGGGTGCCCATTTTTTTAACTTGTTGTATGGGTAACTCCGTTAATATTGGAGATACAGAAACGTTTAAATTAGCAAATTTGTGCAGAATTTAAAGGGAAATCTGATGCCATTTTCAAATTTGACTTACGTCATCAACTTTTTGATATATTTTGAAAAAACTGAAAAAGGTCGATTTTTTCAAACTTGAATAATTTCGTAACCATATGAGTTAGAACAAAAATAAAAATTTACTTCTATAGATATTTTTACGTAGATTTTAAATATGTTAACGAAATTTTCATAGCACTCTCGATTTCCGAGTTATAGCACAAACTTGCATTTTTTTAAATGGAAATCATAGTTGGCTGTGGTCTTATTAAAAAGGTTATTTTTTTCTCGTTTTAATGATATAAGGTTTGTTATGCTTTACTCTTGTAGTTTTTCTTTAAATAAGCAAAAATCATTTTACATGTTCACAGCCTACTAATAGATGGGAGTTATCCCGTGTTGATGTTCTTTTTTTTTCGATGTGACATTTAAGAGTTGTCTCTTATTGTTAGTGTAGCAGTTATTAGCCAGTTACAAATTTTAAAAACAAAACCTCATAGTTTGTCAAATAAAATTTATTGTTTGTTATACGTATGTCTCTCTCTTATTAAAACGGTTATTTTTTTCTCGTTTCAATTATATAAGGGTTGTTATGCTTTACTTTTGTAGTTTTTCTTTAAATAAGCAAAAATCATTTTACATGTTCACTGCCTACTAATACAAGGGAGTTATCCTGTGTTGATGTTCTTTTTTTTCGATGTGACATTTAAGAGTTGTCTCTTATCGTTAGTGTAGCAATTATTAGCCAGTTCGGCCTTTTCAGTTGACACCACATTCAAGGGACAACTCCCGGGTAGGATAGATGATGTTGGTTTATAATTTATGTTATGCTTAAATTTAATTTTCAAACCTTTGGATTTTGTAAATGACCTGTATTTTTTTAAATTGGTTTCTAATAACGAAAATAATTTCTTTCTTGGTTGCCTCCTTTCCATAAATCTTTGCAAATACATTTCACTTGAATTTCTACTAATTCTATTACAAGCCTAGTAATAAAAAAAGCATGTCGTTTCTTTTTTCATTAGAAAACATTGTTTTTGAAATTTACAATAAAGTCAATCAAAAATTTTGTTCAACACGAGAGAGAGATTTATACGTATAACAAACAATAAATTTTATTTGACAAACTCTGAGGTTTTGTTTTTAAAATTTGTAACTGGCTAATAACTGCTACACTACCGATAAGAGACAACTCTTAAATGTCACCTCGAAAAAAAAGAACATCAACACGGGATAACTCCCTTGTATTAGTAGGCAGTGAACATGTAAAATGATTTTTGCTTATTTAAAGAAAAACTACAAAAGTAAAGCATAACAACCCTTATATCATTGAAACGAGAAAAAAATAACCGTTTTAATAAGACCATAGACAACTATGACTTCCATTTAAAAAAATGCAAGTTTGTGCTATAACTCGGAAATCGAGAGTGCTATGAAAATTCCGTTAACATATTTAAAATCTACGTAAAAACATCTATAAAAGCCAATTTTTATTTTCGTTCTAACTCATATGGTTACGGAATTATGCAAGTTTGAAAAAATCGACCTTTTTCAGTTTTTTCAAAATATTTCAAAAAGTTGATGACGTAGGTCAAATTTGAAAATGGCATCAGATTTCCCTTTAAATTCTGCACAAATTTGCTAATTTAAACGTTTCTGTATCTCTAATATTAACGGAGTTACCCATACAACAGGTTAGAAAAATGGGCACCCGTATAAAAAAGCATGTTGTAGTAACCTTTAGATGGTGTACATTTTCCCATTCAGTTCATTTTGTAACTTATACTTTTTGAGTTATCTTCAGTGGTCCGGATAAAATGAACTTGACTATATACAAAACGTTGCCTAACATTTTAATAGCAATGACCTTTGCAACAGCAAGTTTTGAATGTTATCCGAAATGTTTTTTTTTTGTTGAATTTATGTTCGCTACTCCACTAGTGTCACTATTTCATTTATTCTCATTAGCTTAAAAAATCGTTCGTCTCACAGCCATGCGTGAAAGGCAATGCCCCACACTACAAAAACTGCCAATCGAACCGACCAATCACATAAATATTGTAGAACAGTACCTCATCATAATTGAAGTTACATTGGCAATTAGGTCAAGAATATCCGGTTCGTTTAGAACAAAAGTTATTTAATGATCTGAACGAATAATTTGGGTACAAGTTGGAGGTTATCCTTTTTTAATTCGCGTCACGTAGCGCCGTCAGAAAGAAATGAGATATAATTATGCAGTTACAAAACACAAGTCGAAACGAATTTTAAATGCTGAATAAAGATTAGTACTTTATAAATACCAATATGTACATTTTACGCCCGTACATAATGTGTATAATTAATGTATGAAGATATTATGTGGTTATTATAAATTGAATTGCATTTAATAAACCTGCAATTAGCATGATATGGGAATACAACCCGCTATTACAAATTGTGAATAGGTAGATGGATGCAAAAATGTCATGTAATATTTGCATTACAATGTTTTTTTTTTTTGTAAACAACTCAACCATGAAACATTTTCAAACTGCCAATAACGGTCTATTTAAAAATTATTTACAAAACAAGAAATTATCAATTGTATTTTTAAGATGCACAAGATTTTTAATTATTTCATGGTCTGCAAGCGACATTTTCCAATGTGGAAATGATTTTGAAATTTGCATCGATACGTAATGCAAGTGGAAACGATCTTTCTCCGTTCTTAAACGCATACAAAATTAAGTAAAGAAAAGTTTTAATCATACTAATTCACAAAATTTGTAATTATGTTTATTAAAAATGATTTTACTCAAACCTTGGCTAATGGAAAAAATTAATAATAAATTTGCTGCTACAAAAAGCAGAAAAGTATTAAGACATAGATTGTTTGTATTTATTTTCTATTTGTATTTGATATAATTATTAATATAAAAATCAATAACAAATAGTACTCCTAAAATGTTTGTATTGTACATAAATATGTCTGTGATTCGACTTTATTACTCGTATTTATGTATTTAATAATCTTTCACTTTCTTATTACCGAAATTAAAATGTAGGTAAATCAAAAAGTTTATGATGCATTTATTAACGTCCTTTCTTAATATTTAAAATTTAAAATTCTAAATGGGGTTTCATCTCGGGTTTCAGCCACTACCAAACACAAAAACTGGATGTTCAAAAAATAATCTGATGTAATTCTGATGTTATACAGGGTTTTGTAAAAAATGCGAAAAAATTCGGGATATAGTGCCATATCAGCAATTAAGGGGGGTCTTTTAGATAAAATTTGTTCCTTAGACGTCTAAATTCGGAGTTACACCCCCTAAAGGGGAGTGGTAAAATTAGGTTTTTATTTTATTTTTCAAATTTGGATAAATTTAGAAGAATGATATTTGGTAGATGTCTTATACTTATTGAAAAGTTTCCCATAGTAATATTTTCAATCATCTTCCACCTTCACAGGGAGCTGGAAAGTGCGACCCCTGTTGTTTTTTTTTTTATCAGAACTTTTTGTCAAGTTAAAATTTACTTACTTGTTGTACAAAAATATTTTTGGGTAAAAGGTAGATTTTTTTACGCACTGTAAAACAAAAACATTAACTTTTTTCGATATTGTTTAAATTCATGGTACTCTACAGCAGCGTTTCTCAAACTTTTAAACACGCGATCCAAATAATTTTCTAGAAATAAGAGTACGACCCATGGGGGATAGGGTCTCCATCCCCGCAAGAAAATTATAGAAAAAATACCTTTATAAATTAATGTACTTTTAAAGCATTTTAAGACAAAAATTGACATTTTTATTTTTCTTTGCATTTTTATCAAAACAGTTCATACAAATTTATCGCGACCCAATTTTGGGTCGCGACCCATAGTTTGAGAAACGCTGCTCTATAGCTTTGTAGGGACTTCTTGATGAATTTTATTTGTTTTGCACCTAAATATCAAAATAGTTATTAACGATTTTTAAAAAATGTCCATTTTGATTTTTGTTTATTGTCTAGCGTGCCATGGATTTTTTAAGAACATTAAAGCATCCGTAAATAGACCTTAGAAAGGGAAACAATTTGTCTAATTTAAACTTGTTTGTAGCTCACCGTTTACAAGTGTCCCTTCTATGTGCACCACCCTGTGTTCTTAGGTTCTTACCATTTCAGATAGATCACATTTTTTAAAATTTTAATGATTTTTTTTTTGAGAACAATATTAAAATCTGTAAGATTACGATAGGCCGTTTAGACAAATCATGTGTCCAAATGAGATTTTGTAGCTCAAGTGTTTTTTATCCTTGAAGCCAAAAGAAGTATCTACTTAATTACCGTCAACTTTCAAATCCAAAAATTGTTACATGTGGAAAGAGATATCGTTATAGCCTACAAATACTTGAAATTTCCTGGAAAAATATTCATTAAAGTATTCAAATGTTATCATTGTTAGATATATAAAAAGATTTTTGATCTAAAAAGAAATATCATATCAGTACCTTATTCGGAAAAGTTTAATAACTACTTTTTTAAACACACTAAAATTTTGAATATAAATATACAGGGTGACCCCGTTATCACCGCGAATATTTTAAGTGGTGATAGAGGACCTTTTTCTAAGAAAAAATTTCAAGTAAAATTTTTTCCTTAAATCAAATGCTAAGCTGATATCAACACTAACTTGATTTTTTTACACTTCTGTATTTATAAGACTCTGTAGCCAAAAATATCAATTTTATCGTAAAATACCTTAGAGCTTTTTAATAGAGCATAAAATTCTCTACAAAATTAATTTTATTTATTTTTTGTCTACAGGCAATGGTTTGAGAGTTATAAAGCAGTTTGTACAAAAAAAATGTAAAAAATGTACAAAATTTAATTGTTTTTTAGACTTTGCAACCACTGTATCTTTAAAACGAAAGGTTGTACAAAAAAACCGACGGCCCATTCCGGATACCAAATTTTATTCGCTACAACTTTGGTCAAGTGAAATTTTTTGAAAATTTTACCGATTTTCCGGAAAAGCTGAAAATAAGGAATAGCGTGCAAAAACAAAATTTCCTACAAATATTGTTTTGTATTTAAAAATGCTTTTAAAGAGAGTGCGATTACATAATTGAATGATGGAGTTCATTTTGAACACTTATTGAAGTAATTTTGTGGTTACATGTTAATTGTATTGCGTCCAGATGGATTTGCATTGTTTTGCATTTTATCGTTTTCGAAAAACAAAAACTCCCGGTATTATGATATTTTGTATTTAAAAATGTCATAGCATCGGCAACATTCATAAAATTATGGATCTCATCAGTTTCAAAGCTTTTTATGAAGTTTGAAATTCTTCAGAAAACCACCCCTTATCATTTTTTTTAAGGAGCTAACGAACAAATTTAACAAAAAATTGTAAAATTGCATATAAATAAGTTATGTACATTTTTAAAAACGCCGCATCTTTTTAACGAAACGTCGTAGAGCAAAACGGATGCCTATTGCGGATAAGGCATTTAACGGACTACAACTTCGGTAAATATATTGTTCAATAAAACTAAATGTATCATAGAAATGTCTATAATAGTGAAAAGGTGAAAAAAAAAACGATAAAATGCAAAACAATGCAAATCCATCTGGACGCAATACAATTAACATGTAACCACAAAATTACTTCAATAAGTGTTCAAAATGACCTCCATCATTTTCAATCACGTAATCGCACTCTCTTTAAAAGCATTTTTAAATACAAAACAATATTTGTAGGAAATTTTGTTTTTGCACTCTATTCCTTATTTTCAGCTTTTCCGGAAAATCGGATTGATTTCCAAATAATCTCACTAGACTAAAGTTATAGCCCATAAAATTTGCTATCCGGAATGGGCCGTCGGTTTTTTTGTACAACCTTTCGTTTTAAAGATACAGCGGTTGCAAAGTCTAAGAAACAATTAAATTTTGTAAATTTTTTACATTTTTTTGTACAAACTGCTTTATAACTCTCAAACCATTGCCTGTAGACAAAAAATAAATAAAACTAATTTTGTAGAAAATTTCATGCTCTATTAAAAAGCTACAAGATATTTTACGATAAAATTGATATTTTCGGCTACAGAGTCTTAAAAAGGCAGAAATGTAAAAAAATCAAGTTAGTGTTGATATCAGCTTAGCATTTGATTTTAGGAAAAAATTTTACTTGAAATTTTTTCTTAGAAAAAGGTCCTCTATCACCATTTAAAATATTCGCGGTGACAACGGGGACACCCTGTATATTTTGTATATCCTTGTTGTGTGCATCTTTTTCATCATTTATTTATACACAAGGTTTTCTAAGATTATTTCTAAAAATAAATGAGATAATTGGGATAGCGATTATTTTTGGGACACCCTGTGTACAATATAACTTCTATAAATATACTTTTAATGTACCATGCTATGCTTACGTAGTGCCCGTGTGATGAGATAACATTATAATAAGTTGAAAACAATGTAGCTTTATTTACAGTCACTAGTCTTTTAAATTTAGACAAACCTTTTGTACAATCTGCAAAAGAAAATAACAAAATAGAAGTTTTATGAGTGTGTAGAATAATAACAGCGATAATATATTAAAGCTGCAGTTACTTTCACCGGCACTATTATCATATTTGTTTTATTAAAAAGACGATCAACTAATCATATTTTTTTATTAATTGTTTAATATCTATTACACGTTAGCAGTAGAATAAAATTTCACTACTATTATAAGGTCTGTCAAGTTGGAGCTACAACATAACAAAAAACAAAAACTTTAAACGTCGTAATTTTTTGCTCAATTTTTGCTAATTTTTGCTATACTTTTTAAATTTTTTGCTGGTCTCTAATAGGAGATAATTAAAAAAAAAATAATTGTAACTCCAACTTTACGCTGAGTTACATTTGCTAAAAAGTCAAAATGTTTTTATGTCACAATTTTTTGCTCATTTTTTGCCAATTTTTGCTGTACTTTTTAAATTTTTTGCTGGTCGCTAATAGGAGATAATTAAAAAAAAAAAAGAATTGTAACTCCAACTTTACGTTGAGTTACATTTGCTAAAAAGTCAAAATGTTTTCATGTCACAATTTTTTGCTCATTTTTTGCTAATGTTTGCTGTAATTTTTAAATTTTTTGCTGGTCGCTTTTCCAAGATATGTAGTTTTTTCATAATCATTATGTGCTACAAATAGGTGGTATTCTTGGATATACAACACGAATAACTTCGAATAACCAAAATGTACGTCAATGTTTTGTTCTAATAACTTTATAATGATTTATAAAGTTAACTTATATACACACTTTCAATTTATTGATATTTAAAAGTAGTTTTGTTGCAGTTTTTGTAAAAACCATAAAGTTTCTTTACATGACTATCAGTTAAGGCATTATTACACTCTTTTATTACACTATTAGGTAATATAGAAAGGGATTTGTACCTAAAAACAGATGTTTGAAACAGAACAGAACTAGAATATCCCTGTTACAATGCAGTTTAAAACAGCATAGAATTTAATGCCTAATATAAATGAAATGCTTCATAATTTTATTGAATGTTTGGCACCCCATCATAAATTTTAATACTTGGAACTTCCAGCCACTGTTTATAAGTTACAAGTATGGGCCACTAAACATGCAAATATCAACTAACAGAATAATTATTTATTACTTACCTCAAAGTAAAAATTCAGTTTACTAAAAAAATTTTTGACTTTTTAGCAAATTTAAATCAGCGTAAAGTTGGAGTTACAATTCTTTTTTTTTAATTATCTCCCATTAGAGACCAGCAAAAAATTTAAAAAGTACAGCAAAAATTAGCAAAAAATTATGACATAAAAACATTTTGACTTTTTAGCAAATGTAACTCAGCGTAAAGTTGGAGTTACAATTCTTTTTTTTTAATTATCTCCTATTAGCGACCAGCAAAAAATTTAAAAATTACAGCAAAAATTAGCAAAAAATGAGCAAAAAATTGTGACATGAAAACATTTTGACTTTTTAGCAAATGTAACTCAGCGTAAAGTTGGAGTTACAATTATTTTTTTTTAATTATCTCCTATTAGCGACCAGCAAAAAATTTAAAAATTACAGCAAAAATTAGCAAAAAATGAGCAAAAAATTGTGACATGAAAACATTTTGACTTTTTAGCAAATGTAACTCAGCGTAAAGTTGGAGTTACAATTCTTTTTTTTTAATTATCTCCTATTAGCGACCAGCAAAAAATTTAAAAAGTATAGCAAAAATTAGCAAAAAATGAGCAAAAAATTATGACGTTAAAAGTTTTTGTTTTTTGTTATGTTGTAGCTCCAACTTGACGGACCTACTATTATAACATATTCGTAAGTCGTTTGTGTAAATTGTGCCTAGGTCTGTGTTCATGCAAGTATAATCATTTGAACGTCAAACTTTCACTCCATTTTTTTAATACCGAAATAGAGCCGACACAAGATTAAGAAAGTTTTATTTTAACCGTGAACTTGAAGTCTAAGCGGAAACGTACTTTTGTTAAATTTTTTTTGTAGACCGTGTAAACTGCATGGTTGTGCATATTGCGTTTTTGTGCAAATCGTATAAACGTAAACTTACAGTTAAAAATTATTGCTATATTCTAACGGGTTACAAAAGCTTTGGCTGTACATTTGATGGCCACATTCATTTTGGATTTTAATAACATGAAAAATTAAAGGTAAAAATTATCAAAAATGCTACAATTAATAGTAATTAAAATAGTTTAAACGGTAAAATTTTTAACTAGCCGACTAACCTTGTGTTATTTAGTAGTAGAAGATGTAAATGCTTATATGACTATTCTTGGTAAAGTCGATATTGTCACCATTTCTTGTACATAATTAAATTTGATATATAGGTTATATATAGAGCGAGGACAAGATCTGAATTAAATCCGATGTAATGGTAAATTTTACATCTCGCAATAAAATTTCCTAGAATTCTTAGTTTTATGTCGGAAATAATTTTTAGACATAGCTTTGTGAGTGAGTTAAATTGTACATAAATTAAATTATTGTAGTGTATACTCATTGTGTATAATCAGAGGATTTCGAAAACTATTAGAGACAGAGGAATGGTTCAAGAGAAAAAAAATTGTTTTAACGTTGTGTATAGAAACTGAAAATGTAAATGAATATTTTGCTCAGTTTTTTAAATATCGTAAAAATTCTAAAAACTAGTTTTCGACTTTTATTAACAACTTTCTTGATTTTTTGTTCAGCATTTATAGTTCAAGCAAAGCCCAAATTAATGGGCACTGTTAAAATTAACCCAGTTTACTTAGTTTTTGTCAGGATTGGCCTGATTTAAATCACGATTTAAATCAGCTGATTTTTTTCAATTAAAAGCATGATTTAAATTAAATTTTATTTATTTTCACGATTCAACGTCACACGTCACATATAAATTAAATGCACGTTTTACTTCCACCCGCTTAAACAAACGCCGGAAATATTGCCTAACGGCTTCTTATAGATCGGGGAGAAATAGTCTCTTCAGGAATTTTCTTTTTAGAGACGTATTCCGGTAGGTTTACTTTGTAAATTTTCACAATAATTTTTAATTTAAGGGTCATCTACAACCTCATTCAAAAAGTCTGCAACAAATGGAAAAGTTTTTTATTATTTCGAAGTCTCAAAAAATTTTGTTCCTGATAAAAGTTGATGCATGACCCAAAACTAATATTAAGATAGAAAACAATTTATGACACTATACTTTAATGATTTTAAAAATATTCGCAAGTGCCCCTATTATGCCTAAGGCTTACAAAAAACATTCGTGGGAAAATTGTTTAGAAATCAAAAATATGACTACAAAATTTGACGTTAAAATTTAATTTTTGAATTTTATAGTAGCGTCAACATTCAAAAAGTTTGCAACTAGTAAATAAGTTTTTTATTATCGATTAATCGGAACATTTTGTTCTTGAGAAAAGTTGTTGCATGGTCTAAAACTAATTTTAATTTAAAAAAAGCTGGATAAAATTCATACGACACTAGCTTTTAGCGATTTTAGAAATATTCGCAAGATTAAAGTACTCTTATTTTAGGAGTAAAAAAATTAAGGTGAAACGATATTTTACATCGAGTAAAAATTATCTATTTTTTTTTTACTTTTTAAAAATTCTGAAAATAAGGGCACTTTACTTTTCCAAATATTTCTAAAATCTACTGTAATTTGAAGTTTTATTGAATTTTTTTTAAATATAAAATTAGTTTTAGACTATGCACCAACTTTTTTCAAGAATCAAATTATTTGAGAAACCAATAATAAAAAAGTTTTCCATTTGCTGCAGACTTTTTGGATGTTAAAATTACCTCAAAAATAAAAATTGTAATTTTAACGTCATATTTCACCTTTGATCGTATTTTTGAATTCTTAACAATCTTCTCTTGTAAATATTTCTGAAATCGATGAAATCTGGTATCCTATACGTTTTTTTTTTTCATTTTAAATTAGTTTTTGGTCATCCACCAACTTTTATCAGAAATAACAGTTTCTGAGGAACTTTTAGTAAAAAACTTTTTCATTTGTTGATCCTTTTTGAATGACGCTGTATAGAAGATATAATGCAGGATGAATAATGAATAAATTAGTTGTAAAAAGGGCAAATAGTCAAGTTTCTTTAAAAATATCATAGTTTCGTGATCTTTTTGATCTTTTTAATTTAAATCAATGATTTTCAATTTTTTTAAATAAAAATCAAATTTTGCCCAACCCTTGGTTTTGTGATGTGATAGATAAGTTTTTGTTTTTAGTGCTGTATTGAATTTTTATGCCACTGTAGACAAATTTTAGGGTGAATACAATATTGCCACGAGTAATAATATATCCCTTTATGGTTTATGAAATTAACATCATCGCGAAGCATTCAAAATTGCGATTCAGCATTTATGGATGGAATGGTGTGGCACCCCAACGACTGTTAATCTGAAGCAGGCATACGATGGAAAAATTGCAGTAACAATAAATAGTACCAATGCTGTATATATTTTTGGTTCATGTTACGATTTTGTTATTTGCTTTAGTTTTATTTACGTTTTACATTTTTTTTTTTCAATAATGATGATGTTATCATTTGTTTTAATTGAATTGTTGTTTGACGTTTTCTATTTCTACATTATAAGGTTGAATTCATTATTTTCTTTTAAGTTATATTAATATTTTACACAAGTTTTTCTCGAGGTTTTTCTTGACCAATAAGCACAATTTTATCATTTTAATTTTGATAATGTTTTATTTGTTTTTTGGATCTTATAATGATTATATTTTAGTTATTGTTTTTTTATGCATTAATGTAAAACTACATTTCAAATTAAACTTGCACGAAGAATACAATCGTGCAAATGTAGTTAATTGTCGACATAAGTCGTTATTTTAAGTTTGGTTTCCTACATCAAAACTGCTGACCGTGAATACATTATTAATTAGCTTTTTTTATCAATGTAACCAGGGTGGATAAAAATCATGATTTAAAAAAAAAAAACAAAAAAATCGATTTATTTGATTTAAATCAGATTTTTTTGATTTAAATCAAATGTACCATATTATCGAAATTAGTGACATATTCACATGCTATTTCTGTTTTGTGCTAATATATTTAATAATCAATATATTTAATTCAATGGCAAATTTTTGTCAAAATGAAAAATTAAATATAATGATTAAGAATTTTGAAAAAATCAGTGCTAAATGGTGATGTTTAATTAATTATATACATAGTGAGTCATTAGTGCGGGATCGGTCGATTGTGGCTAAACGGCTTGAGATATGAAGTTGATTCAAATGCTATTTTATACAGTTTTTTCTAAACAACACAATAAAAATATTTTCAAATATACAGGGTGAGTCACCTTTCTGGAACTAATAGCAACTTTTATATTTCAAATACAACACCCAATTTTTTATTTAATATTTTTGACCGCCTTAATTTCAGCTTTGCATCAATATAAAGTACTACAGGTTTTTATACGGCGTTGTAAAAAAAAAATTATTTTCTAAATTTAAAAAATTCTCCTGAAGTTATTTTGAAATACAGAGTTGTAATTTGGTATGGACATGCAGAAAAAAATTCTCTGTTCGCTCGATATGAAAAAATTTGAATCACACATACAGGGGTGTTTATAAATAGGTGGCAACTTCCATGATTTTCAAAAGCTCGTAACTCGACTTTTTCAAATGCAAACCCCTGTATTTTTTTATGTCATCGAATTCGTCTTTAAAAGAACTTTATATTTTGTTAAGTATGTCCTATACCCAAAACTCATACTTTTCGAGATATTCGAAATTTTTTTTCAAATCGGTATTGAAGCAATAGAGCGCCGTGGAAATTGAAAAAACTGACTGTTCACTACGCTAACGTCAAAAACTTGTCATTTATATTTTGAATTATTGCATTTCCACAATGAATATTACTTTACAAGAGTAAATTGATATGGTTTATTCACCATTTCGTGTATTTAATTACTAATAGTAATACAATTTTGTTTTATTATAAATTAATATTATATTGTACTCATATAATCTGTGATTGAAATTGATAATTTTTTTAAAAAAATCACTTGATTTAAATCAATGATTTTTTTTTTTAAATCACTTGATTTAAATCATGATTTAAATCGTGATTTAAATCAATTGATTTAAATCTGCTCAACCCTGAATGTAACCATCATTTTATCATTTAACCTTTCGATTATCCGCATATTCTTCCCGACTCTCGACTCCCGGTCAATATTTTGTGAAACAAAGTCTGACTCCTTTTATTAATGTACTAGACTGTAGAATATTAAGGAAAACTGGTTAAAACCGCTACCGAATATTTTCAATTTCGTTTCCGTTTTTGAACTAAAAAAAAAGTTGATTCCGTTTCCGTTCTTAAAAATTTTTGAGTAAATATCGTTATTTGGTTTTCGTTGTCATTCTGTTTTCATCTTAAATAAAAACTGAAGCAAGGAGTCGGTAGTTTTTCCGACTCCCCACTGCTCCAAAAAGCATCCACTCCTCGACTATCGACTCTGACTCCCTATCTCTGATAATACCCTGTATTAACAATATATACTGCAATAAATGGCCATTAGTTTAGCTTTAATTGGTTAAAAGTTCCCTAATTAACAAAATTAAAAAGTAAATTAAGCAAATAATGGTGAAAGAATACATTTATATATCGTTTACAAGGTTAGACTAACGTCAGTTTGTGTCCAAGAAACGTTTCAAAATCTGATCCCATATCTCTAACAATTAAAAATTGTAATACTGTACATTTTATTATGTCGAAACTAAATAAATGAATTTGCATAAAAAATCTACAAGTATAATTCGTTTGTCTTAGTCAGACAGCAAGATGCAGTTAAAAAGAAATAAATCTAATAGCAAATTACAAACCACTCCTCACAAATCCACCTAATCTATTTTTAGTGTGAACTCTTTTGCTCTACCCAAACAAAAATTGTTGAGTGCATTATTAATCAGAATACTCAAGTGACTTTCTTAACTAACGTTACGTGAAATTCTACTAGATCTTACTTCTTGTTCTAGCACTTTCGAATACGTTCTCTGATGAAAAAGTAGCTCAATATAATCTTGAAGATAATAGGGCGAACGCAGGTGGATTTCGCAGTAGTACCAAACTTGATGAACCGATTTTTGCATAAGATTTAGTTATAGTTACCATATTTTTAACATGTTCGTAGTAGGTGGCAAGGACATTGGTTTCGCTCTAAACTTTTAATTCTTGTTAGAAATAGAATAATTAAGTTCTAGGATATTATACGAGACAAAAAAGATTTTTTTGCATTTCTTGTGTGTAGAATTTCACTTCCTCTTAAACATCATAGTGGCTAATTTTTAAATAGCTATTTGTATAGATATATTTTCGCATAGTCGAAATTGTTATCGGTTTTGTTACCACGATGTAGTATAAAGACAAATTTTATTTATCAATGGCGTAATAATCTCGGAAAATTGGAAAATCTAAGTTGGCATTTGTAAGATGTTTTAAAATAAGTCAATCAGCCTAGAATATTATTTTGTCACATGGCGAGTTACTTACGAAAGATTTTAAAAGATAAGTATTTCTAAAATTTAATAACATTTTTCACTGATTCAAAATTTTTTGGACCGTTTAGCAACGGGCACACACATGATTTTTATTTAAACATTAATATAGATGAAAAAACTATATGAATAAAAGTATAACATTTAAAACTTGCCTTACTTTAAAGACGACACATTACGGATTAAATATTAACAAATTAGCTACAGGAGTGAATCAATTAAATTAAAACATTAAATAATCTTTAGTTCTTAAGTATTTTTGTACAGACATTCGTTTAAATAGTCATTTGGTTAAAGGTTGTTAAATACATTTAATTTTTAGTATTGTTTTATAATAAAAATAAATAAAAAAATTTAATTATATGACTTTTTAGACATCATCGCACGCTGTTAAATGTATTTTTTTATTTTAATAGTATTGACACTCTTAACCATTTTGGTCCATATTTTTGTCACTTCTAAGTCATACCGACAAAAGTTTAATTTTTAAAAAATTTCATTTTATATTAGGTATATTTTAATTTTTTGAAAAATCACACGGATTTAATGCAATATATTTAAAAGAATCCCAAATTTTTTATTGTCTTTAACGTAACTTATGATATTAGGTTTTATTTAATGTCCAACATTTTTGCTGTTGAAGTATTTTTCATTACATTGATTTGCTTTAAGTTTTGCATATACTAAATATTGGTGTTTTCCAATTTTCGGCCTTTTAAAAACAAACTTTTACTTTTGAGACATCGTACTAACGAAAATTTGATAAAATATTCGATATTGCAGAATGTGCAATGCTATTTCAAAATCAAAAACTAAAATAATTTCCTGTTAAACCGGAGTGTAACTGGTTATGAATTCGATCAGAAGATTCGGATTTTCGGTAAAACAGTTTATCTATATTAGCGTTTACAAAATTAACTAAATCAATCTAAATGTTAACAATAACTAAAACGGAAATAAAAATGAAATTTTTATGTTTCGTTTAGGATTGAAAACGATATAAATAATTTATTTTACCGGTTTTAACCGATTTATTTTCCTTTTTATATACAATTTATTCTTGTGAACAAAAAATAACCGAATTATGGCTAATTTTATTATCAAAGTTTGCCATGATTTCGTAAACCAGTCATATTTGCAATTAATTCACAACTAAACATCATATTCAACGAAATTTTCATACTTTTAAGAAATCTGTGTATTCGTTTGTTTATTGTGGCATGTGAACATGACTTTTGGACACTTTAAAACGTTTAATATGTTAGAAGTTTACGTTTAAGTGGTAAAAACGTAGGTGCTGCTGCAGAATTTACTTGGAAATTACGTTTAGTTGTTTTTTAATTGCAAGCATCACTGGTTTTCGAAATCATGGCAAACTGTGATAATCAAATTTTCACAAAATTAGCCATGATTCGGTATTTTTTGTAACAAATACATTGTGTACAAAAAGTAACGTAACGGATCAATATCTCGTCTTGTGACAACTTAACAAAAAAAAGTCTTATACAAAAGTTGTTTGTGGTAATTTACTACATAACCTTAAATTATTTTCAACTATACACAGTGTTTTGTTTTTGCGCACCGGTACGTCACTATGTTTTTTTAAATGAAACACCCAGTATATTTTATAATTTTTAGATGTAAAAATGAATTCCCTTTCTAAAATATATTCGTTTTATGTATCTAAATTCAGTCATTTTTAAGTTATTCAACTTTTTATAAAAATTTGGATTTTTGTTAACTATTACAGTAATCAGTAACCGAGATACCCCGTAAAACATTCGAAATTGATCCACCCTCTAGTGTGCGAGGCATGTAAAAATCTAATAGAGTTTGGTATTGTTTAAAAAACTATAAAAGGGTTCCATGGTTAAAATACATTGGGAAACACTGCATCTACATTTAGCAATAACAAAGTTAGGTAGTAATTTCATCGTATGATATTTAAACATCCTGTACACTATTTAGTGGAACCATAAGCCACCTGCGAATAACAAAATCTTTCTAAGAACAATAATAAAAAATACCAACCCATCATGTTCGAACTTTCAATTCCGTTGAAGTCTGTTATATCAACCGTCAGTTATCAGCGAACAAAAATAATTAGCAAATGTGGTACGAGTTACGAGATAGGATTTACTTCTAGAGCTTCACCTCTAGAACTTATTATATGATGATGAATCACTAAGGTTTACTTATTTTTCATATGTAAAAGAATATAAACATTGCGCAATATATAAGATTCTTATTTGGATTATAAGTTTCGCATCCGTATAGTGCTCCGACATGGAAACCACAAAAACTACAAAAAAACCGTGTTATATCACATACCTACACATTCGCAATAAGAACTTCGTCGAAAATAATAGATGAATAAACGTTGTATAACCAATATGCTACGTATAGCTTGTTTATTGAGTGATTAATACAGTACTAACTCGATTTAGGAATTTTCCGTCTAGTGTAATAACAACATATTGAAATAGATCGAAGTGATTCGTTTTTAAATATGTTGACTGCATGATTAGTTAATTTAATTGAATTGCTTAATTTATTGCTAATTATTTTGGTATATCCAGGAAAATTGTTTTTGAAGGATCAATTAGATCAGTGTTCATCAAACTTTAGAAATCTGTGTGCCCCTTTTTAATTTTAATTTTTATCCAATAGGACAAAGATTAATAAGAAAACGCAGTTGATAAGAACACGCATTGTCTTTTTAAGCACTAAGAAGTTTACTTATACAGGGTGATTAATTGGGACCGGGCATTAAAAATATATGAAGTATGAAAAAAGGTATTAATCTGAAATTTTGGTTATGACCATAATGGCATATGATCTGTTCAATGAAAATATTTTCAAGATGGCGACATTTCCGGAAATACCGGAAATTTACCTCTACTTTCTTATTTCAAATACAATATTTTCTTTTTTATTGCATTTTTGGATTTAACACGTTATTTAAGAGGGACTTGTATTGGCATTTCCTATACCTAAGTACAGTAATTTCTTAGATTTTTGAACTTTTTTGAAAATTTTTTGAATTTCATCGTGATTCTTAATATTATCTACCGCCGTCATTTTTGAAGATAAAACGTTTCAATTAAGATTATGCATATAAGAAACCTTGGCGTTTATACTGGAGGTTTTGAAATCGATGCATTACTTACAGGGTGTCCAAAATTAAATTTTCTTTTAAATACAACTTCAGACTACTAAAACTCGTTTTTATCAAATACAATGCCCATTTTGTTTTCTATTTTCTAATGCAAAATTAAATTCTGCATCATTCTGTATTAGCGTTTCCTATATCTATCTGCAATAATTTTCAAGTTATTAAGAATTTTTGATAAAGTTAAGAGAAATTCAGAAATTGTAAAATTTTTAAATAGTAAGTAAGCCTTGGAAATGACAACAAATGCCAATATTTATAACTGTCAACCACTTTCATCGCGTTTGTCCGACGTATCAAGTATCAAGAGTATTGTAACACGAATATTTTGAACTTATTTTATATTCTTGGAGAATGTCACAAGATTATTGAAAGAACTTGCCGTGTGTTCAGTGAGAGGTATCCTCATTTGACTGTGATGACCAGACAGAAATTTCAATGAATAGAATAAAATTTTTGTCAATTTGGAAGAGTGAAATCTGCTAGTATTCGACCTAAGCGTGTGACAAATAATGAAACTAATGAGTTAACTAACATCCTGGGATATTTTAATGCACATCCTTAGCTGTCAATTCGATCAGCAGCGCAAGACTTGGGTTTAACATACTATGCTGTCCAAAGCTACATTCAAAATGCACAAAATGTACAACTATTCGTTCGCTCTTTCAATAATCTTGTGATATTGTCCATGTCTTGTAGAGCAACTAAAAATTTTGAAGTCACTATATTCGGGAATAGATTTGTCCCATAAACAAGGACATTCTTGATAATGCTCTAAAATCGTTGGAAAATCTATTGAGGACATGATAAATTGGAAATCGATGACAAACAAATGTATATTATTTGTCTACTATGACAAATACGCGCTATCAAAATATAAAAGTATGGTCAGGTACCCCATTTTTATTATCAAAAGTTGGCAGTTGATCTAAGTGTCACGACATCGCTAGTGCCACGGCACTGGCGTCATGACATCGTGGCATCGCGACATCAGGCTGTTCAGATGACGACACTCTACGAAATTTGATGTCACGACTCTAGTGTCACCATGTGAACGAGGCTTTACATATGTTTCATTATGTGAAAACTGTAGTTAAGAATGACATTATTGATTGGGCTTTGTTTTTAAGCGATGATGCATTACATCCAGATTTTACTTTGAATTAAATGCTCTTGAAAGCAATAATTGCATTATAAATTTTTTACTTTGAATTGCGCCGAGTCTTTAGTGAAAAATTGAGTTTTTATTGAATACTATTACAAGTAAAGTGATTTTTAAAATTGAAAAAAAAAATTAAATAGGTATTACATAATAATTACTCGGAAATTAACGCTGTTTCAATTGATTTTAATAGACCATTGTGAAGAGGTACTTAAAAATAAATTGAACTTGATTAATGCATTGATCTTTCCACGCAACAGTTTTGTCATCTATTATTTGCAAATCAAGATAGGGTTTTTGTGACTGAAAGGTATATATTTTGGATGAAAACTGAAGGCCGAATTTTCTATTATAGATTTAAAATGTCGGTGCTTTGACAATAATTATTAAAACGTAATTTTTTTGCTCGAATCTACTCTAAATTATTTGTTGTAAGTGTTAATTCTTTTCAGTATAATCCCCTATGGTTAAACATGTCAAACAAATGTTATTTCTATTGAGATAAATATGTCATGACAGTAAAGTTGTTGCCAATAAATAACCTTGTAATTTGCAAGCTCTAGCAATCAAGTATTCTATGAAAGTAAGATGGTTTTATTTCAACTGAATGTAGATGTTATAAGTTCAAAGAACTATTTTCATGTACATTGCAAATTATTTCAAAATGGTTCTCGCAAATTCTTTTTTAATGCAATTAATATTATAATTTAAAATTTTATTATATTAACATTAATTTATAGTCGTATCCAAGAGCTATGCCTTATTTTATCTTTTAATATAAAGATTTTTACAAAAAGTAATTAATCTAGATAATTAATCTATTTATAGTACTATAATCATTATTTTAGAGTAGTTTTTTTTTACGATTTTGTGAGAAAATTTTCCATTTGATTGCGCGTAAAATGTTTCATTCAGACGCATTTTTCCTTTTTCAGGGCCTTTCTAATATCATCTTTGATTATAATACATTCACCAAGTTTAATATAATTAAAGGTTATCTAGGAAGTGCTAACTAGCAGAAATTATTGGTCGTTAGGGAAATTATACCATTCTATTATCTTATACCAATCTGTATCATTTGTTTTGCTTTAATGTCAATTGCCTAGCTTAGTTACGTGAATTAAATAATGTTTAAACAATTTTAATTTGATTACACGATTTTATTCTTACAGTTTTTAGTAAGATATATTTTACTGATTAAAGAGTAGTACTTAATGCACTAATTAACTACCGGTAATGGATATAACCTAGCGTTGATTATAAATACACGTGAAGATAGAAAATAAAATCACTTATCTTCTTTTTTAATAAAAATCTTCGTGAGTTTCGAATTTTCTTGTATTTAAGATTAACAGAAAAATCTAGTAACGGATACACAAGTCTTGAAACTGTTATAGATTTCCACAAGAAGAAATTCTTCTTGAAACACGATGAGTTATTTGTTAGTTAAACTTGTATGTATTTATAGTACTTAAAATAAATCTCTTAAATGATTTAAACATTTTTTGTTATTAAGGTAAACCGCTTAAAATAGTTGTACCTAATTACATTAAAATGTTGTATTAAAAGCTTTTCCCAAAACATAACTTTAAAAACACTTTATATGAAAAATAAAGTTTCTTAGAACTTGCGAACCTAACTTTTTTTTTTAAGTGTTTTACAGCAAATTTTTGGTGTATTTTTGTTATTCTGTATAAAATAGCTATGTATTACACGATCAGTTTTAAGTTGCCATTACTGAAAATTATGTTTTTGATTGGATTTTAAAAACTTTTTTAAACCGGCGTTTTTTCTTATTCACTTATCAACATCTATCCCAGCGCTTCTCAAACTGTAGGTCGTGACTCCAAATGGGTTAGCGAAAATTTGGTAACAGCAAAATGATTCTGGTGAAAGTTGCAATATTTTGTGCTGAGCAGCAATCTGATTTTGCTAATTTTTTAAAAATAACTTATCGATTTTAAACCTGTTATATGTCAAATACTTGAAAAAAATCAGTAATTTAAACATGTCGCTTTAATAAAATGATTATTCTTTAGATTAATTAGAAAATGGTGGATTATTTTTTAAGGTGGTATAGAGGATAATTATTTTGTGTAATTAGGAGTTAATGCGATGTTGGACGGTGGATTAATTGCGTGGACAATGTGGAGACGTGGATAATGGAATAAATAAATAAGATTCACGTAAGGCCGAAAAATGGTAGCGCAATTTTGTAATTAAAAAAACGCGTCTAGTGCAACGAATCAGGGAGTTCCCAGCCTGCGAGTCACCTCTCCTTGGTTCGTTGAAATTAACGCAAATTTGGACATAACAGCTCAGGGAGTTCCCAGCCTACGAATTGTCTCGCGGAGAGAACATCAAACGCTTAAGCCCTCGAAATTAACGCAAATTGGGAAATATTAAATGACCAAGGGAGCTCCCAGCCCAGCATCGCGGAGAGAACATCAATCGCTAGATCCCAAAGAATTGGTTCTCAAAAAAGTGTAAACCTCGATTACTGTAAAACATTACTTTTTTGCCTTTAGCGGGGTACCTGATAAATAAATCCACCTAATTTTTGAGATGGACAAATTGCGTAAGGGATGCTGTGGAATTAAGGTGGATATTAAATTACATACAATCGTCAATTCATTATTCAGATTTGTGGAGAATTGTGGGGTGATTTCTGAATACGTTAGCTCCTTGCTTATTGAAGCTTCTTAAAATAAATAGTTTTTTTTAACAATTTTAACTTAATTTCCCCTCCATTAAACTTCAAAATATGTTGCTTAAAAATAAAATGTACTGAACCAATGTAAAATCATATTAATTAATAACGCAACATAATTACTAGATAAATGGCATCCCCAAATAATTTCGACCTGGAGTCAAGTGTCTTCAAATGTTAGGGTTCAGCTATGTATAGTCGTTTTCCTAGAATCCAACAAAGATAACCTAATAAATCAGTTACCAGTTACCTATCTCTTTATTTGGTCTAGGAATCGAAACTAGCATTTAACTCGGTAATTATATAAAACTTTTGCATTGATAACGATTTAAAAAATGTTTTGTTTATTACAACCCCTGAAAAAAATGTGATTAATATAACCTACACGTGTGTTTAAAACACACATGGCTTACACATTAACGCATTATTTATGAATTTCTACAAACAGAAAAATAACTTTGTGATAGATACTTCATGACGTTACGCGAGTAAATTAATAATTTGATTTTAAATTATTAAACATTATTTTATATGCGACCATAACAATACAGAATCACGCAAAAGTTTTCTTGAATAAAAAGGGTCGCGAATGGAAACAGTTTAAGAAACCCTGATCTATCCGATATAATCATTTTATTATGTACTGCAAGAACTAATAAATTAATGTAATTTAAGTAATTGAACGAGTAATATTTGTTTTCACTCACTTCAATAATTGTTTTATTTTGCTCACAATCATAGAAAATATGGTAATGTCTTGTTTTTGTTTGTGAAGTTAATAAGCTGTTGCAATAGAAAAAAAACTGTTTTTAACAAATCTAGGTTGTGTTATCATGAATTAATGCTTGGAATTTTGTTTATTATTTTTACAATATTAGATACAAAACTTTATAAATAATACGCATAGAATCACTATTTAAACATTGACAAATAAAAACAAAACTGTTAATGTTTGATAAATATTTGAATTATGTGAGTTTTTCATGTATTATTACTATTTATGTACTATTATTATCTTAAGAATAGCCACTTTTTTAATTGTTTAATTGTATAATTTATTTATACTTTTTATGTTAATAATCTTATTAATGCAAAAGTGAATAAATTAATATTTAAAAAAAATACATGTCCAGTTCACAACCATAATTTTTCGATGTTTTTGTAGCATATCCATAGAAGGACCATTTCATGTTCATTACTGAAGTACTCTCCAACGCCCACAAACTGGGTCTGTTTAAGATTCTTCCATCGGCACTTGTTTTGTTTTCTTTTTATGATAAGTACTAACGTCATTCTCTGTTCTGCGTCACACCAGAGCAAAACAACACAAATTTTACCTTTTGTGATAGGTCAACAATCTTCTATGACGTTTCTCGTGACCAGATTCGGTCGCATCCAAAGCGATTTTTTATTTTACGTTTAATGGTGAGCGAGTATTGCAATGCATATTTTTATCGTAAATATTATTAGAGCGTTTTATCTTTACTTATAAAACAAAATTTAGTTAGTATGTGCAACGTTTTTTTTGTGATAACAGAAAAATATTTACGGATTCCCAACATATTTGATGGATAGGAATAAATGCTATTGAAAAATAACGCAAACATTCTATAAAAAATATCAAAATGCTATACAGGGTGTCTCGCTTATTATAAGAGATACAGGTTTGCTTAAATTAGATGAATTATTCCCAAGTGTGAGAAGAGCCACAATCCACAATCAATTTTTAAAAGTACAAAATTCCTCGTACTCCAGATGTTATAGCAAAAAAGATGAAAATGTCGAATTTGTTTTTCCTCTCATAACTTTTTTTGTCTTAATCATTAGAACAATTTTATTTATACCTTATTGGGGTACTTTTTTATGTAGAACGTAACCATTATTTAAGATTTTTCTTAACACCTACAATTTTTATGATATTACCCCTAATTTCATTTTTTCTTATGGGCCGCGAAGTTGGCTATGAAATAGTTAAATGTGCTGATTCAGTTTAACTATCGTAACCCCACAACTTTGTTATTTAAAAAGAAATCCCCATAAACCTTACATTTTTGTAAATCGTGGAAAATTATCTATTGAATGACGTGCAAATGTTTTTTCTACGATAAAATTTGTCAGACTGGCGATGGTCAACTTTTTTTTAATATTACATCGTATACTGCTTATTGGTTCTGATAGAGAATTTAATTCTAAATCCGATAGTGCATTACAATTAAAATATAATCAAAAAAAATTGAGAAAAAAGTTTAAAATCACTTGTTATTTTTCACAAAATCGTTGTATTTAACTAGACAAAACACGATCGCTGTAGTAATGGACAGTTTATAACTTGTCTAATTATGTGTTTAATTTTTCGAGGAAAAAATTATTTTTTGTGATCATTAAATTGATGCGTCTTCATGCACAATTACAGAAGTAATTAATTCCACAAAAGATCCATTTTCAATTTAATACTCATAAAATTATGGTTTTTCGTCGGTAAGTAATAAAACACAACCAAACAAGTTATAAACTGCCAATAACTACAGCGATCGTGTTTTGTCTAGTTAACGACAATGATTTTGTGAAAAATGGTTAATAATTTTAAACTCATTTTTCTCAAATTTCTTATGTACTTATGTTTTTTTTAATGCTGACAGAATTAGAAAGAAATCTTTATCAAAATTAATTTAAAAAATTATACCATGTTTTTTCAACAAAAAAAAGTTGGCTAACGCCAGACATATTCATAGTAGAAAAAGCATCTGAACGTAATTTGATAGTTTGCTGCGGTTTACAAAAATACAAGGTTTATAGGGGTTTCCTCTTAAAATAACAAAGTTATAAGGGTGCGACAGTCAAACTGAATCGCCCGGTATATAAAATATAAATGCTGCATGAAAAAATTGTCCATATATTATGTCAATTGCCACACTTAAAAAAAAAACTTTTACTAACCTCTAACACTCTAACCTGGCCCTCTCTAAGTGATCTAAACATAGCGCTAATTAGTGTTTTCGACAAGAAATGTTCAGCACAAAATAATTTCACTTTGTTATGGCTAAGTTATTTGAGGTTTTAGTATAATTTATTTGCGGTGGTTGGTGATTGTACTTCTCTAAAAACTAACCAATCTTAACAATTGGACTCATATTAATCATAACAAATGAAAAGAAAAGTTTTCACGATCAACAATATAGTAATCTCCTCTTAAACCATAGGTCGGTAACCTTCTAGTCAATTCCGAAACACGTAAATGTTTTGTCGTATGTGGAATAAGTTTAAAATTAAAACTTTAATACAGATTTTAGACTGCGTAAATTAGATGCATTTTACACCTAAACGAGTTAATTACAACAGAAAAAGATCCCCATGTGCAGATTCGGCTAAACGAATATTTCTTTTTGGAGTTGAATATGACAATAGGTTATTAAACGTTGCTGTTTCCAAACTTAAATCATGATTTAAAAAATATTCTGTAATAAAGTATTAAACTTTCAAAATTAATTGATTTTTGAAGTTCAGCCTTTCAGCCTTTGTGAGCATCTTATGTGGGTCTCAGTCAAACGAGACTGTTCAAAATTATTTTCATTGAATAAGAAAATAAATTTATGTTAACATGTAATATGTACTTACAAAAGAATTGTCTGCTATCAAAAGTCAATCCCCAGTTTAATTTTATTTTCTTGTAAGTGCATTTTTAAGAGGAGAGAAGATTTATAAAAACATTTAATTGTTTTTTAAACTTTTTATTTTATTTATCGCGTTTTCAATTTTCTGTCTAAAACCTGAACTATATCGTTAAGATAATAACTATGCCATCAAAGTATTTTCATATAAAATCTCTAAAATCATGTTTCTTGAAAACCTTTAACTTAAAATAGATTTTTTTTTCGGAAATTTCAAAATACGGCGATGGTTTTATTTTTGATTGGTCCAAAAATTTCAGGATTTATACAGGGTGATTGAAATTCGAGTTTAAGCATGAGCATCTTCCTTATTATAATAGCTATAGTATATAACATAATCAATATCTACATAATTAAATAGCATTTATTTTTCTGAATCCATTGATGTATCACACATGGTATTTTACTTCTACATTCATTGTCAAATTTGAAAAAATGAGTTTTAAACAACAACCACTATAAATCCGGTCGTTGTAGTTTATGTTGTTTCCATAACAACCAATCAACAAACTAAAAGTTTTGAAAGCCTATTACTTGTCACTAATGAATTCGTAAAAATGAACTTTAATAATGAGGAAAAACACGATATTCTGCAAATTTAGGCTTTCAAAACTTTTAGCTTGTTGATTGGTTGCCATGGATACAACATAAACTACAACGACCGGCCTACCTGATTTATAGTGGTTGCTGTTTAAAACTCATTTTTTCAAATTTGACAATGAATGTAGAAGTAAAATATCATGTGTGATACATCAATGGATTCAGAAAAATACCTAAATGCTATTTGATTAAGTGAATAGCAAATATTGCGTCCATAAAAAAAAATAAAGTTGGTTGTCATAAAACAAAAACCAATCGATCCAGGAAAAATTTGTGACCACCATCCGATTCCGCTTAAAAAGTTGCTTTGGCAATGTTTTTATACATTTAAAATATTTCAAACTCCAAATCAGTTACAGGCGATTTTAAAAAATCGTATTTTCCGGTTTTTCCTAATTTTCTCGGATACCGTTTGAGATATTTTTAATTTCTCTTTGAAATATTATTGAGCACAAAATTTAGCAACTTTGCCAAATTGAAACCTATACTGTAGCTATTATAATGAGCGAGATCCCCTTGCTTAAACTCGAATTTCAATTACCCTGTATAACTTCCTATGCTGTTGTTATAAATGGTTAGGTTTAAAATGACGTAACAACAAAGTAATAAAAAACAAACACCATCACAATTGACAGTAGAGCATAAAATCGGGTTACATTTCATTTTACGTTTTTAAATTTATCATAAACTTTTGAACACCAAGAAATTATTTTTGATCGTGATTTCAAAACTGCTAACTAAATTTGTATATACTGCAGATGGCATTTTTAAGCCATGTTGTTTGATAATCACAGCTTCAAATGGTTTTGTATGACGTAACTGTTTTGTTTTTATTGAGGGTAACATCAAACGATTTTTTTTTAAATTTTGACTCTATTGACTCATGAATAATTTGAGTATTATTTTATAACTATGTGAATAATTTTGGAGCCAACGGTTGTCAAGAGGCTATTTTTAAAATGTAGAAATATTTTGTACATTCAAAAACTAAAAAGTTGGACATGTTAAACAATACCTACCTTAATATTCTGACTTAATCATAATTCCACAAGAATTATAAGGAAAACAAAAAATTTTGATTGTGAAGCACATACATAATATATTTACATATATTGGATCTTATTTAAGTTTAAAATTATGATTTTTGAAGACGATTACCTACTTTTAATTGTTTTATTTTATATCATTTACATAGATCAACCATATATTGAGCTTTTCAGTTGTTATTCCTTATTGCGTGTTTAATTTTGTTGGATTTAATAACGTAATGAGATGATGAGAACTTACCATTTGCTATGTTAAAGATCTGTTGCATACTTATACTAATAGCAATAATTTAAAGTAACAGTTTACCGACAGAGGACAAATACTATCGATAATTGATCACGATTGAACTAAAGTATATGAAAGACAAAAATGCAAGTAAATGACCAGCAAGTTACACATAATTCAATGCAAGGTTAGAAAAGATTAAACTTAAGTAAATAAATTAGATAATCAAAAAAGGCCCTGACTCGACACACACATACATATCGAGTATTAATTAACACGTATTAATTACAAATTATATAGAACACTTCAATGTTTTTGAGTCATGATTTGTGATTTTACTATAAGTAGACATATAAGAAACACATAGTCGTAAAAAAAACTGTCATTATTTTAAAAGGTTGATTTAACCCATTTGTTCCCAGTGTACTCATTTGAGTACGGTTCATAAAATATTTTTTTAAAGTTCCATTAGTTACATATAGGTGGAAATGTTTAGTACCACTTAGAAGTACACAGAATAGGGAATAGTAGATTAAAATTTTAAACCTAAATGCTGCTTCTACATAGGAAAAAACGTCACTTTACTTTGTTCTACAACTGTGCTATTGTCACTGTGTACTTTGTTATTAATTTTTATCTTTGTTTTAAAATATAAATTAATTTTTCTGCTGAAATTTGTTACTCAGGTATGTATGTTTTACAGTTATTCATGCAAATATTAAACAAAATACATAGTGTGATTTTTTTTCATAGTTACTTACTGGTGTACTCATATGAGTACACTGGGGCATTACGTTGTTAGGGCTAAATTTGCCCTTAGGATCTAAAGTTGTATTGGACACTAAAAGTAGTGATAAAACCGACAGACCATATAATATTTGTCGACAACTTGTTTACAAGTCATGGTTTGATGAAAACTCTTATAGTTAATCTCACAAAAAAAAAATCCTTTTTTTGATCAGCAACAAATGAAAAAAGAAATTCGCGGTTGTTTCCAATATAAATATGACAAAGAACATTTATTGCTTCTGGTAAAGTGGAAGGACAATGGACAATAGTATTGTGACTATAATGACAAATTATGATAGTATACATCCTCTTTCCAAAGTGAAACGTTGGTCTAAGAAGCAAAAAGAAAAAAATTGATGTGCCCCAACCTTGTCTCTTTGCCAATAATAATACAGCTATGGGGGATGTAGACTTGCTAGACAAATCTGTAAATAATTATCAAGTGTCCATCCAAGGTAAAAAAAGGTGGTGGATTCTCTGGACCCATATGCTGAATATTACAACAGTGAACGCCTGAAGGATAAATTCATTAGCAGGTAGAAATATTGATTTACTGAATTTCATACGAAGTGTATTAAGACATCACTTAAGAGTCTTTGAGAAAGCTCAACTTTCCGGGCATCCATGTACGGTCCCAAAAAGTATTATACAGGATCAAGGAGGACATTTTCCTAAGAAATAATTGATAAACAGTTGCGCTGTAGCATATGTCATCAACGAGCAAGGTGCATTTGTATCAAACGCCATGTCACACTGTTTGGAAAGAGAATGTTTCATAAAGTTTCATAGTGAATACCAGTTTTCGATTGTAAATTATTACAAAAAATTAGTAAAAAATAATTTAATTTTTATTTTCTTTGCCGCCGCTATGTTCCCGTTGTACTCATATGAGCATTTTTTTCACTTCTTTTTGAAAATATTTTTGAAAAACTTGCATAATTTGTAGTTTGGACTTATTTCTAATAATAAAAAACGTTTTATTTAAAATTTAAAAAAAAAATGTTTGTGGGAACAAATTGGTTGATTAGCAAGTTAAAATTTTAGAAAAATTTGCGTAAATTTTTTCTTTTAAATTAGACATTTTCTGTATTACAAAAATATAACAAAATAAGATCGAAAATGGTTGGTGGCTTCAATTCCAAGTTAAAACCGCACTAAAGGTTTCTTGATAAGCAACGTTTCGTACATATTGGGACATTATCCGGCACATGAACAACTGAAAAACTTTTTAATCGTTTTTCCCCAGTGCATGATACACAATACATCCAAAGTAATTTTAAAAATTACTGAAGCTGCAGGTTTGGTTAAGTAGGTAAAAATGTAAGGAATTTTAAGATGATTTTTAATTCGTTTTCAAGTTTCCAAAGAAAAGAAACGCTCCAGAAGCAACAAAAAAACTGATTTTTATTTATTTTTTGAATTCTAATTTTTATATGGTAGAATGTGAACAATTGAACGGTGATATTTGTTTTTTGATATTCTCTTAAATGTCGATAGTCATAGGATGCACCTATAAACAAATTGGCCTATTATCGATTAATCGGCCTTAGCTTATTGGCCAACTGCCGATTAATCGGCCGGTTATTGACTTTCACATGTGATTAGATTAGAATAGATTTTATGAATTATGCACTTATAATATCTATGTATTTATTGTGACTTAATTTTAATTTTAGTTCGTTTTTTCGTGATATGTGTAAATTCAAAAAACAATTTAACAAAACGTTTAAAACCTTAAATGCAAAAAAAAGTTAAGCTTTTAAAATTGAGAACTCTTCCTACATTATAATTAAAACAGCTACTCCTATAATTTTATTTTATTTAACAAAAGTGTTTTTAGTTATTTAATTTTTCAGACGTTTTCCTTCATTAGTGGAAGTAAAAAATATGTGCTTTTTTACCAAAATTATTATAAATTTTTTGTTTTCGGTATCAATATACCGGGTGATTCAGTTTGACTGTCGCACCCCTATAACTTTTTAATTATTGAAAATAACCCCAACAAACCTTATATTTTTGGAAACGGCGACAAATTCTCTATTAAATGATGTGCATTTGTTATCTCTACGATGACGTATGTCAAATCCGCGATAGGCAACTGTTTTTTTTTAAATTACATAGTATACATTTTTTGGTTGATTCGGATAGAGAATTTAATTCTGAATCCGACCATGTATTACAAAAGTATGCATGCATAAGAAAATTTTCGAGAAAAATCAGTTCAAAGTTTATTCAAATTATAGCAAACAGTCTATTTAACATTACAAAAAACGATCAAATCTTGAAAATTATACTATAACTATCAGTGGAAATGTATTAAAAATTAATGTTTAATAAAAATAAAAACAAATGTATAACGTCGACATAAAAAAATCGACTTTAATATATTCAAAGTGACCGGCCCCCGCTTCCAAACACAGTTGTCCCCTATTTGTAATTGCTTTAATACACGTTAATTATTTGTTTTTATTTTTATTAAAAATTAATTTTAAATACATTTCCATTGATAGTTATAGTACAAATTTTAAGATTCGATCGTTTTTTGTTATGTTAAATAGACTGTTTGCTACAATTTGAATAAACTTTAAACTGATTTTTCTCGAAAAATTTCTTATGTATGCATACTTTTTTAATATATGGTCGGATTTAGAATTAAATTCTCTATCCGAATCAACAAAAAAATGTATACTATGTAATTTAAAAAAAAAAACACTTGCCTATCGCGGATTTGACATAAGTCATCGTAGAGATGAGAAAAACACATCAGTTAATAGAGAATTTGTCGCCGTTTCCAAAAATATAAGATTGTTGGGGTTATTTTCAATAATTAAAAAGTTATATGGGTGCGACAGTCAAACTGAATCACCCGATATAGTAGGGTTACCATGTTTCAAAATGTTAAACCAGGACAATAATGTTCAAAATCTAGGACAAACTAGGACATTGACAGTTTTAAAAAAGAGGACAAATCTAGGACACATCACGGAAAGATCACGCTTCCTTTCATATAATTAAAGACAAGAAAAAGATAATTACTCTATATTTTACATTTTTATATCAAATAAAATAATTACAACAATAAATATAAACCATCTTTAAAATACATTAAACTATTATACATTGAAATTTGCAAATTAACTATAAGCAGTATTAAAAAAAAAAAGTTTCTGTTTAATTTTTATACCTACTTGTCTTCTAGGCCAATTTTAAGAAGAATGTTTTCATCTATCGTTTGTGTTAAAATAGAATCATAAAATCGGCATCAATCTAAATTTTGTACAAATTAAACCCCTTACACTGGTTGTCGATAATTTATTGCGCTCTTTCGTCCACTGTGCCTGAATTTAAAAAAAAAATCGTTCCACGTTTGCGTTGTGGTTGGAATTGCAAAAAAAAATTGTACCATTTTAAAAGTTCAAAAATAAACATTTCCAACCTTAAAACTAACGTTTAACACTGCACCATACTGCACATTCGTCAAAATGTCTAAGTGACTCACTTCGTAATGGCAGGGGTGCAGCCACAGAAAGACGTGCCGCCGCAGAATAAAGTGCCGCCAAAAAACGAAGTGCCGCTACAGAACAAATAGCCGCAAAAAATGCAGTTTTACAAGATTTTAAAAATCCCGGACACCATCCAAATCCCTACCGGACCTTTCCTGACGAATGAAAAAAGAGGACATGTCCGGGAAAACCCGGACGCATGGCAACCCTACGATATAGCCACATCAGCAGCCAGACAATAACAATTAGGATAACATTAAAAAAATATACTTTTTCTATAATTACATTCAATGAGAACCAATTAATCGGCCAAAATACCGATTAATCGTTAAAAGGGGCGGTAAGGACAATTATCGATTATCTTCCGATTTATCGGCTCATCCATATTGCCTATTAAATTTAATTATCACACCAATAAAGAACATAAAACTCCAAATACAATAATACATCGCTATCACATCATAACTCGTAGATACTAAAAATCAGTTAACAAACTAGAACATATTTGTTTATCAATCAGAATCGTTTACCTGTAAGAAGATTACCTAGGTACATTAAAATTTAAATGTTAATTTATTTGTCCGCACACTATTACAAAATACTGATCTTTGTAGGATTGTAAATTTTTAAAAAAATGAACTTTTTTGTTTATTTTCGAAACGATTCTGGTTAAACGTTTTTAAGTTCGCTCAAAAATCTACATATCCTGGATCCTGCCCATTCGTCTGTTTCTATAGTCTTTGGTGGGCAAGTTATTTTAAGCAGAATTGACGGTGCACTATAAACAAAATCGTAGAAAGACTGCGTATATATCTTTCAAGTACATTTTTATTATTTACTTACGCTTGTTAATTCCGGTTGTTTCCGATCAAGGATTACAAAAAAAAAGTTACCCTTGAGAGCTATACAATACACACATAAGTTGTTCTGGAATCGCCAAAAAAAAAATTAAATGAGAGTGTTGATTATCTTTTAAGAGTGGTATATGAAGGACAGTGCGAATGGAAAATAATAATAATGAGTTAATTTAACCATCAACCAGATGCATCCTGCGTTGTGGTAGGTCATGCTCTCGACCATGACACAGCTAAAGGTGAACAACGCCGTCGTCTACGGACTACTGATCCTGTTAAAGCTGAAGTGGGGTGACGTCTAGTTCAGTTTTCAGTGACCGCAGTTATAAAAGCAAGTTGCGAACGACGGTGAACACCAGTTCGTAGAAAGCTAGGTCATAGACAGGTGTGTTGTGGCAGTGGCGAAAGTAAGAACACGTGCTTGGGTGTCAATACGACGACGTTGACCTACATCTACAGCGCGAAGTTCATAAAAACTGGCGATATTATCAGCTTAAAGCAAGTACAGACACAAGACATCGGTGCTTTTTTGTTGAAATCAGTTAAAACTAAGTGATAAATTCAAAACTGATAAGACTGTAGTGTCGATATAACACAACATTTCGTGATATCTCCAATATTTCCTAAAAGAAGTGATACTTTGTGATATTAGACATAAGTTAGATTAATAATAATGCCGGCCCCAATCGAAGAAGTTATCTCGGAGCAGCAGGAGATAATAGAGGAGTTGGAAGAAGAGAAATTAGGAAAATTGTCGCTATCTTCATCTCCACCACTTTCGAAATTCCTGGAAGCTAGGGACAGCATCTCTTCTATCGATAGTGATGTGTCGCTTTCTTTCGATCAAACACAGACGAAAGAAAACGCTGAAAATGAGGACGAAGGGGCTCACATGGCCGATTTATCGGATAGTGCATCGGATTCTGGATCTCGTGATGGCGGAGGTAAAGATTCTGGTTGTGAAGTTACACCCGAAGTCACCGAACCTCCTTTTACACCACCTTCTGAAGAACTTGCCGATAAGATAGTGTCGCAAGTGGAGTTTTACTTTTCCGACGCCAATATTACTAAAGATGCGTTTTTGTTGAAGCATGTGAAGCGAAATAAAGAAGGCTATGTATCGCTTAAGCTAATTTCGAGCTTTAAACGTGTGAAACATCTGACTAAAGATTGGAGAGTAGTAGCACACGCACTTTCACGTTCTACTAAGTTAGAAATTAACGAAGCCGGTACCAAACTGCGCAGAAAGGATCCTCTGCCCCAATACGATGAAACTACACCTTCCCGCACCATTGTGGCCGTAAATATGCCCATAGATAAGGTAACAATTGAAAATGTAGCCGAATTATTCAAGCCATGCGGAGAAATCGCATTAGTTCGCGTATTAAGGCCAGGTAACCCAATTCCAGCTGATGTACGACAATTCATCAATAAAAACCCGTCGCTCAATGGACTAGTATGCGCGTTGATTGAATTTGTGACTTCTGAATCTGCAAGAAAGGCAATTAAACTGCCAGAAACTTGCGGTGAGTCTATGAAGGTGTACGAACTTAACGGTGTACCTCATCCGGAACGAAAGAAAAAGACCGCTAATAAAAATAATAAGAATGCAGTTAGTAGAATGTTTAGTGAGACGGACTATACCACTTCATCATGCCCTAGTAGTTCAGAGGCCGAAGACTTCAGATTACGGTTAGATCCGCGATTAAAAATGCGCCGGGGATCCTCCGCGAATTTTCCCTCGAGATGCACAGAACCGGCAGCTTGGTTGCAACGACGACTGTCCGCCTCTAGCACAGAAGCCCATTTCATTTACATGCCCAGAAGAATGTCTCACGGAAGCCGTGATTCCAGCGAATCGAGCCTGTTCATCCCGCGAAAATTCAGTAGTTGCAGCGTGTCGAGCTCAGACGGTGGATCGAACAGTTTCCTCAACAGACGCATGTCCGCCTGCAGCCAAGCGTCCGACATCAGTGGCAGCTCTCGATCCAGAAGCAACAGCACCGCTTTTCACCTACCTGAGAACGTGGTAAGAATGCCTCAAGGACCTGACGGTTCCCGTGGGTTTAGAACGCGTCCAGTTTATAAATAACTGATCAATTACACAAATTATTATAAATATACAGAAGATGTTCAAGGCCGTTTATTGCAAATTAACGGATGATTTCGTGATATTCTTTCGCAGATCGTGTTATTGAAAAAAACTATAATAAATAAAACGATCTGTAGTAATTCATGATCGTTAAAACCTTGATTTTAATATTCGTTGGCAGAGTTGAAAAGTTATGGAACTTGTTGCGAATTTTAATGAGCAGTTTACATGCGAATTGCAGCAAAAATAAATGTATAATTAATTTTTTGCGCTTTAAACATGATTATCGCAGAAGCAATCCGTTTTATTTAACACTTCAGAATGCTTGTACGTAAAAATATCTATGTTTTAGGCAAATAATATTACCTAATAAAGTTGCGGAGTTGATTTGGTTATCTTAAGCAACCGTTAGTGATTCATAACATGGTCAAAATTCATGCTTATTAGTTTAATTTAAAAAAATATATAACTTTGGATAATAAAAAAGTTGCTGTAATGTGTTATTAAGCTGTATGAAAATTGGGCAAATGTCCAGAGTAGTTTTAAAATCATTTATGCAAAGCATTATTATTTCACATTCACAATTTTTCCACTCATTTTTATGTACTTTACTATTTGTATTACATTAAAACAGCGTGAAGGTCGTATATGAAGGATGAATCTCTAATTTTCCAGTTAAATTAATTAGTTAATAACACGCGTCAATATTATTTCGATTGTGTACGTTGCCCAATGTTTACGACGGATTGTTTGTAACACTATAAAATTCATTCAATCGCAGTTATGAATCGAATTATTATTGAAGGCTTGTTGCTGACATTGAACGGTAAATGTTTTTAATTATAACCGAATCGTTAGATAACATTTCTGACGTGTGCATTTCGCTTGCATAAAAAAAGGCTACAAAAATGAGAAAGCAATTATTGCCAATAACCTTCATATACACATCTTCAGTTGCTGTAAAACGCAAAATTTTGGTTTTAAACCAACCGCACGTGGTCCTTTTAGCATACCAATTATATTAAGTGGTATTTGCACTACGATCGCAGTTCATATTATTCGTTGTGG